>JAFBJU010006263.1:835522-1061320 GCA_016785305.1 Colistium nudipinnis | reverse complement strand
AACCCTTTTAAAAAAAAAACCCCCCCCCCCCCCCCCCCCCCCCCCCGGGTGTGTGTTTGCCAGACGTGAGGTTTTTCTCTTGATTAATTGTGCATCTGCAGAAAATGTAGGACATGGTGAGGAGGAAAATCAGGATAAAACCTATACTTCAACAGCTGTGGTCTCATCCTCCTGTTCCCCTTTAAATCTTTGAAGAAAAGGACAGCCTCGAGGAAAAAGGCACAGGGTCACCTGACCCGAGGGAAGGCTTCAGTCGTTTGCCGCGCTGGAAGGACAGCCTTACAGACTCGGGGGTGAGTGGGTGACCACAGAAAGAGAGAGACGGGGACTGACGGAGGAGCAAAGGTTGGGAGGTGGAGGAGGAGGAGGAGGAGGAGGACGTCTCGGAGCAGCGGCAGAGGCTCTTTCCCATGGCTACTGACCCAGGAGAGCCCACCGGCACGGAGGACTCCTCGGAGAAACCCGATGGACATAGGGAAGGGGACACAGAGTGGGAGGGCAGGGACAACCAACAGTGGGAAAGGACGCAGAGCACCCCCTCGGACTTCTCCTCCTCCTCCTCCTCCTCTTGTGCCAGCCACGCTCAGCGGGGGGGAGTGACAGGAGGAGAGGACGGAGGAGGGAAAGCCAGCCGGGCAGGAGAGGTGGCCGCGGTCCGAACGATTTCCTTCTCCACGCCCTCCTTACCGCCGGCGGACACCGGTCAGAAGCGGCCGAGGGGGGAGAAGCGCTTCTTCAGGAAGAGTGTGGAGATCTGCGAGGAGGACGATGAGGTGGAGGTGCCCGCCGGGGCGCCCCAGTGCGCCCCGCACCCGGAGCTGGGCTCCTCGGACTCGGTCTTCACCGGCGGCGGCCAACAGCAGTTGGCTGCTTCGCCCTGTGCTGACCCGTCTTGCGCCGACTCCGGCCAGGAAGCTGGCAAGGACGCGCCTTCCTCCACACCCGCCCAGACGCTGAAGGAGAGGGACCGCGAGCTGGAGGAGGAGGCGGAGATGAAGGCAGTGGCCACCTCTCCCGGCGGGAGGTTCCTCAAATTTGACATCGAACTGGGCAGGGGAGCCTTCAAAACTGTGTACAAAGGCCTGGACACCGAGACGTGGGTGGAGGTGGCTTGGTGCGAGCTTCAGGTAAGACCAACCGTTTGATTACACATTCTGAATAAGCCATTCTCTCTGCCTTCTCTCTCTCTCTCTCTCTCCTGTTTCTCTCATTTCAACCCAACTCTTGAGTCTGGTTCTGCTGAAGGTTTCTTCCCAATAAAAGGGAGTTTTTATCCACAACTGTTCGGAGTGCTTGCTCATTGCGTCTGCTCTATAAATTACATAAGGTCTCGGCCTCAACGTGACGGGCCTTGAGATAATGGCTGCGATGATTTGGCGCTATAGCAATACAAGGTAATTTCATGTCATTCAATTGAAAGAGGAAAACAAACCCATAATCATCAATGCGCTTCCAAAATTCAGACTATGGAGACACGGAGAGGTGAAAGGAAATACTGTCAACGAATAATATTTCCAATTCGGGTGTTTGGAGATATTAAAACCCAACGTTGTGCCTTTGAATTGACGAGCATTGGAAACCTGGAAATCTCGGCCTCACCTTCTGCTATTTCTACTCTGAGACGGCAGTTCACCGGAGGCTGGGGTGAAAAAGAGGAGCATCTCTTCCAATTGAGTGACAGCACAAAGTGAACATTCCTGCTGTTATAAATAGTAGGGGCATAGGCTGCCTGGTGGGGTATCCTATCGGAAACAGTATTTCCCGCGGTGGCCTTATTAGAATTCATCAAGGAAAGTCGAGGGAACTATTCATTTCATTGTTTTTTTTGTTGTATTGTAGTTGTAGTGTTTAAAATGAAGCAAAGTCATGCTACTTATATAACACGCACGCACACAAGATTAGGTGCAAGTGTCTTTTGTTTTTTTTCTTATGGAGTGCAGCCCATCCACAGTACAGTGCCTACTCTCGCCCCTTATGCAAAGTAATGAGGTATGTAGTGGAAATAATCATGTGAAAAGGATGCAATGAATGGGACACCAACCCTTTGTCATGCATCGACACTGCAGTGGGAGGACAGTAATGAAACGCGATTAATGTCTAGTGCCGCCACGCTGACGCGTTCATTATGCGGCGAAGAAATGGGCGACATTGTTAGGTGGTGTAGATTCACCGTGTAGTGGGAGACAGACTTGTGGAGGAGAGAAGAAATGCGTCCCTCTGACTCTTGGCCCCACAATAGCGAGCAGTGTTGTGGCAAGCCATCTGATTTGACTGCTGGCTTTGTGTGAGGAAAGTCAGTCATGTGTTTGGTTTGGAGCTAATTCCAAAGCAAGAGCCGAGACTCCTGTGCGCTGGCTTGTCGAGCAACAGGCACGTTCCCCGTCAGTTCCTCTGGTGTTGCTCCAAACACCTACCAATCGGCATCACGTCAGCTTTGGGGCTCTGCTGCGGGGCAATCTGGCGTGAACTGTCAAAGTTCCTATGAAATACGCAATCTGCCCTTTTAACCCTTGTGTTGTGCTCGAAAGCTGTTTCCGTCCCTCGGGTTTGCGGGGTCAATTTTGACCCATCATTTGACTCAGTCCAAAACAAGTGGTATTAGAGCGAGGGGTTTGGGTTAAGGGGAGCTGCTTGAGAAATGGTAGCTGGTCCTGACGGGTTTTCAGGTACGCCCGGCGTGCTGATCTTGGTCCCGTGTCGCTCCGACATCGGGAAGTGGGTGAAAGTGCATGAAGCGTCCTTCCGAGACCCGAACACCACGTTTTAAACTTTTTTTTTTCAAGACAGACCTTCAGAATTGGCTAAAATGGTCAGAATCAAGTGTTGTTCCAAGAGAAAAGAAACCGATGGTTATTTATTATACATCATTTTAACTTGAAACGGGTCACGGCAGACCCGAACCCAAACACGGGGTTTAAAGGGTTTCGGGAAAAAAAAAGGGGGGGGGGGGTCTGCTCAGCTTTTGAATGTTTCTCTTTGCATCTAACGTTATCAATAACAAGGTCTACCGCCACACAGCCTTCTTTTGCCTTGGCTCAGGAGTCCGAGCGAATCTGAGCCAAGGCAAAACATTTTTGTGAAAAGGAAAAGACATTAGGCCTAAGCTGATTGTCGCTCCCGTATTGCGCCTGTGATATCCAATTTTGTGTGCACAAAAGCATTGGATCAGGTTTAATCCCCCGGAGAGAGAGTCGTTTTTTTACAGGCTGTTTGTTTATGAAACACGAGGAGAATAACAGCCAATCAATCAGCGGTGGATATTTTACTGACTTGATTCCATCCAAGATACAAAGGATACAGAAAGAGAAGGTGATGGTGAGAGACTGTGTGAGAGAGAGAGGATGTGCCAGATAGGGGATTACCTCTGTGTCACCTCCTGCAGAGCCGTCATATAGCTAATGCTCAGTTACCACGTGCACACGCACATTCACACAGACAGTGGACAGCAGCGTGCTCGCACGCCCTCGGCTGGATCTGGTGCAGCTTCTCTAATCACCCAGGCCACGCGATCCACCCGACAGAAGCGTCTGCACGCTTCCCACGTAAAATGGCTTTAAAATGGACAGTAGTAATCAGAAAAAAATGGCGATGGGATCCAGTGGACCTTTCGCCAGCACTGATGAGTCATGCGGATGCTGGGCGGGTGAAGGACAACCTCTAATCCAGCTAGTTTATTCTTTCCTTTAGATACTTACATCTTTATCGGGGTGTTCTATAAGTTGACGCAATTCTTGCGAATCAAATATTCAAATTACAGGCCCATTTGTGTAAGTGCGGCGTGATTTCAATCACGCAGTAGCCACGGGAGAGACATCCTGTCCAGGCACTGTAATGTTACACAAAAAAAAAAGGAACATTCACCAATTTGAGGGCACTGGATGGTACACGGCCTGCGCATGGCCAGCCAGCCGGGGAGGCTATCCCCGCTGTCCCGTGAGACTGCAGCCGGGGAGCACCTTGCTCCTATCCTCCCGAGTCCACACAGAGAGGAAGCCAGGGGATTAGCTGTCCAAATGCAGCCTGAAAGAGTGGGTGATTAAAGTTCTCGGTGTGGACACCACACACACTCTCTCTCTTCCTTCCTCCCACTCTCTTTTTTTTTCCCCCTGGGAATCCCACACCCAAACGGCCACGGCTGTATACCTTCCGAACTAGCCTTTTGCCATCCATCACCCCTAAGTGGATGTGACTGCATGTGTGTTGGATCACATTTGTGTGCGTGAGCTGTTGCTCTCTGTCAACCATCTGTGTCAACATACAGTATGCGGCTATATGCATATGCCCTACCAACCCTCTCTCCCCCGCCCCCCCCCTTTTTATTGTCTATGTGAGTGAGCATGCAGAGTGATCCAGGGAGTTAATTACAGTGGGTGCCTGTCGGGCTGGAACAAAAACCTTGCACAGACAGCACAACTGGGGCGGCAGAAACCCGGCTGGTTTAACCCAGTCATCCCAGACTGACCCAGCTCGGCCCAGTCCAGCCAACACTCACAGGACCACAGACACGTGGAAGGCATTCGGGTCTGAGGGACTACGGTGCGGAGGGTTGCCATGACGATAACCTTCGTAACACAATGAAATCAATGTACGGTTATGTAGCTGTTTTGGGGATTTTGGCCTGCAGGTCTATGTCCGCTCAGGAATGCTTTGTTCTACAAAGGCCGCGCTGTACGTCCCAGTAAAAAGACTAATTATTTCGAAGAGCGTTTGACAACTTAACTTTGACATGACTGACAGGTATATTAATATTAGATGTCAGTTTTTTGTCCACACACACACACAGTGTCTAGACCTTTTGTTCACCAGATCACACCACCAGTTAGACGCATGACATGATAATTTAGTCATTCACAATGTTGAGAGGCCCACCGTGGCCCGCTGCCGACTGTCTTCCTCATGTTGGACGTAAAAGGCCTTTGAAGAACAGTGTCTCATGTTGATGATTTTACTTTCGGTCTTCACAAAAGTCGTTTTTTTAAGGTCATAAATCTTTAGCTCAATTTATCTAACATTGACAGTAAAAGGGAGGAGTAGGAGATTACCATGATTACTTGTCATTATGAAATAGCGGTTGGATTAGGCCCCGGATAAGCAGACGCACTATTTGTGGTTGACTAAAATTTGTAGAACCCTAATCAAATGGACGGCAGCTGAACTGAACTAAAAACCGCCTGGAATCCATCCAACCAAACTGACTAGACGCATGCTCAACTAGGGCACGAACATTTGCCACCGGGCTTTAGCCTCCTACCTCACTGTTGATTATATAACTGGTAGCAGATATTCATTGTTATTGAATATTTGAGTCATTAGAGACACATTACACAAGCCGAATCAAAATTCAATGCATTTTAGGCACTCATGATCAAACTGTTGTGACACGTGATTATTACCCAAGCCTTTAACTTATCTCCCGTTAGGACGTGTGTCAAGTAGCACTGGTGCAATTACAGTATCTAATCCATGTCTATCAAAGAAGGAGACAACATTTCATTTTTACCGACATATGGATTCTGTGCGCTGCCACAACGCGGATGTTGTCCGTTATCCAGCTACGTAATATCTGCGACACAGGCTCTGGAGCTATAAAACATACGACACGTGACCTTACGCTGACAAATGGCTTTCTAAAAGTAAAGTGGCCGGTGAATTGTATTGGCTGGAAGGATCTATAGAGGTTACTGAACTTGGCCCACTGGCCTGAGGTTCTAATCCGACATGCAGGCCAGCCCTTTTCCAGCAATCTATCTTGTTAGTCTGAGCTGTTTTGGCTTACAGTAATCTAATCCTAGCCATGCGCCACCTCACATTTTCAAGCACTCACATGCTTACTCCCACACCAAAGGGCCACACACAATCATACAGCCACACAAATAGACACATATCCTATCATAAGCCAGAAAACACATTTTTTGATGGTGACCCGTGAACCAAACCTTTTTATCCTCAAATGTAACCATCTCAAATAGCTTCATCCTTGTGTTGTGTGTATGATATCTGATACTCGTACATGTGTTTGCCGAAATAGATGTTTTAGGGCTTACGTGCTTTGCGTCCATGACCCCAGCCTTACCACGCGGTAAATGTGTCTCTTCAGCCATATACTGTCTATTTCCCCCGGTGTTTTATGAGGCTACTTAACCTGCAGCTTGACCTTCTGCTTTACCAGATCTCGGCTCCAAAAAAGTCTCACATTGCATGACCGTGTCTTAGGTCTTACTCCGTTGACCACGTTATAGTCCTCCGCGTGACAGGCGACATTGCATGGCTGAACTGGCTATACGGGTGAGGACAAAATAACGGGTACAGTCAGAGTAAAATGCAATAAAATTACAATAACCCTAACCCTAACCCAACACGTGCTACATGTTACTTGTACAAATTGTACCAAAAGAGCGTCCCCGTGTAGTAAGGGTTTCCTCGTTTTGAAAGTTCAACCCAATATTTTGTACAAACAACACTGCAAACTGCCACTTCAAAAACAACAACAAAGATAAGCAAACATTCAACACTAGTATCTAGGGTCGCATCATATTTTATAGTGTTGTTGTCGGAATAAGGCCAGAATAAGACCACAAGGCAGTTTAGTTAACGCGACATGCTAGGACACGAAGTGGCTAATTGCTAATACGCTATGTTGCATGTCAGTAGTAAACCCTTACTGGTTGTCAACGATATCATTGGCAGTCGTGCGCCCACTCTCTTCTACACAGTCAGAGCCAAGTCTATATAGAGGTTACATGTCATGACAGTCGGGGTACTTATTTGGAAAACGGTCTAGCTTACCTGCGCATCTACTAAGACACACATGAACTTAATAATATTGCAGCAATCGTCGCATTGCTGTTGTTCCAGTGTGTGACTGTTTGCACTGCTGGTTAGTGCCATCAGTCTCGGTTTATTGGATTTATTGTGTCGCATTCACGAGGAGGACTCCTAATAGCAGTGATTGATTGTGTCAATATGTGTTGGAGAGGTGATGCAGTGGGGAGCAAGTTTGGTCGGGTCTGTCTAGACACAATCTCACTAACTGAACTCTTTATGACCCTCGCTGCCCCTGAGGCTGTCTGATACCACACTCGGAGGGAGGCACAATAGAAGCTGTGGAGGCTGTAGACAGGGACACACAGGCCGCCCTATGTCTCCCACCGTGCCAGACAGTGATGCAGAGTGATGCTCCGACAGTGGAGGGAGATGGAGGCAGGGCCGCCTCAAAGAAATAAAACACACCACAAATAAGACGAGTCGCATTGGTGACAAACCGAAACCCAGACAAACACACCTGCAGAGGAAACAATTACCTAAGAATGCACGCACACAGTAGTGTGGCTGGTGTTACAGGTGTCACAATGAAGGTATGAGGGCTTCTTCCCTGGCCATAAGAGTGCACTTCATTCATTCGTTCATTTGCCCCCAGACATCTGCAGGACACAACCTCGCTTTGGGGCGTTTTGTGTAAAGCAAAAAGGTCAGCATCAATGGAAGGGATCAATGAAAACGCCAGTGTTATGATGCCTTCTATTTATAGCAGGGTTTGTTCATGACACAAAAATGGCTGCCATCGGACACCCCTCGCAGATATGAAGTCTAACTCTTCTTCTGTTTCTTTTTTTATATTCTGGTTTCACATAAATTGTTGCAGGATACCTGTTATCAAATACCACCATGGCAACACGCTCTTTGAGTTTTCCTATTTTTGGTTTTAAACATTTCAGTTGCAATAATTATTACTCAATTAATACGGAATGAAGACTGAATAATTGGCCTGGAATGGCAGGCCAAAGGGTCAACAAAGGTCAAAAAGCATGTTGTGTTTCCAGTACAACTGGAAATAGCAGTAAAAAACATTTGCTTTTATCTGGACTGTGTTCGAATTTTATATATCCCCAATCTATCGCGTGAATATTCATACAGTATATTCCTTTTGACTTTTTCATTTAGTTAATTCCAATATATGACTTTTTTCTTCGCCTGAGCATATATATATAACTCGTGCACCAGTGGTAATCAGAGGGATTATTGAAGGGCTTCCCATGCTCCTTTGGGACGCTGCTCGTGCCAGTGCGAAGGATTTCTGCTGTGTCCATTCTGTCCGCCATACTGGGGATGTGTGGCAGATGCAGTAGAATTGTGTTTTATAATTCTAAGGCTTGGGTGTTGTCTCAGCATTGTTGAAACCATACAGTACGTTGCCAGCACCATCTAGTGGCAGCAGGTGTTGGTGCTGTCACAGATTTGCAGGTCACCTCATGATGCTCCGGACTGTATATGTGGAAGAATGACTGTACTGCTCATCACCAATGTTTACAGACCTTGAACTTAATTTCCCCCTTTCACCGCAGGACCGCAAACTGACCAAGTTGGAGCAGCAGCGCTTCAAGGAGGAGGCCGAGATGCTCAAGGGACTTCAGCACCCCAACATCGTGCGCTTCTATGACTCCTGGGAGTCTGTGCTCCGCGGCAAGAAGTGCATAGTGCTGGTCACTGAACTCATGACTTCAGGAACACTCAAAACGTTAGCACAACCTCCATAAATCTATATATATTTTTTTTAAAACAGAATGATAGATCCCTTTCATCGTCCAATGAGTGTTTTTACTTTAAAAGATTTGCTAGATGATGATGACGTTCACCGGATTTACACTAGACAATGTAAAGGAATTGGCTCTCTGGTTCAGTAAATATTTAGTGGTGCTTGCCAGATACCAAGAAGAGAACATGGCTTCAGCAAGGAGCACTGGTTCATTTTAATTCAGTATTTTTTTCCTCACAGCAGCACGTTTGGCTTAATGTGAAGGAGAGGCAATATTTTTTCATCCCGGTGAACATCCAAGTCAAAGTATCACAGTTCAATGTGTTTCTGCGGTTAATTGCATTATTCTCTTTGATTTTGCCTCCCTCTGCACAGTTACCTTAAGCGATTTAAGGTGATGAAACCCAAGGTCCTGAGGAGTTGGTGCAGGCAGATTCTCAAAGGCCTTCACTTCCTTCACACCAGGACTCCTCCGATTGTCCACCGGGACCTCAAATGTGACAACATCTTCATAACGGGCCCCACGGGGTCCGTCAAGATAGGCGACCTTGGGCTAGCCACACTGATGAGGACCTCCTTTGCCAAGTCTGTCATAGGTAAGGCTCCATAAACAAGCCAGCTGCTTTAGAGAACAACGCCGCTACATCGGCAACTCGGCCAGTGCCTATAAATATAGTTTTTCTCTGCATTCAGCACTGTTCACATTTTTTCCACAGAGGGCCTCAGGCTCCCGGGAGCATAGGGAAATTCACTCTCGACGTTTATAGGGCTAGCACTTAATGTAAACAGAAACCACTGATGAGCCGTAGCCTCTCCGAGCCAACTGAAGCATTTCGCCCTGAGTACCGTTTAGTTCAATAATGTTTAACTCGGGAAGCACGAGCACGAGCACAGTAGGTCTCTTATCAGTGCTTCAATTGAATTTCCATTTTTCCATTCACCCTTGTGCACCGTGAAGAGTGTTATGTGACGGCAAAGACAGATCGTCAACGGCGATAAAAAAGAAGTAGCATGCGGCAGGTCTGTTTGCTCTTGCCTGTGAACATTGTGTGGTTCTAAACAGGGACACCTGAATTCATGGCCCCAGAGATGTATGAGGAGCACTATGATGAGTCTGTGGATGTGTATGCCTTTGGGATGTGCATGCTGGAGATGGCCACCTCAGAGTACCCCTACTCCGAGTGCCAAAATGCCGCTCAGATCTATCGCAAAGTCACAAGCGTGAGTGTCTTTCCCTAAATTACTCTCATAAAAAAACTCAAGCATACCTGTGGTGCTGACATGTGTAGACGGTCTTTCGTTTTGTGTATTCTTTTTTAACGTGATCCCGGTCGGGCCACGAGGTGAAATATTGAAACGGGAGTTAATGTCCATTTGTATGCAGGGTATAAAGCCAGCCAGCTTTGATAAAGTGAACGACCCGGAGATAAAGGAGATCATCGAAGGTTGCATTCGTCAGAGCAAAAGCCAGAGGTAGGCAAGTTTTCCCATCACAGCATGACATACTGCACAGATACTGATCGGGGGAGGTGGGGGGGGGGCGGGGGTAAGGGTCATAAATCACCCTGGCACCTGTTTCACTGTCCCTCGACAGACTCTCCATCAGGGACCTCCTGAACCATGCGTTCTTCGGGGAGGACACGGGGGTCCGGGTGGAGCTGGCAGAGGAGGACACGGGCATCCAGGACTGTTTGGCTCTCCGGATTTGGGTGGAGGAGCCGAAGAAGCTGAAGGGGAAGCACAAGGACAACGAGGCCATAGAGTTCAGCTATGACCTCGAGAACGATAGCGCCGAGGAGGTGGCTCTGGAGATGGTGAGACGCCGGGACACTTCATAGGTCATAGGCTTTGACGCTTTCGAGTTGAAAGGACGTTCACCTGAGGGGCCTCCTCCAAGTCCTTTATCAGCCTAATGAAGTAGCTTGGACTAACACACACACACGCCCTCTCTCTTTCTTTTTACCACAGGTGAAATCGGGTTTCTTCCACGAGAGCGATGCCAAGGTGGTGGGAAAGTCCATCCGGGACCGGGTGAATCTGATCAAAAAGTCGCGGGAGCGTCGGCAGCAGCAGCTCCTCCAGCAGCAGCAGCAGCAGCAGCAGCAGCAACAGCAGCAGCAACAGCAGCAGGGCTTGGACGAGAGAAGGGACTCCACTCTCACCTCCTACACCTTTTCCAACCCCTCCTGCCCGTCCTCACTGGGGCCGGGGGCAGCCGGACAGACAGCAGGGGCAGCAGGAGCAGGAGGCGGGCTGGAGTCCGAGGAGCTGCCCGAAGGGGACCAGCATGTCGGGCAGCAGCACTTTTTCAGCGGGACGTCCCTGAGTCTGGCAGGTAGCTGATGTACCTTTGCGACGCGCAGTGTGTCGTACACCAATGTGTTAATCAGCAAGGTGCTCTGTGAATAAATGGAAACGTGTGGTGACAAGGACGGGGACATCTTGCAAGTTGATTCGATCCCTTGGATTATTGTGTGGAGATAACCTTTTTCGATTGTTTCTTGATTTTTTTTTTGTGTGTTTCACCCAGAAGGTGAGAGCATTGGGTCTGCCAGCTGTGACTCTTACGCAAGTGGACAGAGCCAGGCGTACTCTCAGCCAGGGGAGTCATACGCCCACTCCCAGACGACTCTCCCCCTTACGGCATCTGTACGTCTATATGTCATTTTCTTTTCACATCCATTCTGAATTATGCTAAACCGACGCATTCTAATAGTTCCAGTCATTGTTTCTTATTCATCCTCAGATGGTTCCTTCTGGCGAGAGTGGAAATATCCCCAATGCACCCCTCGGTCAGAGTGTCAGTATGTCCAGCATGTCCATAGGTCAAAGCGGAGGTGGGGGACCTGTTGCTCAGACCTTTCTTCAGCCCGGTGCCATGGTTCCACAGGTATCACCAGGTGTACCACAACAATATTTTCAGGTGAAAGGGCTGATGAAACTAACTTGAATCCAAAAAGGGAAGGCGCGTTTAACACGAATGATAATGGCGTTGAAAGGAAAGACATGAGTGCGCTGCTCTTGACATATTTTGGGGCTCAAATAACGATATACCCCACAACAAATCATGCTGATAATCCGCCGAGGCTGACCGTCTGATTCTGCACTGTACATGGTTTCCCTCAGGAAGTCCCTGAGCAGAGGTACAGAGCAGATATGACCCATTATCAGCCACTGTCATTAATTGTGGCTACAAATTGTAAAAAAAAAATAAAAAAAATTGTAGGTTATTATTTTTGCTTTGAAGATTAATTCAAGTTTATTTTTCTAACTTAAGCTGTGACAGTCTGGGTTTCAGACGAGACATGTGACCTCTGCTCTAAAACCCCGCGGGAAACCCTGCCGTATAACATTAAACCTGCAGTTGATTTATGCCCCTTGCCGAAAGCTCCCACTTACCTCTTTTCTACTATTTTCTTTCCCCTCCTCTTTCAACACCCATCCTTAATCTGTCACCGTCATTCAATAGTCACAAACATTTCCATCAGATGCATTTCAAACCGCCACCGCCCACGGGTCGGGGCCCCCGCACACTCGCGTAGCCCCCGTCTCCTCCCAAGCACCCATTAATGTCCTCCCTACATCCATGTCGGTGGGCGACCCTGCTGGACTTGCTGCGGGGAGCGTTGTGCCCCTCGCCCAGCAGACCCAGCCCCCTGCGGCTCCCGTTCAGCTCGCTGACATCATTCCCCAGCACACACAGCCCGCGATGATCCCTCAGCCGACCATTGTCCAACAACAACAGATAGGGATGGATCCCCAGACCTCCGCCCTGCTGCTGCCGCGGCAGCAAATGGAGGCCCAGGCCGCCGCACTGGAACAAGGCGGCGGCGCACAGCCGCCGATGGAACAGAGCGCCTCGGCCACCGCTGCCCAGAGACATATACATGAGCCTCGGCAGCAGATCTACGCCCAGCAGCCTGTCCCACCTGTCCAACTGCCAACTCCTCGTCAGCAAGTATTACCCACACAAACAGGTATGGACCAGCGAGCTATGTCATTACCGCAGGCAGGGGAGCAACCTCAGAGCTACACGCAGCAGCCCAGGGGGGACCTTCAGCAACAGCAAACTCTGTTCCAGCAGCAGCAGCAGCAACAAGCCTTACTGCTGGAGCAGCATCAGATCTATGTCCAGCAACAGATTGAGCAGCAGCAGCAACAAGCACTGCATCAACAGCAGCAGCAGCAGCAGCCACCGCAACAAGCACTTTTACAGCAACAATTCGAGCCACAACCTCCTCCACAGCCACCGAGCCAGGTGTATCAACAAATTGGACGACAACAACAACAACAACAACGGGCCGAAGCGGAGACGCCGCAGCAAAGTGGACTGCAGCAGCGGAACGTGTTCCTACGGCGGCAGAGCGAGCAGCAACTGCAGCAGCAAGCCTTCCTCCGGCAAATGGAACACCAACAGCAGCACGCGCTCATCCAGCAGCACATGCAGAGGAATGCGCTACTGCAACAGCAGCAGCTCCAGCAGAACGCTCAGCTGCAGCAGCAGGAGCAGCAGAACGTGCAGCTCAAGCAGCAGATAGAGCAGCAGCAGGCGCTGCTGCAGCAGCAGCTGGAACAGCAGCGTCAGCAACAGGTCCTGTTACAGCAACAAGCGGAGAGGCTACAGCAACACGCTCTCATACAGCGACAAGAGCAGCAGCAGCAGCAGCAGCAGCAGCAGCAGCAGCAGCAAGCGGCCGCCATCCAGCCTCAGCAGTCGGAAAACCCAGAGACCGAGCACCACGAGCAAGCGCCGTCGCTCCAGCAGCAGAACGCCTTCGCTGCCCCGCCACCGAGCCGCACCTGTGTCACCGAGCCTCACGTT
This sequence comes from Colistium nudipinnis, assembly GCA_016785305.1. Classification (NCBI taxonomy): domain Eukaryota; kingdom Metazoa; phylum Chordata; class Actinopteri; order Pleuronectiformes; family Rhombosoleidae; genus Colistium; species Colistium nudipinnis. The sequence goes on along the minus strand of JAFBJU010006263.1, from coordinate 1,047,965 downwards.
CCGTTCGGAGCATCGGCCGGCACCGAGGCCCGTGTCATTCCTCCGGCTGCCGTGACGCAAATTCCTTTGCAGACGAGTTACCCAGGATGCGTCACCCCCGCGCAGGCGGCTCAGGCGTCTGTGCAGACGCCGGCTTTGCACCAAGCACTCGATCGATCCCATCAAACGCATGGCCAGGGCCCAATTGTCGACGCGATGGGCAAACAAAGCCACGCCGCTGTCCAGCCTGGAGCGGCGGGCGCCTCTGTGTCCGCTCAAATCCAAGGCGAGTCTTGTGTTCAGCAAAATGCCCAGATGGTGCAGCCCCAGCTTCAGCAACAAACTCAAGACCGGCCTCTTAGCCAGGTGCATACTCAGGCCGCCCCTGGCCTTCTGACCTCTCAATATGTCCCTCAGCTTACCCACCAAGCCATGCCGTGTGCACAGCAACAGCAACAGCAGCAGCCAGTACTGCAGTATCAGCAGACGATTCCGTCTCCTGGCTCAACCGGTGTCGGAACAAAAACAGACAATCTCCCTTCCACGGCTGATCCTGCAAACTTTGCTGCCGCCCCTCATCCAGTGCAGCAAGCCTATACCCCAGCCCAAGCAGTGCCGACTCCCCAGCAGCCCCCAGCACGCACCGCTGACCCATCGGCGATGCAGCCCGCCTCGCAGGCTGCTCTGGCTCAGTCCGCCGAGCAGTACCAGCGGCCGCTGCAGGAGCCTCCTCAAGTGGATCGGCCGCTAGCCCCGCCTCCCGCACAAGCTCCGTTGCTGGCCCAGCACGTCGGGTCTCCCATCCAGCAGGTTTTGACTCCCCTGGACGAGAGTCGGATTCTCCCGCAGTCTCCACCGGATCCACAGTCTGTGACCCATCGGCCCGAGCACAGCCAGGCCCTTCCCCTCTATAGCCATCTGGTGACAGGCGCCACGTCGTCCCCGCAGCACCAGGCCAACCACATGCCGCCCGCTCACACACACACTCGGAGCAGCAGCCAGGCCCAGATGCACTCCCAAACCCAGACCCGCGTACAGACACAAGCTCACACACACACCCAGATACATACGGGCGCACACAATTCTGAACAGTCCGCTCCGCCCAGCGCTGCCTTTCCTGCACAGCAAATGCCCCTCAGCCCCTCTCATACCTCATGTCCCCCGGCACCACTACCATCTCTCCCGTCCCTCCATCCTGCTGCCGCCGCCCCTGCTCCGGAGCTGCCTACGTCTTCGCCAGCGGCTCAGGTAACCTTACCGAGGCAGGCCGACTTTATCCCCGCCTCCCCTTCGCCTGTCACTGCTCTACAACCGCTTGACTCTAATGCCCCCAAACTGCCCCAAGCCTCGCTGCAAGACGGTGACCTTTCCCTGCTGGGCCATGCTCAGGTACAGGAAGAATACTGTAGTAGTTAGGAAATATCTCTTTTTTAAACGTACAGTTTGGGAGAATGGACAAGGAAAGTAGTGCTAATTATTGAATTAATTGATCCAATTGTATTTTTGATTGCTAACTAACACTATTTGATTGTTCAAATGTCTGCGTGTTCATGGAGAAATGCACTTGTTAATGAATGACACATTCAGCCATACTTACATTACATAGCTCTTTACTTGTGCACTTCTTTATTTGTGTATTCATGTTACTTTACAGGATTGCCTATACCAGACAACTACACAAGAACATCATTCTTCTTCAGGGTATGTCCGATATCATTAGTTACTGATCTTTGCTCCATTGAGCAGTAATAACTTATATTAGTATTAGTATAATATTTTAGTATCGTATAGTAGTGGTATTCCGTATATATTAGTGTTTTCATCTGTCACACAAAAGGATAAATGATGTGATAACTGATACTGAAAAATGCTGTTAGCTTAATTTGGAAGCATTAGGACTAGTATAAAAAGAAAAGTATAGCTACGGGGCCACACTTAAACTTTAATTTGAATTCAATTTGCACTTGGTATGAGTTAAGGGCACTATTGTCTTTCGGAAAGGGGACAAAAAAGGAAATGAATTAAGCACATTAAACCAATTAATCTATAAATTGAATTACACGGCCTTATTACAAGTATTCGAACTCTCAGTTTAGGAATTTCTCTCTGCCCGTAAACAGAATTTCGAAAACATGACTTGACGTTATGTCAATGAACACAGAGCAAAGAGGTCAGAGACCGTCACTTGAACAATACTGATTTTAAAATGCTAAGATAAACCATAAAAAAAAAAAAGTCGGTCGAGCGGACTAATGTGTGAGGGTTAGGATTATCAAGGAATGGAATAAAACGAGTCATTCGAAGTAATGACCAATAAGTCCTAATAATTCAGAGGTCTGTGCTCTTGTCAAAGCTCTACTCAGTGGTGTCCACTGACTTTTCTACACTAGACTCATTCAATGCACTTCACATAATAGCGTTAGCTGTATTATGGGAAATTCTACAGGAACAAGAGTTCCTAAATGGAAACGTGTGCTATTAAGTTGCAGTTTCGATAGGTCAATGCTTACAAAAATACAAACGTTTTACAAAAAGAATTGCAAAAGGTCATGGTACTAAACTAGTCAATGTGCCGGAGATCTCGTCCAATGATCCTTTGGAATGTTCAATTAGTCAGTGTCTCGGTCATTTACAGTAACAGCCCTGCTACCTCTCCAACCTCCAGGTCTGTTCCAGCTAATGGAGAAGAAACCTATCAGCTCTTGGCCAATGGTAAATTGGAGAAACTAAAAACTCAACGAAGGGCTTCCTGCCAGAGGCCTGAGAAAGTTCCACATCAGTTTCAACTGAGTATGCTTCAGGTGAAAGAAAATAAAAATCAACACATTTACAAATATGTTATTATATCAGGCGGAAATTCCAACATAGTTTCAGTAGGACTGGTGCATAATGTTACATTGTTTTGTCCGCCTCCTTAGGTGTCCAGTAGCGGAGACAACATGGTCGAATGCCAGTTGGAGACCCACACTAACAAGATGGTGACGTTTAAATTTGACATTGAAGGAGATGCACCTGAGGACATCGCAGATTACATGGTGAACGTCTTGCATACTGCCGTAGTCTTTAGTGGTTGCTCAAATACATCATTCCATGTCTTGACAGTAGTCTGTTGGTTGCATTCTTTTGCAGGTGGAAGAAGATTTTGTCCTTGACGTGGAGAAAGAGAAATTTGTCGATGAGCTTAGAACAATCGTTAAAAAAGCCCACGAAATTCTGCAGACACATTCACAGGTTGGTTGATTGTAATGTTTGCATTGATCCTCTTCGCTCTTATATTGTATTGTATTCATGTTTTGATGAAACAACAACACATTTAGTGATAATAGCAATCGTCATCACCGTCATCATTTGATCAACTAGTCTTTTGAATTGTCAAATAGACGGGATCGACCGAGCAGCTACATGTGAGCACACCCACTGGCTCAACAGGTGAGTGTTTGACATGAAATTCTTATGCACAAACCAATGGCAGCACGAAAAACCCTATATACCCTATATATATATGTGTGTGTGTGTGTGTGTGTGTGTGTGTATATATATATATATATATATATATATATATATAGGGTTTTTCGTGCTGCCATTGGTTTGTGCATAATGTATATATATATATATATGTATATATATATATATGTATGTATTATAAATATAGTTATTGCAACTAGTGGAGCGTGTTTGTGATGGGTTGGCCCATTCTTCTTCAGTGGGACGCTGGCGATTTTTCATCAACCAGACCATCCGCCACAGAGACTCTCTTTCCAACCAGGGAGCGGTGCTTCCGTCTCCTAAAGCAGAGAAAGGTGAGCACAGCCAAGCGTCCTTTTCCGTGCCGTGGCTTCATTAACGCGACGGAGGCATAACAGAAACTAACCATGTGTTGCTCTCTGTGGCTGTAGAAGGTGAAGGATCCCAAAGTACGGAGTCCTTGACTGGAATGCCCTCTCCCCACTGTCCCACCCATTCGTCTACGTCCCCTCCAGTCTCCACAGGCTCCGCCCCTGTCTCCATGTCCCCCTCAGTCACCCGTGCCCCCCACGCTACGTCCTCTGAAAGCGTGTCTGCGCCCGCCTCCACCCTTGAAGCCGCCGTGCCCTTCGCTGCTTCGGGTGCTCCCGAACTGACAGTGCTCACCTCAGCTTCTGCTGACCGGGATGCTCCGTCATCCACGGCGATGTCTGCTGCCACTAACCTCCCGGCCCCATCCGCTGCCGCTCTCTCCGCCTCAGCCACCGCAGTTCTTCATGGCATCCTCGCTTCTCCTGGGTCCAGTGGCTGCTCCGCTGCAGGTCAAATCCCAGGGGAGGCGATGATAGCTGCTCCACGGTCAAGTGTGTCTGAAGTGGTCCAGTCCTCAAGCTCATTCCATTCCCCTCCTCCTCCTACTCCTCCTACTCCTGCTGCTGCTGCTGCTGCTGCTGCTGCTGCAGGGGCCTCCTCGACACTTAGCCGCGCTGTCACGGAGCACCAGCAGGTACTTACCCAGGTGGCCAAACCAGTCCAGCAACAATCCCAACCTCAGCCACAGCTGCAGGTCCCAGTAACTCCACAGCAGCTGCAGGGAATGCCGCTCGAACCGCAGGCACAACGGATTCTTTCGGCAACACCGCCACCGGCGCAGCAACAACAGCAGCAGCCCATTTACCAAGAGCACATTCAAATGCAGCAGGAGCAAGCTCTGCAGCAGTTACAGCCGCAAGTCATGCAGAAACAAATTCCACTCCGGCAACTGCACCAGAGCGAGGTGCTGCCTCCGCCGGGCCACGCCGAGGCGATCCAACCGCAGTTTCTGCCCCCCCTGCCCGCACAGCAGATCCACCAGCCCCATCCGCAGCAGTGTAGCCCCCAGCAGCAACGGCCTCAGTTACAGCCGCTGCCCCAGCAGATCGTGGCCCCACTGCTGGCCCACATCGATCACCTGCAGCAGCAGCAGCAGCAGCAGCAGCAGTTAAACCTGCAACAGACAATGCAATTGCAGCAGCAGCAAATGGTGCAACAGCAGCTCCAGCAGCAGCAGCTGTTTGTGGCTGCCGTGCCTCGAAACACAGAGCAAGTCCAAATGTTGCCGCTGTCCATGAGTCAACAGTTTCTTCAACAACAGGCCCAGCTAAATGTTAGCCCCGCACTGCAGCAGCAGCAGCAGCAGCAGCAGAGTCCACAACAAACCCAAATCCCCGCCGAGCTGGCGCCCCAGCAGATACAGGCTCAGAAGCCACCGGAGGCCCTAAAAGCCTCGGACACACCCCAGAAACAGTTTGCCCTGCAGAAGCAGTCGTCTCTCCAGATGTCCGAGTCCGAGGTGTCCGCGGGAGAGGCAAGTGTCCCGGAGGACAGCGGCAGCTGCTCTGCCCATTTTCACCCTTCGTCCGACTCCTCTCTGCCGCCTCTCCACCTGAGCAGCGCTGAAGCCCCCCCACCCGCTCTCCCCCTAACCATGACGCCATCCCCTGCCCAACCTTCCTCTGTGGCCGAGTCAGACAGCGAGGGCCCCCCCAAAATAGATTTTGTAGACAACCGCATCAAGACTCTGGACGAAAAGCTGAGGAACCTGTTGTATCAGGAGTACAGCAGTGGGACGGCGACGGCCGGGGGAGCGGCCTCCGGCCCCACATCAGCGGCCTCCACCTCGGCAGGAGGAGAGGAGGAGTCCTCTGAGCCGCAGTCACTCCACCGCTTAGCTTTCCCTCCACCTGACTCCTCCTCAGATACTTCCCCCCATTCCTCGTCGTCCACCACCTCCCGTTCCTCCTCCACCTCCTCCGACGCAGAGAGGGACGAGGGCCGCGAGGACGCTCCCTCAGGGGGGCCCAACTCGGGCGGGCGAGGCCCAGTGGAGCAGCAGCCTGGTCCGGCTCTCCCTTCCACCTCGGCTTCGTCCACCCCGCCGACCTCTCTCCTGCCCCCCGGTCAGGATGACTCTGCTGTGCCCCAGCGCCCACCTGTACCAGGAGAACCAACGATCCTGGTGAGCGAATACCACCGATTGATATGATGAGTCGATTCGCGATCAAATGTTGTCTTTCACCTGCCCCCGATTTCTACCGTGCTGCCGCTCACTTTTTTTGTGACTCCACTTCGCACTTTTTTCGGGTGTCTCTGTGATGTGTCTGATTGTTTGAGTGTCTCTCCATTTCCAACGTCCCCCACACCACGCTGCCTCTCTTAACTGTCTGACCTGTTCTAGGCTGTGCCTCCACACTCTGACACCAGTACCGCTGCAGATGCATCGTGGCCTCCCAACCAGCATCCGATCCCCCTCGGGCATGGACAGCAGCAACACAATGCAGGAGGTGGATATTTTGGCCTAAACCTGACATGTCCTAGTATCAGAAATCCTGTTAGCAAGAAATCCTGGACTCGCAAATTCAAAAACTGGGCGTGCAAACTGCGCCACTCCGCCAGCTTGTTCAAGAAACCCAGAGTCCTACAAGGTAGCGTCCTCTTAGGGAGCGAGTGAAAGAGAGTGAGCGAGAGAGAGAGAGAGAGAGAGAATGAAATGTTGGAGAATGGACGTAAATCTAGTCTAGAACTAGCTTTAACATAACACAATGACTTGCTTAACCATTAAGAATGAATAATTGTTCATGCTAATGGCTGGGTCCGTTTACAGCTTAATCATTCTGTTTTTCCACATTCCAGTCCCCCATGTATTGTCATCGTTGACACCTCTCGCATATATTATTTCTCTTCCCTTGTTTCTTTGCCTTGCTTTTTTTTTTTTTTTTACTAAATCTTAATTTTCTTGGCAGTCTTTGTTTTTGCATGGGTCGCTCACCCAGGGAGAGTGGAGAGTAGAGGAGGGTGGGACAGTGGCGCGTTGTAGCAAGCGGTGGGCATCAGACACCTGATGCCCGTCCCCGGTCAGCTGTGACTGTGCCCGGGACATTCCCCTCCATATGACAACCCCCTCCTCCCTGACCCCTGCAGCAACCATCTCACCTCCTCACGTCCACCTGCTGGCCCAGTGTAGAGAGAACCATGCAACCCCTGCCAAAATAACTCCGAAAAGATAACCGCTGAGCTATTATGTTACTGCTTCGGAATATGCGTCGTATATACAGTATGTATACGTACATGGGTAGGTTTTTCCATGTGGCTCAGCTTTATCAGGCATGTATTGCAGTCCTACTTCATGTGTTTGTGTTGACATGTGTAGCCTTCACTTCTTTTGCCACAAGCGTACATGCATGAGCAAGTGTGATGCAATGCGCCACATGAGTGACTAATAATGGATCGCACCCTGTAAGTAACACCTGTTTGGAGCTGCTCCTAAGTTACGCAGTGGTTATCCATGTGCACACTTATGCTTATGTACTAATCCCCAATATCAAACACACTGAACAATATCCCTGTGGATCTGAGCCCGGATCTCAAATTTGATATTGGGCCTTGTCGTTTGGCATGTGAGTGGGACAGTGGTGAGTCAGTGAGAATGAGGGAGTGATGTTTGGGTGGGTGGGGTTCACCATTTTTAACATTCAACTGCCATTTGACACTGTTTTTGTTATTCGAATGACTCACTTTGATTTGGTTTTCTATGAAACATGCATTTAACACCCCTTCCCACACAGCCATAATGCATTTAGCATGTATTTTGCATTTCTCAAAACATACTCTACTGTCAGTTTAATGTTTATAATGATGTCAAATGACGGCCACTGGACTCGGCATATGTTTTACATGTATATTATTTATTAATGTTATTTCATTGACCAGACTGCATGGTGCTTAAGTAGCAAAAGTGATGGTGTGTGACATTTGTGAGTGATTTTTAACACTGTGCCTTTGTGTCTGTGCTCCATGTCTGTCCATGTGCATCTACACGTCTGTTTTTCATGTACATTTTTCTGTGTCTGTTGCTTTTGTGTGTGTGCGTGTGTGTCACACCTGTCATTTATGTGCTCCTTATCCGTGTGTCTCTGGGTCTGTCTCCCCTTTTCGTTTTTCAAACCTATCTCTTTATCAGAGGGAGATTCCACTCGTCCGGCCCTGAGAGAGGAGAGCAAGGCGCCACCCCTAAATCCACCTCAGTCACGCAAAGGACGATTTCATGTAGGAGGAATAGTCATGTTTTCACATAACCCTCCACCACTCATTAGTCTGAACCCTCGGAGCAGTGTGCCCAAGAAGCTAATGTGCCGCACCCCCTCTGTGCTCAGGTGACTCCAGTGCTCCAGGCCTCTCCCCCAAAGGACGCGTCATCGGGCCATGGCAGCACTCATAGGAAAGTGGGACGCTTCTCCGTAACACAGACTGTGATGAAGAGAGAGGATGGGCAGACCGACAGCTTCCGGGTATCGCCTCATTTTGACAGGGAGAGGAGGAGATCTCGGCCCAAGGAAGGTGAAAAAGAGGAAAGTAAAAGGACCCCCGCCATGGCCCATCTGTCTCGGAGTCATGGGCACAGTCACTCGCCCCTGGGCAGCAGTGATGAGGAGGAGGAGGAGGAGGGTGTGCTGGAGGATGAAGCCCTGAGAAAAGAGCTGCACAAGCTCCGAGAAAAGTAAGTCAATTGGCCCGTTTTGTTTCTTATTTAACTTCATCATATAAGAAATAGAAATGTGTTTACTGGGTCACTTATTATATTTCCTATTTAATGTAGCCCACTAATCGTGGCTTCCTACACACAGAGTACAAAGCTTTCCTCCTGTTTTGTATCCCATCCTCTACAGGCACATCAAAGAGGTGGTGTCCCTTCAGGCGCACCAGAACAGGGAGTTGCAGGAGCTGTACAGACATCTGCGTTCCTTCAAAGACCAAAGGCAGAGTCTGCCCGTCTGTCTTTCCCGATCCTCTCCTCTTCCCATGGCTCCTGTCCTCTCTCCTCGTCGGCCCAGGCCTGCCAAAATCAAACTCCGGCCCCGACCTCACTCTCACCTGGATAACAATGGAGTGACGCATTCTGGTAAGGTTTTTCCCCCGAAAAGTCCTTTTTCCCCTCTTCTCATTGTCTCCTTTTTATTGCATGCTGCGTGTAACTACATCTCGTCTCTCTCATCTAGGGATTCAACAGTCAAGTCGTGTTTTGGGTGGTGAACAGAATAGGCTGCCCCCGTACTGCGGCCCTGAGCACTGCCCTGCAAAAAGAGGTACAGTTAATAAAGCAGTAAATCATTCAAACAGACCATTAAGCAACAGTCAGTGGCATGATGCAACCCCTTTCCTCCTTTTTTTTACAGATCTTAGTCCTCTAAGAAAAAGCACATTCACAGATGAACTGCACAAACTTGTTGATAATTGGACAAAGGAGACAGTGGGCCCCGTCCCACCAAAGCCTTCACTAAATCAGATCAAGCAGATTCAGCAGGTGCAGGAGCTGGGAGGCTGGAGCCAGCCCACTGAGGTAGGACTCGTGCGTCGCATTTTTACTCGATTATTGAAGCGATACTTTCTTTTCCATAACGAGTTGAATTGATTGATATCAGCCGTGTGTCTCCAGTTCATTTGACTACATCCTGTACCCGGGATGTTTAGCATGAAAACTGGAAGCAGGAGGTGTCCACCCATCCATAGCACCCTTTCTTTGAGGGTAGCCTATAGCAGCGCGATTGTGCTCCCGTTTCGACATACTGGCAATCGAGAGCGTTCAGTTAGCCAGTTTTCCTTCTGAGCAAAGATAAAAGAATATTCCACAAATGTCTAAAGTCAAAATGACAAAAATAATACCAAATCATCATCCCTGTGCTGTATTAGTCCCTCAGGGCTCATTACCTTATTCCATACAGGTGACTCCGCCAGCTTGGTTCCCAGTGGCACCACTGAATCCACAAGCATCCCCGACCCCAGCCATCTTGCCTGGGGCAGCCCCCTCCCAATACACAGGTGGAGGGAGCCTGTCAACCCTGCCTTCTCCGGGACCTCCACCACAAACGCACATGGCTCAGGTGCCACAGGTGCAGCACAGTTTACAGCACCATCAGTCTCTCCCCCTTCAGCAGATGACCTATCAACAGTCCCCATTCGGCCAGCAGATGCTGCAGCCCCAGATGCAAACTCCCATACCCTCACAGTCTTTACCGCAGGCACAGCCCATTTCACAGCTGCCCCAGTCACCACCTCACAGCCAGCCACCGCCACCTCCTCGAATGCCCACGTCTCCAGTGTCCATGGCCACGTCGCTAGTGCCCGCAGGTGGCGCCGCTACGACCACAGATAGTACTGCTGCTTCTGGGGGGACATTTTGCTCCTGTTGCCCCTCGTCCTCCACCTGTTGCTCCTCTCGCTCTGCCGCTGCTCTACCTTCCAGTGCCAAAATTCACCCAACACCCCCCACCTCGACTCTCCCTCTGGGACAGAAATGAAACCAAGGTCAAGTGTGAGATCAATGTGAAGGTGCAAGAGATTGAAACACTAAGTTGATCGGGTTGCAAAGCAGATCCATTTGGAGTGTTCTGTTGAATATATGGGTTCCAGTGTACCTCTGGGTGAGATGGTGAGTGAATGTGAGGGAGGATAAATGCTGGTATGTATAAAAAAAAAAGAGGGTTATCAGGAACACAGCATCTTTGGTCTATGAATCACGTTGTTTAGGTGTTGGGGTGTATAAATTCTTTCATGTGTATGACTGCATTTATGAGTGTGGGTGAGTGTTAATGGTTTACCCATGACATGACATAGTACATATCCCTTGTGTCCTTGTGACACAAAATAACGTTCATGTTGTTGTTTTCAAACCAACTCGGTTGGACCTGAGTTCTCCCTAAGCAGAGACAAGCAGGTCTGTTGGCATTTATCTTTTCATTTGTCAACGCTTACAGTAAAAGGACTATCGATATTAAAAGTGCAATTAGCAATGGTCATCTAAATTGATCGGCATGTATTGTGTTGATTTGTCTCTACGGCATAAAATATTTTTGTATAAGCACATTGATGAAAACCATACGCACAGAGCGATTTTTTCACGATCTTTTCAAACCGTAGGCATAGAGAGCAAGGTGTTTAAATGGGCGATGAAAAGAATTCAACAGCAAGCATGTTATACAATAGAGCTACCATCATTGCATAATATGACCAAATTCATTGTTACAGTGTTATGCACCATACTGCATGTACTTTTTATTGTTTTATTATTATTTGGGGTTTGTAACATAGGTTCAGACAGAATTACCATGATTATAATCAGATAAATTCAGATTCATTCTCAATTTGACAGCAAATTGAAATATGCCCTCTATGTTCAGTGGTTACTTGGGTACACTCCGCTCAAGAGTGCATGACTGTATGACTAACTTGACTTGTCTAAGTGTAAACTGCTTGCACTTGCTATGTATCCATGAATCTCACATTTACTGTCATGGCTAAATTTACATTCAGGATGACCTTCTTTCACGTTGGACATTTGTGATTTCAGTTGTCTCTGGGCATATCAAAGTATATCAGTCATGCAAAGAGAGAGAACATAAAAAAAATAAGAACACTGCTTAAACTGGGGAGACCCTGCAAGTTGTTCCCACATTGCCTTTTTAAAACGTCTGCATTGTTTGTGTGTGTTTATTTTTTGTGTGGCAAAGCATTGTGATAACCACATGGTATATTGCATCATTAACCCCTGTTTCGTCTGTTCAAAGCAGCCTCTGAAATGTCCCCCATACCCAACTAAAAATTGTTTGCCAATGTCCTGGGCTTGTTTCACTGAGGAACAAAACGTGCGAGAGCTTTGAGTGTTTTTCAACACTGTAGTAGGATCCTCATCTGCCTATTTGTCAACTTTGTTTGGCGTTGTACAATTTCCTTATTTTAGTCGTGAACTGTCAATCTTGTCAGTTTTCCCACACATTGACAGGCACAGCGTCAAAACATCTGTCAGATGCTGTACTGCGGGGCCATAATTGTGCTACACGCAGATCGCAACATGTTAACCCATGTCGAGATGTTCCAGTCCTCCATTTCTAACCTCACTTTGGTTGTAGTTGCAGAAATAAACAGAGTAATATATCAGTTGCAGATATATTACTGTACATTTTATTGGGTTATCCGTATGCTTAGCCATACACACATCTGACCATTGATAGCCAGGTGTTCATATTTGTGTTGGCATAATAGGTAGCCTATAGTCAAAGTAGCATTTCTGTTTTATTAATGATAGAGAGATTGTGTGCCACACAAAATGGGAGATTGTACAGGTCGTTAAAGAATGCTAAAAGTGAGTCGAAGAATTTTACATAAAGGATGGTTAAGGACTAGCGTATGCTAAACGGTATGGATAAGGAATTGCAATTGCATAATTTAGAGCAGGGGTCTTCAACGTTTTTCAGGCCACGGAACCCCAAGCTGATGGAAAGTTGGAGCAGGGACCCCCTACTATATATTATATATAATTGGGTTTTATATTAAACTGGGCCTCGTGCCATGTATAAACATAGCTTCAACAATATGTTTGATTTATGTTAATGTTTATTTAAAGACATTTAAATTTGTGGAAAAAATTTATTTAATTTTTTTTTGTTTTAATTTGCGACCCCCTGCAGTACCTCTGCAGATCGCCTAGGGGTCCCAGACCCCCTGTTGAAGACCCCTGATCTAGCCTATGACAATGGTTTTCTATATTTGTTGCTTTCAAGAGAACCCAGAGTTGTAGTTCATTATTAGTGAAGGTGAGATACTGTGCTGTCATGTCTGATACTAACATGTTGGCTGCAAGCTATAGCTTAATAATCATGATTCACTCAAGTTGGCTTTGTCCTTGAAGTGTTACCAAAATGTTCTCTAAAAGATAAAGATTATTTTTGTATTTTGAAATGCGGTTGTATAAATTGTAAAATTGTGTTCTCATTATGAATCAGAGGTTCTTTGAAAGTAGAAAACACTGGTTTTCTTCACTGTTTACATGGGACTCCCCTTCCTCTCTTAGTCCTGACAGGCCAGGGCCAGGGTCATTTAAGGTTATATTATCTGTAATTTTGTATTTCTTATTTCCGTTTTGGACGATGGAAACCTGGATAATACATCAAATAGAAAGATATAAACTGCGGGGCTGCAGGTAAAAATGAATACACTTCCAAATGAAAGCAACAAACACCTGGGGAGTCCCAAATAGCTTGAATGAGAACCAATAATAAAAGGTAATGTGGGCAAAGAAGCCTAGAAAATTAAGGTATGTTGCTGGTGATTTAGCCTCTGTATATTGTAACTAATTCCACTGTTGATTTTATTTATGTTTTGTAACTAATCTAAATAAATGATGTTAAACATCGAATTGGAACATTGTTTTTTTTGTACTATGCCCCTAATTTTAAGCATATATATATATATATACACACACATATATATATATGTGTGAATATATTAATAATATAAAATGTAATATTACCTTGTAAAAATAAATATTTACAATACAGCGCGATTATTTGTCCAATTTTCTGCGAAAATGATGTTTCACTTTTGAAATATATTTTTTGTTTACATTAAATGAAAGGAAAAATAATCGAAGTGTGTGTCGTACAAAAGTTCAAGGGAGTACCAAAGCTCGGTGTAAAACGTTGTATTCCATGTGCTACGGTTTTTCCAAGCGAAATGTCATGTGTTAGCTCTGGTTTGTGTAACAGTGTGTAAACTCGCGCTGCGTTTTGTCCTCGGTGCAGCTCCACACCGGATTGGCTGAAACTTTATTGTCCCGTCAACAGCGAACAGAGACGAACAACCGTCTGACGCGTCTGCCTTTGAAATGGCGTCAGTGCAGTGAAACACGCCGATGTTTGTTCTTATTGAGCTCGTTTAGGTCGCTCCGGGTTGTAGTTTTCTGCTCCACAGTGAACCTTCGGGTCTACTCTCTATGTTTGGGCATTACAAAGTTGATAAACAACAATGTGGTGAAGCAAACTGTTAATAAGCAACGTTGCATAATAAGGCCGCAGCTAACCCCGAACTTGCGTAGGGATTACAACGGCTTTTGGAGGCTTGGCCCTGCCGCAGCTAGCTTTCGGTGAGTTGCTAGCGTCAAATATCGATTTTTGCATTGAAACGACTTAGCCTTGTCCGACTGAAATGATTCAGGAATTGCAGGTGAATGTAGCGTTGAGTTTAAAGACGGAATTATTTGCACTTTCTTCTTTGTACAGGTTAACGTCTTTGCTAATGCTAAGTTTAGCTAAACACGCTATCATGGCTAACACACGGAGAGCGTGTTTACAAACAGTTAGCTAAGGTTGTATCCTGCCACCTGGCTGCTATTTACAACTCGTTAGTACAGGCCACATATTCCAAGTTGGACATAGTATAGATGCATTGTGCATAAATGCGTTACCGCATCTGTTTTGTGTTTGAATAGTATGAGCTTAATTGATAGTCTGCTGAGTAATGTTATACTGTTGACACGATAAGTTTAATATTTTCGTTACCCAGCTGCTTTACAGAGCTTGCAGCTCAGTTTACTAGTTTGTTACATGAGGAATGGGTTTAAACCTTTACTATGTAAGGTGTCCACTCCTGTACTAATGAGCTCTAGGAAGCACTTTATTTTCGTCTGTGTAAGTTTTGTCTTGCTTCTGTATTTCAACAGGTTACCTGGTGAATCACAGTGGGCATGTGTATGTAAAACAGGAATCGGAAAGAGAAGTTACAGACTTAACTCAGTTCGCGTCTTCAGTAACATTCCCCTTTGACACCATGAATTAAGTTATTTTTGTTTGTCCCTACACTTCTTATTACATTCGGACACCCCCCGCATAATAGTTGATTGCTAATTCCTACACAAACTCAACATGGCTTCAGTGCCATTGTACTGCTTGTGTCGCCTGCCATACGATGTGACACGCTTCATGATCGAGTGTGACATTTGTCAAGACTGGTTCCATGGAAGGTATGTCACTTTCAGACTCGAAACCTCTTTTCAATTCTTTTGCTGTCTGTCGTCTTGGTTGCATGAGTCCTCTAGGTGTAATCTGTAGTAAAACCAGTACAGCTAATATTTCTATCTTGAACATTCTTTGTCTGATATATATATTATTATTTTTTTGTAGCTGTGTTGGAGTGGAGGAGGACAAAGCAGCAGAGATTGACCTGTATCACTGTCCTAACTGTCAGGTCACCCATGGGCCATCTGTCAGTAAGTTACCATTCTTAGGTAAACCTTTCAGAAATTGTTTTGATCTTATTGTCTTGCATAGTAATAATAATAATGTAATTATTTGTTTCCATTTAACCCATTCCTCTGACTTCTCAGTGCGTAAGCGGCGTGGAAGCAATAAACAGACAGATAGTGGTGCTACAGGAGGACGGGATCCAAGTCGTCCTGTTAAGACAGGAAGCACACAATTTGTTAGAGAGCTACGGAGCCGCACATTCCCGAAGTAAGTGCCCCCACAGCACTGCAAAGAGAAAAGTTTGATGTTCATCCACATATTCCGGTTTGTGCATTTGACTGTTTTCGGGCGTCCCTTTCAGTGCGGATGAAGTCTTGCTAAAGCCATCTGGGGCCCAGCTGACTGTGGAGTTTCTTGAAGAGCATTCATTTAGTGTTCCTGTCATGGTGATGAGACGGGATGGCCTTGGCATGACCCTTCCTCCATCATCATTCGGCGTCAGTGATGTGGAGCACTACATCGGTAAAGTTATTGACAAATGTATTACTATGTTTAGACATACACTTCTGTAATGTTCTCTAGGAAGTGTATTGTGTGTATATAATGGGGACGTTGAAAGAATTTGTTGTATTGGACACATTGACATCTAAGTCATCTACACTTTTAGCTCATTCATGTTCTAACTTCAGGAGCAGACAAACAGATCGATGTGATTGATGTGTCACGGCAGTGTGACCTGAAGATGCGGCTGGGAGACTTTGTTGAATATTACAATAGCCCGAACAGAGACAGAGTGCTCAATGTCATCAGCCTGGAGTTCTCGGAGACCAGGTATGTGATCACCCAAGTCTATTGTTACCTCTCTACAATATTTAGTTGATGTCAAAATTAAGTATATCGAGTTCTTTATGTTTTTGAATCAAGTCCTGTTGTGAAGATTGTGAACTTGTGTTGAAGATTAAGACAAGAGTTGTTTTGTAGGCTCTCTAATTTGGTGGAGACTCCGAAGATTGTAAGGAAACTGTCATGGGTGGAAAACCTCTGGCCTGAAGAGTCTGTGTTCGAACGTCCCAATGTGCAGAAGTACTGCCTAATGGGAGTGAAGGATAGCTACACAGACTTCCACATTGACTTTGGGGGCACGTCAGTGTGGTATCATGTCCTGAGGGTGAGAGATACTTTTTATTTATAGTGAAAATTTGGTATACTTTGATATTATTTTACAAGCTTGTAAGAATTATTCTCTCTCATTTCAGGGTGAGAAAGTCTTCTACCTAATTTCCCCCACCACAGCCAACTTGGCCCTCTTTGAGCGGTGGAGTTCGTCAACGAACCAGAATGAGATGTTTTTTGGAGACCAGGTTGACATGTGTTACAAATGCTCGGTCAAACAAGGAAACACCTTGTTCATACCAACAGGTAAGGAGAAATGTTGCTGCTGGCTTTGTTAAGTCGCTGTGACATTGTTTTCTGTGGTTTTTGGATAGATTGATAAGTCTGACTCAAATATTTTCATCTATTTGTCTTCCAGGATGGATTCATGCTGTCCTGACTCCAGTGGACTGCCTGGCCTTTGGAGGAAACTTCTTACACAGTCTCAACATTGACATGCAACTGCGGTTAGTTCCCTTAAGGCTGTTCATTTCATCTTATCACAGCCCTTTTTTGGCTTTAATGTGCTTTAATAGGAACCTTGTTCTGTCACTGATCTAAAAAGTGATGCAATGTGAAGATGACAATTAGATTTAAACGTAATATTACCTGGGAATTGTTTTAATTAAGAGAAAACGAAATGATTTGGCAGACATTTCTACTTTGGAGATAGATGTTTGCATTTTGGTGTTATTACCCACAGTCGTTATACCCACTCAAGGAAATGACTTAATACTGACATGGTTATTAGATCATCAATCAACAGCTTCTACTGTTCATTTTAGCTCAATGGATTTACTGTATGTAATAAATATTCAAAAGTCAAATGTTTATTTATATATATATATATATATGTATTTTTTTTTATGTCCTGCATTTTTAGAGCATATGAAATAGAGAAGAGATTAAGCACAGCAGACTTGTTCAGATTTCCCAACTTTGAGACTGTGTGTTGGTATGTTGGAAAGCATCTTCTTGACACCTTCAGAGGTGAGGGATTTCAAAGAATTTCTTAATATTTTTGTTTTGTCTTTTTATGTACTACATGTGATCTGATTTCTTACTTTTTGTCATTGTCATGCTATGATGTCTCAGGTTTGAGAGAAAATCGCAGACATCCTGCCACTTATCTGGTTCATGGTGCTAAGGCCCTGAACAATGCATTCCGTGGCTGGACCCGTAAAGAGGTGGGTAATATCTTACTATTACTTTATCATCTATTGTAGAAGTATGTCATTACTTCCTCTCTTTCCAACTTATTTAATAACATTTCTTATTACCTTCATAACCAATTGTGACTTTGGCTTGCTGGAATGTGGTTGGAATGTTCACCATTTAGATTTGAGACTCTTAACAAATGTAGTACAGCTGCAACAGTGAAAGGATTATTAACGCATATATCATATTTGTGTGCAAATCATTACATGAAAGGAAATAAAATACATTTTTGTTTACATTTGAAGTTGCAGCAAGGTTTTTGTAGCTGGTCCCCAAAGTGGGAACACCTAACATTGGAAAATATTCTATGAAATAAATGATGGTTTTCGCTCTGCACTCAGGCTTTAGCGGACCATGAAGTGGAGATTCCAGAAACCATCAATACTCAGACATTAGTGAAGGACCTGGCCAAGGAGATTCGTCTGGTAGAGGTAAATACTGTAGTGGATGTTGTAAGCGTGTGGGTTAATCTATGCCTATTGATAACTAGTGCTGTGTGTGTGTGTAGATGTCAAAACTGGAGTTAATTTGCGTCAAGTGATCTGCCAAGACTAGAACAGTGCTATATAAAATGTTAAATATTTTTCCCTCCTATTTCCTTTTTTTCTTTTTTTTTTTTTTACTAACTCATCACTTCTGCCTTCATTGATAGGATATATTCCAGCAAAACATTGGCCGCCCTGGACCTCAATTTCCTGGCTCGCCTCTCGCCAAGGCTCCCCTGACCACCTCTCAGAGTTCAGGACGCCCCCCAGGAAAAAAGAAAGCGCCCAAGCCCAAAGAAGTGATTGTAGGCCTCGGGCCTCCAGGAACCAAGAAGAAAAGCCAAAAGGGGCTGCTTAAGGCAGAAGTGGGAGAACTTGACCTCATTGAGATCCACACCAAACATACGCTCAAGAAATTTCAACCTGGCAAGTCTAAAAACAAAAACAAGGTAAGGATTTACAGACACTTGCACTTGCATCTGGATTGTTTATCCAACAGTTTTTATGTGTCTGAATGTTTTAACTTCATGCTTCCTTGAAATGCTTACCCGTCGTTACAGTTGGAGTCGCCATTAGAAGACTTGGAAGGCAAGCTAAATAAAAGCAAACTGAAACTTGTGCTGACCAATGGGAAAATCCAAGGGTAAGCTTTGCATTGTTCTGGTTTGTTGCTGTTCATTTGTGATGTCACGGTCGTACTAATGATCGAGGTTTATTTCTGTGATCTCAGTAAGTCTAGAAAGAAGGATGGCAGCAGAAACGGTGCAGGTGGTCCTGGAAAATACAAACACCTTGCCATGGAGGGTTCCAGTCTGTCCGACCTGGAGTCTGAGGATGAGCTGCAGATTGATGAAGCACCCCCTCCGCGACGCAAACCTGCAGGACCTATCAAGAAAAAGAAACTAAGCGGTTAGAATTTGACTTTGAGCAATGTTATTAGGAGTGAGGTGGAAATTGCCAGTTTCGACATACGTGATACGGAGTCTTTGGAAAACAATCCTGTATTTGCAGAATCACAAACTGCTGCAATCAAAGGGTGCTCGGAGAAAACACGGGCCAGCATTTAGACATACTTAGATAATAAATGGAACACAGAAAGGAATCTATTGATGTAAAAGTGTATTGATGCACTATTGTATTGAGTCATTATATGGTTCTTCATTGAATCGGTATCTTGCTCCAGCCTGATTAATTAACGATGACTGCTTTAATCAATGGAGTAGCCTTCATGTAGTGATTTGAATGTTTGCTAAATGTAACATTGAATGTAGTTCTCAAAGTCACTTATTAACTCTAAGCTAACAATGTTAAAATGTGTCTTCAGGTCTTCCGAGAAAGCTGCCCAGAGCCAAACCTTGCTCTGACCCCAATCGCATCAGAGAGCCAGGAGAGGTAGACTTTGACATTGAGGTGAGATCATCATGGCTACATACACCCATCAGGTTTTCTAGAAACAATTGTGAATCAGCTGTAAAGAATGAATTGTGACTACATCATGGCTTTGAATTTATTTTTTCTTATTGTGCTTTCCATACCCAACATGTTAGGTTCCACTTCCAAGTTTAGCATCGCGCCACTTTCTGTCCTCGGCACAGAATGTGCCGAGTGATAAGGTTGCTTGTTCAAATGGTGGAACTGCAAGCTTTTGTAACAACACAGCATTACATGTTTGTCATTGTTTCAAACTCTCCATTTTATCCAACTGAACTTCTTATTTACAAACTAGTTCATTAGTAATGTTGGTATGTCTGCTTGTGTGACTTCAGGAGGATTACACCACAGATGAAGAGGCACTTGCTTTGCATGGAGTGAAGGGTGGCGCGGGTGGCATTCTGGATCTACTGAAGGCCAGCAAGCAAGTGGCGGGCCTGGATTCTGCAGCATTACGGTTAGAATTAAGTAGTAGTTCATTATTAGTATTTCTGTAGTAGTTTCAATTACTTCAATTTCAAACGGGGATCAGAAATAACAGTTTGGAGCACATATGGCAATAAATATCTCATTTTTAAGACAAGTAACCCTTGAAATGTGAATAGTTCACATATTTGCTGTGGCTCTGGCTCTGTTTTTATGTTATTTTGAGATGTTGAGCTGTCCTTTTCTCAGTGAGGAAGCCCCAGCCTCACCTAGTACCCGCGACGCCATTCAGGGTATGCTGTCCATGGCCAACCCTCCTTCGTCGTCATCCTCATCGTCGTCCTCATCCTCCTCCTCTTCATCCCCTCTATCTATCTCTGGAGGCTTGACAGCGGGATTAGGGGTAGTCAAAAAAAAGGATGGAAAATCTGCGTGGGTGGCAGGAGGGGTCAAAAAGACAGGAAGTCCGGAGAAGAAACCTGTCATCCAGCGGCCAGGGAAACGGCCAATTAAACGGCCAGCCCGTCACTTTAGTGACGAGGAGAGTCCAGATGAGCAAGAAACTCTTGGGACGTGTTTTAAAGATTCAGATTATGGTGAGGATCACACGCAGCGACTTACACGCAGTAAATGTTAAAGCTTTATTGATCAAGCTTATTGTGTTAATCCATTTTTTAAGTCTACCCATCCTTGGAATCTGATGAGGAGGACCATGCTAATAAGGCTAAGATGAAGCGCAGGAAGAACTGGGATGACACGCCTTGGAGTCCTAAAGGTACCTGGCATTAAGAGAAGCAAGACCGATCTGAATCACTTTAGCTTAGTTTTACTCTAGTACTTTAGTTTTCTCAAGGTCGACCTGTTCATTCTTCTCCTTTATAGCCAGAGTGATGCCCACCCTGCCCAAACAGGATCGACCAGCCAGGGAAGGGGCTAGAGTTGCATCTGTAGAGACCGGTCTCGCTGCTGCTGCTGCCAAGCTGGCTCAACAGGTGAGTTGTGGTTTATTTTTGTAGAGACCAAACAATCTACAGAACTTTGGCAAAATGAACGAAATGTGTCCACAAATAATAACAGGTCTCTACTCACCTTCTTTCTGTCAGACACAAAAAAATATATAACAAGCAGATGAGAATGAGATCATGGTCCACATCCTGTTTTGTCCCGGGGACCAACCACTGCCATTAACAGGCGTTTAACTCCAATATGTCCCTTGTGCCTACACTGTGCTTAGTAAATAAAACGGTGTTTCTCTTGAATAATTCAGGAACAGCATAAGCCTGCTAAAAGGAAGTACACCAAAAAACAGCGTCCCCCTGCTCCGGTAGTCACTCCTCCACCCGTTCAGACTGAGCCAGCCCCACCCTCCCCTTCGCCTGCTCCAGAGTCTGCAGCAGATTTCAGCCCTGAAAGGAGGATGGACTACTACTCTGCAAGCCTGATGGACCATGAATACACGGCAGGACCTGGACCTTTTGGCCCTGGGGGTCCTAGAGGAAGTGGAGCCATGGCCCCTGGTGTATTCCTCACTTCACGCAGACCCTCCCTGTCTCCACAGAACAGCAGCTCACACTCTGCCGTGTCCCCTGCAAGTTTAGTCAGCCAAGGCACAACAGGAGTTGGTCAAGGTAAGGGTGAAATTAGAACACTGACCACAAGGTTGCATAGCTTTGTGATGGAATATTTCTTAATGTATTTCCCCTTTCCACTTTTGTTTAGGGAAACGTCCAAAGAAAGGACTTGCAACTGCAAAACAGAGACTTGGAAAAATTCTGAAAATTCACCGCAACGGCAAACTTCTCTTATGAGAAATGTTGGGAATGTGGCTATAAAGATGTTCGCTAATGAAGGAGACAGATTTTTGTGAAAGCAGGTCTGAAGGAAATTTAAATAGTGATCTATATTTTGTACTCTAGATACATTTGTTTACTGTTTTCACCTTTTCATTGAACCTCACGATATTTTGTCCTACCCTACTCCAAGTATTCAGCCCAACCAGGAGCCTGTTTTGGCTCTCCACTTACCTATACCAGAGTCGAGTTATTTTCTGAGATTATTGACTGAATTTTCGAGATTATCGATTTAATGTTATTCATAGACACTTACTGTGTTAAATAATGTTGACAGATCACATATTTGACATCTCACAATCGAAAATTATTTAACGTTTCGAAATGAAAGGTGGAAAGTGATTAGATTAACTAGCAAACTAACAAAACCTAATTGTTCCTTTAGTTAATATATTTTGTTATTTTAGGATGTATTTATGCAAATGCATTGTATTCTCCTTTTTCTTTTTAAGGGAAAGATAAAAAATTATTTTCCTCATCAGGTAAATTGACCCAAATTTAAGACAATGACGCACACTGTCACGCAGTTGTAATATAGTATTTTTAATTTTATCTCTACACACAAACAGTTTTGCAAAAATGTATTGGGCACATGGTCAGCATCTGGTGTGGATCATGTTTTAGTTTTTTATTTGTCACTGATGTTGGTATAACTAGGTTTGCTCCATATTTTATAGCTCTAAACATAAGATAGAATACTGTAAACCGATACCAAGAGTAAAATAAAGTTGTTTATTCTGATTATATTTATTTCACAAGGTAAAACTTGGCCATCTTTTAATCTGTTTTAATGTATGTTTATACCACCTCATTTTGTTGGTCATTACTTTAATTGTTTTCAACCACTTAATTCCTGCTATCCATGGCTTTTTTTTTTTTTTTTTTTTTTTACACTTTAATTTGTCATTGTAAATATTTGTAAATATTTGATTTGTAATTTAAATAGCTACATTGAAAGGCAGACAAAGAGACTAGTTTCTTGCAGGTTGGATGGTATGGCAGCATTCTTGGGCCAGATATAGACGTATGCTTTCCCCCCCCCCACAGAATGTACTAGCGATAAAATGTTGGCAGAAATATAGATTTAACTGTGTGAAAACATTGTGAAGGTTCAGAACATGAATTCATATGTAAATACATGTTGTAATTTAAGTTCTTTTATAGTTCAGAATCTTCTGTAATCTTTCTAAACATAAATTGTACATTATGCATTGCTGTATTTGGTAAATATCTGAAATAGTGTACTGAAATTCTTTTTTTATATTTGTATGCAGTAATTATGCTTAGTTTGTCATGTCTTGTTAGTATTATATTGAAGGTGTGCCGAAAAATTGCCCTTGATAAATTTCATCCATTTAGTTTTATATTAATTGTTGTTGATAGTCATTCTTTTGTTTGTGTGTACTCTGTGTTTTAAACCATGATTTGTTAAAATACGACCTGGAAAGATAAAATATACCTTGGGCAAAGGTTATTTTTCATGGACTTTATTTGAGTAACAACAAATCACCAAAAGTGAAGTGAGGGCCACATGAATGCTGTTCTGTTAACATAAGTTTAGTGGAGAGCTCACTTTTCGCGTCTTTATCCAATTTCTTTTATTGGAAAACTTCCACAAAGACATAATCTTGTGACGTGTTAATCACACCTACAGATAAGGATTTCCTCCAGCAATTGTAACACTTGAAGTGCAGTACAGCTGGTGACACGTTTTTCTCCGTTACTGTACCTTCACGTTTTAAAGTAAACCACCTAAAATGTTCCATTGCTATCTTTAACATACCTCTGAAATAGTGGATTTACTTTTTGGCGTTTACTTATTGTCCTTAGTGTGAATGAATTTTGATATACTGTCGTATTGAATTTACATATTTAAAAAAAAAAAACTAATGCATTTTGGTGTGTACGTCTACGTAAACATCGAATTACATGGTAGAGGCTGGATATACCAGTTTACGTGCTAAACTGTGTCCCTCGCCAACACGCACTTGTGTTGTTTTCCTACCACAATTACAAGGGAGTGCCATGGGTAAACGCAGCAGCAGCAGCAGGTAGTCTCGCGAGATCTGAACTGTCCTACCAGTCGCTAGTGCAAGATGGAGAAGCAAACGTAACACGCATTCGAGGTAAGCCCAAATACTTGTTCCTGAACGCTGACATGGCTTTTATCTCACCGGCAGCACGCATTTCTCCTCCTTAATGACTACCGTCGATGATTGGCCACCTTCATTCTAATCCGAGACCACGAACTTGTGTCTTTTTAAGGGTAAAGTACGGATCCTCTCCTGTGTAAACCGCCATTTTTAATTTAGCCATGATCCCACTGATAGAGCATTGTGCGGAGCTTTGAGTGCCAGCTAGCTAGGCTCGCGCGAAACCAAACACACACGCGCACACACACAGAAAGACTCACACGGAGCCATGTTGGCCGTGTGTGGGTACGTACGCCACTACAGCGACAAGTCAACGCGGTGTCCTCGTTCAAAGGCCACGCGCGGTCCACAAGAATAACCGGTGAGAGCTAAAAAATGTGTGTCAGGTTGCAGATGTGCTAACGTTAGCCACAAGAGCCGAATCTAAAACCAAGTAACAGACGTTAGCCTAAACTGCTAATGAACCTAGCCAACGTCACATAACTAGCTTTCAACTTCGCTAACGTTAGCGTCGCGGTCTTTGATGTTACCTGAACTGCGTGGGTAGCAGCCCTTAATAATTCTGACAACGCGTGTGAGCTGGATCTACATGTTAACACTAACCTTGCTAACTTGGGGGCGGTAAACGGTGAGTGTATTGACGATACTCAAACTACGGCCATCACTGTGTTTTCTGATGTACGTGATCTGATGAGTTCATAACGTCATTAGCTAATATTAACCATTGGCGACTGTGTATAACTATACAGAGACGTGTCGTATGTTGAATGTGTAGACACGGATAGTATCAGAGCGGCTTTGTATCTTTGAAACGCGGGTCTTGGGTCTTTCATTAAAATCAGCTCCGAGGGCTTTTATGTAAACATCCGAATGGACTCTGTGGTACCTGTCATAGCCATTTGGTCCCCGGCATCCTATGTCGGCAACCGTTGTAACGATGTGTGTAGGTCTGAATTTCAGAATGCATGTTGTCAATAGAACCCTGCTGACATTTGGTGGCTGTTCACAATTATCTGTGCAGGCCCCCGAGTCAATCAGACTGAGGCATGTGCAAAAATATTGAAAGGCAGACATTGGTATGAATAGTGATGCTATTTTAATTTTAATTTTTAAACACTGTTCTGACCAATACACTTTGAAGATGTTAAACATTCTTTAGATGTCTTGCAAACTATTCACAATTGCACATAAAGAGGCAGACCCAAAGCTAGGCAGGATTCTTAAAAGGAGTTTTAACACCAGGAAATAATGTTTACTTTTCCAATAACATGTTGATGAGCAATATCAAAGTGCATGTTATATTTGGGATATGTACGCATATACACACTGAACCAAACAACTACATGCAATTGTGTAATAGGATTTCTAGGTGAGGGCACAATAATGCTTAATTTAATATGGTATATTGTCACATATTTTACCTTTTATAAAGAAATACCATTGTCTGGGATTTGGATTATCCATTTCATATTGTTCAGTTGTAGAATAGTTGAATTCCTTATCCTGTCATCTGATTTCATTATTTTTCTACATTTTTTTCAGATTGTCAAAAGAAACTGAAACGCTATCCAAGGATGACAGTGGTGAAGCTATTTAACCAAAGCAGTTTCTGGTATGTACTGCCAACCTATTTATTAGATTGACTGAAAATGTTCTGCTGAAACACATGACTATCGAAAAGATGCAATGATTTGCCATCAGTATTTGCTTTCAGGTCCATACCATGAAAAATGTATTTGTCAATGACTGGGGTTAAATTCATATGAACTGACTGTAGAACTACCATCCCTGGCATTGAAATGAGGTCAATTTAAAATATTTTGCTACGATACTCAAGCTATCTTAAGTTCCTCACGTTCTTCAATTTCATAGTTAATGGTTACTTATCAATTTCCACACCCCCGTGGTCTTATCTAGCTATTCAGATTATTTTGCTGCCGTAAACTGTGATTTTCTTGAAGAGAAACTGATTTATCAGCTGATCCACAGGGTCTTAACAGGGTTTTGTTCTGCTCAGCATCCAAACATTACTTTAGAAGAAGTCACCAACTAATTTTGAAAGATTTATTTGACGTGTGGTGTTAACAAAAACATCTTTAGGACAAACAGTCCAACATTTTGGGCAGTAACCCCTAAATATATAATTTTTGAAAGCTGTGACCACATATACCATATAGACCATGACATCTTTTTTTAACCTAAAGTTAACTTTAGAAGCAATCATATGAAATTCATATTTTAATTATCAAACAAGAAATACTGATCAACGTTGCATCATCATTTCTCAAAAACGTAACATTAATATTTCATATTGCATGTCCCCACTTAAATATCTCACCTTTTGAATTCTATTGTAAAGAGTAAACATTCTAATGGAATGGAGTGCTTGTTGGTTTATCAGTTAGAAAAGCAAATGTTTATTTTTCTATTTTTACTGCTATTTTTATTTAACTAAATATTATAAATCGCATACAAATCATCTAGATCAGCTGTGGATGGAAAAGAAAGGGAAGGTGTGTATTAGCTCTTTATCTGTGTTGGCAATAAAGTGAGATTGGTGCATCGATCTTGGACATAAATGGCATATTTGACATGATTACTACATCTCTTAAGAAAACAAAGTTTAGAAAACAGCTTGTCTGAAATTCCTGAAGTGCCAACACCCAAAGTTTTTCAGAGCCTTCCGTGAGTCACGAATAGCATTCTGCAAGGCACTGTCTGAAACTTGGTTAGCTTTTATAGCAGTCGCAATCATACCAGTTGGCTAAAACTTGACATTCTTATATGACTCATCCCACTGGGGTATTTTTTTTCCTGTTAATATTAGATATCACAAAAGAACACATACCTTTTATTTGTCCTATTTCATGATTGTAATGAAGATCATATTCATGGTATGGACCACATAAAAACATTTCGACATGTTTACCCCTAAATCCTTGAAATAGTCAAGTTTAACAATTTGTTTTTGTTTGTATGATAAGGCAATGTGGGTGTGGTAGATGTAGCTAACCTAAAAAAAAATAGACTGAACCTTTTTAGAAACAAACAATCTCCGCATTGCTATCCCTGATGAGCTTTGAACAGCTGGCACAAACCCTAAGATGGTTCGTGTCTCTTTGCTTCACCATTGCTGCTTTTACCATTTAGTTTTTCTATATATGTGTGTTTTTTTAAATAATATGAGCTTCACTTTTTATGCTAGTCTCTAATATTAATATACAGCAGTGTTAATGAATTGTCTTGACATTTCATTGTTCACAATCAGTTATTACTTGTTCATTATTGCTGGTGTATCAATATGCATCAAACGACTTCTGATGCAGATATAGAATGTATTCCCCCCCATGGTGAGCTTTACCGTTGTGCGATAGATTTTGAGTAATTAAAGAATTGTGTAGTGAAATTAGTTATTATTGCTGCAGCTGTTGGTTAGGAACCCTTTCGATCAACAAGGGACCCGTGTAATATCGTTGTGATCTATTTCCCCCACAGAAGGCCAGTTGTCCCATATTAATATGCGCTGCATCGATAAACTGAGGCTCATTCTGAGCCGTAACATTATTCACTTTTTGCACACTACCCAGTCATGGTGACCGTGCTATCAGCTAGTTGCCGTGTGCTAGGAAAACAAGCACGCATACTCTGAGAAATAACCCGGCGATTGGACGAGCAGCATCTTTTCCGAGCCGGCTGCCGGTGCTCAACCCGCCCGAACCAAAACTGAGGACACAACTCGCAGTGTCACGCTAGACTCGTCCGACAATGATTCAGCGAGTTATTATGCGTTCCTGCTGGCCGCTCCACTAACGCGTGCTAGCTAGCTAGCTAGCGCGTGCTACAGCTGTTTGTGTGTCCGAGGAACCGGGTTGGGACTCCGAACCCTTGCAAAGTGTCGTTGGCCCGGTCCAGGTATTTTGACACACACATTCGCTGGTTACCGGGTGTTGTTCGCAGTACTATCTATCGCAAGGCGGGATGGTGCAGAAGCGGGGAGTGCGGTCTAATTCAGGGGCCTGTGCAGCCCCGACCTAAATTAGTCAAAGAGTCAGACCCGGACAGCATGGTAAATCTGTGAGATCCGGATTGACAGCTGCGGCACAGACGCTGAAAGTGCTTGGTTTGTAGGCCGCTACATTTCGGACGGTTGTTGCAGTTTACACGCGTAGCTTATCGGTGACCAGACTTACTTTGCAAAAAAGGTCTGGGGATATTAAAATGCTTTGAACTATGTCAGAGACCGTATGCTAACGTTACCGGTAGCTCGGTGTTAGCTGGTGTGGGGCTAACATCAACTCCGCAGCAAACGTTACCGATCAGTTTCCTTGGCGCTTCTGAGAAATGTTTATTTTTTCGTCATGTGTTTTGCCAGCTCGCCACACAACCAACCGCTCTGGTTAGTGTTTAGTGACTACAGTTCCACATATGTATAGCGCCCGGTTAATATTGAGTAAATAACGTTATGCCGTTATCGAGGGTTGCTTTAGTGGCTAGTTAGCTTTAAGTTTAACCTGTTAGCGTCGTTTCACTTGAGTTGCCGAAGCCAAGCAGTGCGTTAATTTTGATATCGTATGAATCTCAAGTGCATGAGGTGCATCCTTGTGTTGTAGGTCATTATAAAAATGGCCCAACCGACTTAAATTAACTTTGTGCCGTGTGCTGCTGATCAGAGACCGGCCAATGCCCTGTCTTAGTCTGCTTGACAATGACCAGACCTGGCATCTTTATCTCCCTTCTGTTTGAAATAATTGTAATTCCTGTAATCGGTTGTTTTGTTTATAGTGGGAATTATTTAAGTTAAAGGCCAATATACACTGCCCATGCCTACTCTTCGAGTACTTAATTGAGTCAACATTTAAGGTCAATGGCTGATTGTCTTTAGTTGCTACTGTCTACTTACTGTGTATCATGCACACCTTACCATACATATATCATTAAGATGCACTGCGTTTATTTCAGATATGGATGCTATCCAGTTCATTAACTATTTTACCAACAGTCCCTTTGTGAAACAATGCTTGTGAATGTATCCCAAACTTGACAGACACTGTTTTTTTAGATCTGTTTCTCTTTTACAGGTAAAGTCACTGGAACATGCTTTTAAGTGGGCATTGCCAAGTTATTTCCTGTAAGTACATTTCACCTTTCACTCTGTGTACAAGTTCAGAGTTATTCATTCTATGTCTAAAGGTGTCATTGATCCTAGAATGTTCTGATATTTAAGTCTAATATTCATTCAATATTTGCATGCATAATTTTTCATCAGGAACAACAAACAGATATATTGACAATGAAGGTCGACAGAAGCAAGTTAAAGAAAACTCCAACGGAAGCTGTGAGTATGCATAATAACTGATTATTTCTCGCCTCATTGATTCATCATTTTCAAATAGTGGGGACATTTAGGCTTAGCATTTCTTTAACTAGAGCTGTTTTCATACATGAACTCCAGTAAATTGGATGCTGACCATTTCCTTGGTTTGCCGTTGCCTATGAAGAACATAGCATGTGATTGTTAGGGTGAGATGTGTATTATGATGAAGGGTGGTGCCTTTGACACGCATGCAGAAGGCAGGACATGATTTCTTATTCCCATGGTGACTTGCCAGTTTGCAATTTGGTCATAAACGACAGTGTCTTACTGTGAATTACATTTCCATGCTTTGTACTCGCATCACTCAGACATTCTATTAGATTTTATTTGGGGAGCCTGCTGGAAACATATGGAAAATGGTCAGAGGGACTTTTGTGGACATTTGCATTCACAAAGTCTGGTCTTCAGTGCATGTCAGAAAGCAGCTTTAACGGTAGAGATGCCCATAATGGGGATGTAGTGGAAGTGATTATATATGCAATAGAAGATCAGTGTTATTGCTTGGTGTGATATGTATGGGTATAGAGAGAACAACTGACATCACTTACTTGGTTCTCTTAAACCATTTGACAGTGTTACTTCTTTTACAATTATTTGTCTTAAAAAATGATGGTGTACCCAAATGGCACCCCAAACAACTTGAATGCTGTCAGTTGCTGAAATGGGGACGAGAAAAACCTACGTCCTGTAGTTGCTTCACAACAAATGTTAGAGCTGTATTGTATTGTTTGGGCAGCAGTATGAGATTGTGCATAGCAGTAATAAGAAGTACACCCAATATTATGTTAAAGGGGAGTGGACAGTAAAACTGACAAAAACAATTGGGGTCATCATGGTTTCGCCTTAATGTGAGTCAACAGTGGATATGTAAATTCTTATGTGTTGACATGTCTCATTGTGTTGTGCTATACTGTGCTTTTTTGTGTTGGTCTGTGCACTGTGCTTAACTTTTGTACTCCCTCTAAAAACACAGCCTGCTGACTGCAGGATACTTATAGAGAAGCTCAAGGCCTGTAGTGATGAGCAGCTACTGGTTGAACTGCAGCACATCAAGACCTGGAATATTGGCAAGGTGAGTCCTGCGGGCCAGATGCACTGCCCCTCCCCTCTTCAGGAACATAGTCATGACATCGTATTTGAGAACGTCTCTCTTATGTGTTTTACTATGGAGCATTTGCAATCGTCAGTAGATGCTTTTCACGATGCATGTAACATAATTAACAGGACGGGGTAGATATGGATAGGATTGCCTCAAGTAAACCAATCGTGGCATACATTCTTTTCTAAGGTGAAAGAAAAATGCCAAATGTCCTTTTGCAAATATATTTTGTTGACCAGGTAATGTAACAGAAAAGCCTGGTCAAACAAATTAGTAATGCATAGTTTAAAAAAGGGGTCATATGCCTGATATGGACTTCCATGTCCCTGGAAAGCAGTGCACCTATGTGTTTGGGCAAAATATAAAAGTCTCAGATAGCAGTGTTGCCACTATACACATTTTGCACTGGCTGCCCTCCCTGCGATGTCTTGAAGTCACAATTCTATGACTCTGCAGAGTTCTTCTCATTTGGGACAAGAGATACAGAAAGTTGAGTTGTGTAGCAGAGCAACTTTAATGTAGCTGCAGGCACAGCTCAAGGCATGATGGAGGGGGGGAAAAAGCAGTGAGTGGAAGGTCGTTTTAACTAGCTACCTTTATACATAAAGTACGATGTTACAATGGCCTATTGGTATTCTAGCAGGCGTCCAGCTTAATACACAAGTGAAACTCCCAACGTGCACCAGGCACACGGGAACAAATACAGTTGGCCTGCCACATTTTAGCAGAGACCTATCAGGTGTTATATTCATCACATTTATTTGATCAAAATACTGTGTTTCTGTCTTAGTGTGAACTGTACCATTGGGTGGATCTGCTGGACCGCTTTGATGGCATCCTGTGTGATGCAGGCCAGACGGTCGAGAACATGTCATGGCTGCTGGTGTGTGACCGTCCCGACAATGGACAGCTCAAGGCCCTTCTGTTGGCGGTGCTCAACTTCACAGCCCTCCTCATTGAGTATAGCTTCTCTAGGCACCTCTACAGCTCCATAGAGGTAGGCTTGCACCACACTCCGCACCCCTCTGGACTGTGTATGCGTCTCGCAGGAAAAAGCAAATCGGTTCACTAACGGTAACCTCCTTCTATCTACCACTTTCACCCCCTTTCACAGCACTTAACCACCTTGTTGGCATCATGTGACATGCAAGTGGTCCTGTCCGTGCTGAACCTGCTCTATGTGTTCAGCAAGCGCTCCAACTACATCACAAGACTGGGATCGGACAAAAGGACGCCTCTGTTGGCCCGTTTGCAACACCTCGCTGAGGTATAGTGAATGCCATTGTTTTCCTCCTGCCACGATTGCAACCGTCCCGCAAGAGAAAGAACTGTATTGTTAAGTCTCTGTTCTCTTTTGTAGAGCTGGGGAGGAAAGGAAAATGGCTTTGGTCTGGCTGAGTGCTGCAGGGATCTGCCTATGACGGTAAGAGTTGGACACCCATGTCTGTAAAATGCCTATAGCACCGCTTATGTTAACAAATCTGTCCTGTGAAATGAGTCTGATCAACTATATGTTTTCTCCTTGAGCAGAAGTACCCCCCGAGTGCCACCACGCTGCACTTTGAGTTTTACGCTGACCCAGGCCCAGAGGTCAAAGTAGATAGGAAGGTAAACAACGAGACATTTATTATTTTGAAACGATGGTGCAATAACATTTGAATATATTTCTTGATCATTGTGGTGATGTTTCGACTTTTAATACATTTCCCAACCCCTTCCCAACAGACAAGTAGTAACACACTACACTACATCCACATCGAGCAGCTTGACAAGGTACGGCCCATTTTGAATTATATCATTGACAGTTAGAGGAAAAATATAAGGGGTTGCTCACTATATACGTGGTCGCCCGTGTCTTCCAGATTTCAGAGAGCCCATCTGAGATCATGGAGTCACTGACAGTGATGTACAACATCCCTAAAGACAAACAAACCCTGCTGTTCACACACATACGTCTGGCCCATGGTTTCTCAAATCACAAGAAGAGGTTGCAGGCCGTGCAGGCCCGACTTCATGCTATCTCCATACTGGGTGAGTAGAAGCTGCTGCCTTAATATAAAGTGAAAACTGGTTTTGCATTCAAGTTTTATCCCCTGACAATTTCAATGTTGTGTGTATTTCTTTTCAGTGTATTCAAATGCACTCCAAGAGTCAGCCAACAGTATTCTATATAATGGCTTGATAGAGGAGCTGGTGGATGTATTGCAGATTACAGACAAGCAGCTTGTGGTAAGAACGTTTTCCTTTCCTGCTTAATCATTGTTATAGGGCTGAACGATCATGGTAATCACAATATTAGATTTTTCTTTTATATTATTGTGTCTATATATATATCTATATCATCATTTTTTTTCTATCCATTTTCAATTTTTCCAATCATTAATTTTGTCCAACCTTCCTCCAGGATATCAAGGCAGCATCTTTGCGCACTTTAACTTCGATTGTCCATCTGGAGAGGACTCCCAAACTTTCCAACATCATCGACTGCACTGGCACTGCCTCCTACCATGGCTTCTTGCCTGTTCTGGTGCGCAACTGTATCCAAGCAATGATTGGTGAGAGTTCAGCTAGATGAGACATTTTTATGTAACAGTTCGGTGTGTGATGCACAACAAAATGTGACAAAATATTGCAAGCTGCTTGTTATAGCCTTCCTTTCCATTGCCTAGATCCTCTGATGGAACCTTACCCGCACCAGTTTGCCACCGCCCTCTTCTCATTTCTCTACCATTTGGCTAGCTATGATGCCGGAGGGGAGGCTCTGGTCTCCTGTGGCATGATGGAAGCGCTCCTAAAGGTATACCTTGCTTTAAGCAATATGTATTCGTACTAGTTTCAATTTCAAAAAGATACATTTTGCAATTTTGTTATTTTCTGATTTGCAGGTGATTAAGTTCCTGGGTGATGAGCAGGACCAGATCACCTTTGTGACGCGGGCAGTGCGGGTTGTGGATCTCATCACCAACCTCGACATGGCTGCCTTTCAGTCCCACAGCGGCCTTACCATTTTCATCTCCAGGCTAGAGGTTGGATTTATTCTTTGCATTTCTCTATTCTCAACCCTGCAGCCTTCAGCCACAGAGTCGGCCTCAGTACCGCTCCTCTGGACGTACTCTTTCCTGTGCTCATAGCTCCTTTTGTCACTTTGTCTACCTAGCACGAGGTGGACCTGTCAAGGAAAGAGTGCCCTTTTGTCATCAAGCCAAAGATTCAGAGGCCTAGCACGGCTGTGGAGTCCGAGGACATGGACACAGACATGGAGAGTGAGTCACAGTTGAGACTTCCCGGAGGCTCTCGCAATCAGTCCAGCATATCTGTGCATATTGCCAAGTTATAAAGTATATTGTGATAACCTTTAAATGTATTTTCACAGTGTCAGAAGTTGCGATGGAAAGCAGCCCGGGACCATCAACCTCCTCTGGCTCCAAACCCGAGGCAGATCACAGAACCCAGAGCAGTGCTGCAAATACTCCACGTGCAGGTACACACCGCATAAACATGTGAAATAAAATAAAAACGCATTGGTTGTGCATTCCAACTTCACAATGGCACTCTCACTCTCTATAGGCATGCAGTGTATCCCCCAGAGAGCAGCTCTGTTGAAGTCGATGCTAAATTTCTTGAAGAAAGCCATCCAGGATCCTGCCTTTTCTGATGGAATCCGCCATGGTGAGTTATTGGCTTTGTTTTATAGAGGAACTTGAGGTCAATATCATTCTCGGGAATATAGTATTGTTTATGCTTGTTTCATAGATGAATACATTGTTGCCTCCAGATCTATGCTTTTCATTATGCAAATCACGACTGTTAATGTGTGTATCTTTACCCTATGCTTTTTTTGTTTAAGTAATGGATGGGTCTTTGCCTACCTCACTCAAGCACATCATCAGTAATGCAGAATATTATGGCCCTTCACTCTTCCTCTTAGGTGAGTTCACAGTAGGGCTTCAGGTTCTGTTCTGACTGAGCCTTCAGACTGTGTATATATACTAAATTAGGCGAATAAATCATATGACATTTCATTGTATGCTTTATTTGGTATAGTTCTTATTTTGGCATTTTGCATAATGACCTTTTTTTTTCTTCTCCCCCCTGCTTTTCTCTGTCTTTGGGAATTTTAGCGACAGAGGTTGTGACGGTGTTTGTGTTCCAGGAGCCATCCCTGCTCTCTTCTCTGCAGGATAATGGTCTCACTGATGTCATGCTGCATGCCCTTCTCATCAAAGATGTGAGTATCCAGCACTGCAATTGTGTGCGGCATGTCCTCTTTTTTTATTGTCTCTGACGTTTCACGATGGGTCAATATTATCTTTTATTTATTCTCATTTACACTCAACCTGTACCAAATTTGACATCTGAATTGTATCAGTCGTCTCTATTGGTGGTTGAATTTATGGATTTAAGACAAGGATGCATTACAATAAATGAAACATACATTGCAATGTGGCAGAGTTGCATGAGCCTATACCTGCGCGCTGTCTATCAAGTTGCATTATGCAGTTATTCACACACGTTTTGCAGACTTTATTTTATTGGTTCAGGATTTGTTTACTTTAATGGGGTGCCTAGCTTTGTTTTAGTTTCTCTTTTTACTCTGAAATCGGGAATACTGAAAATGAGAACATGTATATAAAGAAATTGGTGGTCCACTTACTTACCCTAGTTCAATTTCTGCCATCAATTTCTGCAGTTTAAGCAGCCTGACTCAGCAACAATGCAGATCACCGAGGTTCGTGTTATGTTAGCCAGCACAGATTGATAAGAGTCTTTGATGGGGAAAATGCTATTGTTAAGTCATCACCCTCTTTTGTTTTTTTACATGTGTATTTTTGTCATTGTTAATCTTTTCCAGGTCCCTGCTACCCGTGAGGTGTTGGGTTCTCTCCCCAATGTGTTCAGTGCTCTGTGCCTGAATGCAAGGGGCCTGCACTCCTTTGTTCAGTGCCAGCCATTTGAGCGCCTCTTCAAAGTGCTTTTGTCCCCTGACTACCTGCCTGCCATGCGGCGGCGACGGAGCTCCGACCCTTTGGGTAAGCCGGGCTGTTTGTGCTATGTCCATTTGTTGTTCTGTGTGCAACCTGTTGAAGTTGGTGACAAGTTTTGTGTCCGGTTTCAGGCGACACTGCGTCCAACTTGGGTAGTGCTGTGGATGAGCTCATGCGACACCAACCGACGTTGAAAACTGATGCTACTACTGCCATTATTAAGGTAGTGCCCGTGTAACAAGCATGCCTTGAAATGTCTCCACCTGATTGGATAAGAGGATTATTAAAGGTAGTTTACTCTTACAGTTACTGGAGGAGATCTGCAACCTAGGTCGAGCCCCCGAGTACATCTGCCAGAAACCGTCTATCCAGAAAGCAGATGGCACTGTGGCAGTACCACCAGCTCGTTCCAGCCACGCTGCAGAAGAAGCCTCAAGTGAGGATGAGGAGGAAGAGGAGGCGCTCCATACTTTCAACCAGCAACAGGGGGAACCAGAGAGCAACAGACAGTCAGTGCCACTGGAACTGTATGACGAGTATATATCACAATAGAATAGTGCACCAACTCTTTACAGACTGACACGGAAGCTGACTAAATATTTGTCATATTTCAGTGATTAACTGTCATTTTGACGATTTGTGGATTCTTGCAGGGTGGTGGGAACTGAGGAGCGGATACCAATTCCTCTAATGGATTACATTCTGAATGTGGTGAGTGTGATTGTTTGACAGTTCACTCATTGTTTTGAATATGTTCCAAGTTGAAACGTGTGCAGTTCTCAGTTCCCTCACTGATTTGTAATTTGACTCTTTCCTCAGATGAAGTTCGTGGAGTCCATATTAAGCAACAACACCACCGACGACCACTGTCAGGAGTTTGTCAACCAGAAAGGGCTGCTTCCTCTGGTTTCTATTCTGGGTTTACCCAACTTGCCCATAGATTTCCCCACCTCTGCTGCGTGCCAAGCTGTGGCTGGTGTCTGCAAATCCATATTGGTGAGTGCAAAGGAAAATCCATATTGTGATCTTTGTGTGATCTATTTTGAAAAGAAGGATATTAACATAAATGTGATGTTAAGGTGTATAATTTTGCAAAGTAATTCATCTACGTTCCCTGCCCAACTTTATAGTAAGAGTTATACATGTATATTACCGTTAGTTCTCTGAATTGACCCCCTGACTCTCTCCCTTAGACTCTTTCACATGAGCCCAAGGTACTCCAGGAAGGCCTGTGCCAACTGGACAGTATCCTGACATCTCTAGAGCCACTCCACCGACCAATCGAGGTGCCTGGTGGTTCTGTGCTTCTCAGAGAACTGGCTAACGCAGGACATGTCACTGATGCCACGTTATCAGCCCGTGCCACGCCACTTCTTCACGCACTTACTGCAGCCCATGCCTACATCCTCATGTTTGTCCACACTTGCCGTGTGGGACAGGTAAATATCAACGTATTTTCTCACTGCACAATTGTCAAACCCATACCCTATTGTAATAGTTAATACTTTTAAATGCTCTGTATTGCATATGATTTCCTGATGAACTATTTTATTTCTAGTGATCTTCAAATTTTGTATAATTTTAAAATGGTTTGGCTGCTCTAAAGGTTTTTTTTCTTTTTTCTCTCTCTCTGAACAGAGTGAGATTAGGGCGATCTCAGTCAACCAATGGGGTTCCCAGCTTGGTTTGAGTGTTCTCAATAAACTCAGTCAACTCTACTGCTCTCTAGTATGGGAAAGCACTGTGCTGCTGTCCCTTTGCACACCTAACAGGTAAATATTGTTTACCCCTTCTATTAGAATTGTGTTGTTTGCTGCAACCCTCTTAATACCTCCTGCCCGTCCCCAACAGTCTGCCTCCAGGATGCGAGTTTGGTCAGGCGGACATGCAGAAACTGGTCCCCAAAGAGGAGAAGCCATCTGCCAGCAGCACTGCAGCCACCACGACCTCTGGTCCCAGGCGAACTGGTAATATAACAGTTTAACTCAAGAACTCAAAAACAGCAGTGTCCTGCCATGTTTCTGGAACGCCCACGAACAATTTCCACAATCTACCTTTATCTCAGCAGAGACTGAAACAGCCTCTGTGGACTCAGCTGCTGGTGGGCTGTTGGAGGGCATGGGCCTAGATGGGGAAACCTTGGCTCCAATGGAGACTGATGAACCCACTGCAACAGACCCTAAAGCCAAATCCAAACTCACACCAGCTATGGCCACCCGTATCAAACAAATCAAACCTCTACTCTCTGGTGAGATCATTTCTACAACACGTAATACATTTTTGTCTTTTATGTTAAACCTTTTGGATAAAAAAAAAAACAAAACGTTAGTTAACCTTCTTACCAATGTCTTTTTTTTCAGCGTCTTCTCGTCTCGGTAGGGCTCTGGCTGAGCTCTTTGGCTTGTTGGTGAAGCTGTGTGTGGGCTCTCCAGTCCGCCAGCGTCGCTCCCACCATGCCACAAGCACAGGAACGACCCCTACACCTGCTGCCCGGGCTACTGCCTCTGCCCTTACCAAGCTCCTCACCAAGGGTCTGAGTTGGCAGCCCCCACCCTACACACCCACCCCTCGATTTAGGTAGGAGCAGGCTACCCCTACCACAGTGTGCAATGCAATTTGTCACCTATACAATTGTAAACAAAGTTGACATGTGATCTGGTTTTCGTCCGGCAGGCTGACTTTCTTCATCTGCTCAGTGGGCTTCACATCTCCCATGTTGTTTGATGAGCGAAAGTACCCCTACCACCTCATGCTGCAAAAGTTCTTTTGCTCAGGCGGGCACGATGCCTTATTTGAGTAAGTACCACCTTATGTGGTGACAAATTAACCATACTGTATCTTCAAATGTTTCTTTCTATGTCGTACAGGAGATTAATTGGTTGTGTTAACTTTGTACAGGACATTTAACTGGGCCCTGACAATGGGTGGGAAGGTTCCCGTTTCTGAGGGTCTGGAGCACACTGATCTGCCTGATGGGACAGGGGAGTTCCTTGATGCCTGGTTAATGCTTGTGGAGAAGATGGTGAACCCAAGCACTGTGCTGGACTCACCCCACTCCCTTCCGGCTAAAATGCCTGGCGTCACACCCACCATGCCGCAGTTCAGTGCGCTTCGGTTCCTCATAGTCACCCAGAAGGTCAGTATGCACTTCCCAAATCTTTCGAACGAATCAGCATGAAGCACCAGTATACATAATGCATGGTAACTGGTAGACATGATAAGACACTGTCTTGTTGGAGTGCTGTCTGTTAATACCACAAAGAACATGTTAAGCAACACACATTCAAGATATCTGCAACAAGTACCTGAAATATAAACTGTACAGCACCCAACAGTCTATTAGGACACTGAGAACGTGATGAACATGACTTTGTATTCTGCTGTTTTTCCTTCTTAGTTACTGCCAGCAAATGTTGCAATTCTCATCCCTGTTATTGTTATAGTAACACAGTCTCTGTTTCATCAAGGCTGCATTCAGCTGCATCCGCAGCCTGTGGAATAGGAAGCCGCTGAAGGTGTATGGAGGCAGGATGGCTGAATCCATGCTGGCCATCCTCTGCCACATCCTAAGAGGGGAGCCGGTTATCCAGGAGCGCCTGGCCAAGGAGAGAGAGGGGGCGGTGCGTACGGAGGATGAACCCCCAGCTCCCACTGTTCCTTTAGTGCCCAGCAGTGCACCTGGAGCATCTACAACAAGTGGAGAGGCACCAGCACCAACTGCAACTGGAACAACTTCTGCAGGGTCAGCAGGAGGATCTGCTGAGGATTCATCCAATTCTACCCCCCGTCGTGATCCCCAGGTCAACCAGGCTCAGCTCACACAGGTTTGTTTAGAAACATAATTGGACACTGTCATCATGTTTTATTTTTCAATCATTTGAATAAGGTACCGTTTGGCTTTCATCTTTAGAATAATTATCCAGAATCAACTGGGGACAAATTGTACGCATTGGTTTATTTATCAAATTTATTTTTTACCTAATTATTTGGTCTTGTTTGTAATTTGACAGAAGAGTTGATGTCATGAGCTTTTCCAGGTTACTGCATACTTATGTTGGGTGAAACCGGGACGCTCTGTTTGCCAATTTCCCCCTCCATATCCTGGATGCACTTAATCCATGACCACATTTTTTCTTGTAGCAGGAAAGATGCAGAGTTAGAGGGAGACCTGAACAGGTCTCTTATTTGCAGCTCAAGCTCCAGGTGTCTGAGCCATTAGGGAGAGTGTAAAAAATAAAGAAGAAAGTATGGTAGAGGGTAATGACAAAGGTTGGAGAGAAAATGATTAATAGAATAAAATTGGACCAAATCATTTGATTATTTTGACCTTTTGCTGGCATAATCCTTATCCGGGCAACCCCCTTTTTATTTGCCCTACATTTATGATATCATTTCCGTTAGTACTTACAACTTCCTCCTCTGTGTGGTGTTATAGCTTATGGATATGGGTTTCTCAAGAGAGCATGCCATGGAGGCCCTACTGAACACCAGCACCATGGAGCAGGCCACAGAATATCTACTGACACACCCCCCTCCACTTCTTAGTGGAGCAGTAAGAGTAAGGCCTCATAGATAGAAGCATACACAGTTCCATTCTTTGTGACTTGACTTATGTTCAGCTCAGACAGCTGACCTTATTTTCCTCTTGTTCCAACTAGGACCTGACTATGTCTGAAGAGGACCAGATGATGAGGGCCATCGCCATGTCACTTGGGCAAGAAGTCAGCATGGAGCAGCGTTCTGACTCTCCCGAGGTTTGTCAATCTCACTGTTTGGTTGACGCGGAGAACCTGTTTTGCTCTAAACCATCTGTTGCCAAATGAAATAACTTGGACTTAAAATTGAGCAGCTGTTGAGATTATTCCTGTGCCTCTCTCAGGAGGCAGCACGTCGGCGTGAGGAGGAGGACAGGAGAGCCAGGGAGCGGGCAGAAGAAGAAGAGGCCCGCTGCTTGGAGCGCTTCATGGAGGCTGAGCCGCTGGATTCCCAGGAGCTGCATACCTTCACTGACTCCATGCTGCCTGGCTGCTTCCATCTCCTGGACGAGCTGCCCGATACAGTCTACAGACTCTGTGACCTGCTGATGACCGCCATCAAGAGGAGCGGGCCAGAATACAGAGATCTCATCCTCGGCCAGGTTGTTCAACAGGTGAGCGGAGAAATGCATGGTTAAATCAGTTTGCTCTATTTACCCTCACAATGCACATTCGCTTGGTAGAACACCTCAACTGTCATGTGTTTAATTTTTTTTTTAAAGCTTATTCAGTATATTGCAGTGAGTCTTAAGATGTAGATTTGCATTTAGCTGAATACAATTTATACTTGAAATTCATTTTGAGGTGTTTTGTCAAAAATGCTTCCTGAACTTGAACTCTTGATTTCAAATGCAGCTCTGTGACACATCTTTTTATTATTTTATCATTTATCACAAGCAACCATGAAATCATCTCCTGAAGCTCTCTTTATACTGCAAGCCATTAATATGTCCCGGCAATAGTACTTGATTGTACCAGCCTGACTGTGTT
Organism: Colistium nudipinnis; assembly: GCA_016785305.1. Classification (NCBI taxonomy): domain Eukaryota; kingdom Metazoa; phylum Chordata; class Actinopteri; order Pleuronectiformes; family Rhombosoleidae; genus Colistium; species Colistium nudipinnis. The sequence goes on along the minus strand of JAFBJU010006263.1, from coordinate 1,007,271 downwards.
CATGTTGTGTGTAGGTGTGGGAGGCTGCAGACGTGCTGATCAAAGCAGCCGAGCCCCTGACAACCAGTGACACAAAGACAGTGGCGGAGTGGACGAGACAGATGGCCACACTGCCCCAGGCCTCCAAGTTGGCAACACGGATTCTGTTGCTCACGTTGCTCTTTGAGGTAGACACCCCTTAAAAGTGTGAAATGTCACACACAAATGTATTATTATAGTTTGCGTGGAAATCCTGACAATCACTCGATGATATCTGTTTTTAAAGGAACTGAAGCTGTTGGGTGCCAGGGTGGTGGAAAACAGTGGGATTCTTGGGTTGCTGATTAAGCTGCTTGAAGTTGTGCAGCCCTGCCTGCAGGCTGCTAAAGAACAGAAGGACATCCAGACACCAAAGTGAGTTTCGCACAACCTGATCTACCTCTGTTCTCTAAATATATGTTCCACCAGCTTTGCATCACAGGTGAGCGAGTTTTATAACTTGCATTTATCATATAACATTTCTTTTCTGCAGGTGGATCACTCCGGTACTGTTGATCATCGACTTCTATGAGAAGATGGCGGTCTCTTCCAAGCGCAGAGAACAAATGAACAAGGTAGAAGTATAAAAGTATAAAAGTTTGCAGATTGCAATGGTATTACTTAAATAGTTAGAATATTATATATTATTATTATAAAATATTATATTATAATAACTTAAATGTTGCTTCTCAGTAATCATTGTGAGTTTCCCTTCTTTACTTAAAGTACCTCCAGCCCAACGGGAATAACTGGCGGTGGTTTGATGATCGCTCCGGCCGTTGGTGCAGTTACAGTGCATCAAACAACAGTACCATTGACTCGGCTTGGAGGGCTGGGGAGAGCAGTGTCCGCTTCACAGCTGGACGTCGGAGATATACTGTGCAATTTAACACCATGGTGCAGGTATACAAACGCCTCATCCGCTAGAATAGACGAGAGAACCTTTTTTTTAATATATATATATATATAATGATATTTATCTTGTGCGTGTTCCGTAGTTTGCTGGGATTTCTTTAATCAAATCCCTTATCTCTTGACAGGTAAATGAGGAGACCGGTAACAGGAGACCTGTGATGTTGACTGTCCAGAGAGTGGCACGCATTCCCAAGCCTACCAAGGCTGGTAGCATAACTGACTCTGAGAGAGAAGAGGCGGACAGGAGCAAAACGGGGGAAACCCAGACGGACCTAGAGCCGGGGGCAGCAGTGGAAATGAGTGCCCCGAAGGATGATTCCACCCAGCTGAAGGAGACCACACCGGGCCCCTCATCTACCCTGGAGGCCGATTATTCTCAGAGCTCCGACATCGTCGTGCAAGGCCTGAGTGAGGACATGACCACCATTCTCATTCGGGCCTGTGTCAGCATGATAAGTGTTCCCGTAGACCCAGACACGCTCCACGCCACACTGCGTCTTTGTTTGCGCCTGACGCGCAATCATCAATACGCTATGATGTTCGCTGAGTTGAAGAGCACGCGGATGATTCTGGGGCTGACGCAGAGCTCCGGCTTCAACGGCTTCACCCCGCTCGTTACTCTGCTGTTCAGACACATCATAGAAGATCCGGCCACACTGCGACACACTATGGAAAAGGTTAGTGGCGCAGTCGTTAAAGGGATCAGGCAGTTATATGTAATTTGTTTTTGCTGAATATGCCAAATATTGTATAATGTCATATCTTATAAGTTCTGTTTAAAAAAAAAAAAAACTAATTCTGATTCCTCCACAATGTTGCAATAGGTGGTAAGATCAGCTGTGACCAGTGGAGCAGGTAGTACCACATCAGGTGTGGTGTCGGGCAGCCTTGGTTCCAGAGAGATCAATTACATTCTTCGTGTTCTGGGCCCTGCCGCCTGCCGCAACCCCGAATGCTTCGCCGAAACCGCCAGCAATTGTGTGCGCATTGCTCTGCCTGCACCTCGTGGAGCTGGCACTGGTGAGTTTGAAAGCTTTTGGTCGGATCTACCATTCTAATTCTAGTATGTGTAGTCATTTCGATTTGACATTACTCGTACTGAGAAGTAGTCTCGACAGATTCATTTGACCTTTGTCAATTCTTTTTAACCCCGTTCCTCTCCCCCCCCCACACACACAGCATCTGATGATGAGTTTGAGAACCTCCGGATTAAGGGGCCCAATGCTGTGCAGCTGGTGAAGACCACACCTCTGAAACTCTCTCCTTTACCTACTATCCCGGACACTATCAAGGAGGTCATCTACGACATGCTCAATGCTTTGGCTGCCTACCATGCGCCAGAAGAACGTAAGACATTCTAACAAGATTTTCACAAATCCCTATTTTCAGAGGAAAAATGTTGCATCAGCGGAGTAGGCATTTCGACATTTCAGTTAAGTGTGTGCATTTGTGTGTTGCACAGCCGAGCGGCCAGAAGAACGTGCAACAGTGGTGCCTGGTGGTCAAGACCTGTGCCAGATATTGCAGGATGTTGGTGATGACGTTTACCAGCAGTACCGACTCACCCGACAGGGCAGCGACTTTGACTCCCAGTCTGCATTTCATATCAATGTGAGTGTCTATAACGTCTGGTCCAGTTCACCTTCAATTTTGTAACATGAAATGTATCACCATCTTATTTGATAATAGACCAACGTCTCTTGCTCTCAGGCTCAAGTGTTTGCTGCTGATGGAGGTGTAGCGGAATCTTCTCAGTCAGGCACACCACAAGGAGAAGGTGAGACTTTAATTTTATGGTTTATCAACCATGCAATAACATGCGTGCAAAGTAACTGCATTGTATGTGTTTACGCATCTTTGATGAGCTGTCTAATATCATTGGGTCATTTTTTGCAAAGTGATGTATGAAATAGTACAAGTCTGTGATAAAAAGCACATGAGGCATAGCCTGCCAGTGTTAATGCTTATCCCGCTGTTTCGGTTCACCAATAAACCTTGAAAATTTGAGACGCTGAGGGATCTGTGTATTCTATCTTCTGTCTCTACCTCAGCTTCCACCCCAGAAGAAATGCGGGAGGAGAAGAAAGAACAGGAGGGGGAGAAGAGTACCATCTCAGATGAGGGTAAAGCTGCCAAGGTAAAGGCAAGCAAGCCCCTGATGCCAACCTCCACCATCCTGAGACTGCTGGCTGAACTGGTGCGCTCCTATGTGGGCATCGCCACATTGATTGCGTCCTACTGCTACACTGCGGGACAGTCGGAGCTCATTAAGGAGGTGGGCAGCTCATATTTTCTTAACCCGTTGTCATGTCGTCACTATAATTTTCGGTTCTAACCCATTTTGCCCACCCTTGCCTTCTAACAGGACTGCAGTGTTCTAGCCTTTGTGCTCGACCACCTGCTGCCCCACACCCAGAATTCAGAGGACAAGGACACTCCAGCCCTGGCGCGTCTCTTCCTCGCCAGCTTGGCAGCCGCCGGCACGGGCACGGACGCTCAGGTGGCCCTCGTCAACGAGGTGAAGGCTGCCCTTAGCCGGGCGCTAGCAATGGCAGAAGGCGCTGAAAAACATGCTAGGTAAAAAGCATGAAAAATGTGTAATGAATTGATCATTGTTATTGACCTGTTTGAGCACATTTCGGATAGTCTCACACTTTCCAAACTTCCAATTATTTCTCAGGCTTCAGGCAGTGATGTGCATCATCAGCACCATCATGGAATCCTGCCCTTCCACATCCAGCTTTTATAGCACAGCAGCAGCGAAGACGCAACACAACGGAATGAACAACATCATAAGGCTTTTTCTGAAGAAAGGGCTGGTTAACGACTTGGCCCGTGTGCCTCACAGCTTGGATTTGTCTAGGTATTCGATTACATTACAAATGAATTTAAATTGCTTATTTTTCTCTGGTGGCATGCATCACAAAACGTTAAAACATATTGAGCAGTTAAATGGGCCCAAAACGTTCATCAAATGTAAACGGTCCATTTCCCTCTCTATTAAACACTTTCATGGTTTATTTAAAACATAAGTTTTAGATCTTCCTCCCCACTTGCATAATGCTACAAATATTGCTTGCTGACTCTTATGGATCAGTAGGCTCATGTGTCTACATTGGCTGGACTGTGTGTAAAATGTCGATGCCGTCATGGGAAAAAAAAAAATCCATACTGCCAAAGGGTACCTCTAACTTTAACAAGTCCTCATTTTAGAAGATCAGACTTTCCCTGGGCTTTACTTAATCTCCAGCTTTAAGCCTAGTAAACCAGATAATTTCAAAAATGGTAAACGATAAAAGCAGTGCAATGACTCAATATGCTGCTTTTGTGTCATTTGAATTAGTCCCAACATGGCCAACACGGTGAATGCTGCCTTGAAGCCTTTGGAAACGCTCTCCCGAATTGTTAACCAGCCCAGCAGTCTGTTTGGGGGCAAAGGAGGCTCCAGCAAGAACAAGGCTGAACATGATACTGTGGGCACTGCCAGAGACAGCAACATCATCACTCAGGACCAAGGTATCACGTCCGATAAGATATTTCCAAACTGTAAAATCCACGAATTCCCGAATGTACCTGTTGCTGATTCGTGACATCTATTCTAGGAGAGTCTGGTGAGGCGGAGCCAGTGGAGGGCAACCACAGGGTACAGGGAACAGACACTGACCTGATGGATGGAGAGACGGAGGGAGACACGGTGGTCATCGCCGGTCAGCCAGAGGTTCTAAGCACCCAGGCTATGCAGGTGATTGACATATGCCACACAATACTCGGAGACACTCGCGTTACCTCCCCCATAGCCTCGGTAATTACTGGCCTCAATGTCCATTCTGTGTTGAACATTGCATTTGTAAAGCTTTTGCTCTGCTTGTAGGTTGAGAATGAGTTGGTGGATCTGATTGATGAGCTGCTTGAGAGAGATGCTGGCGCTGTCAACAGCACAATTATAGGTAAGTCACAGGTCATTTGTGAAGGGTTGGAAATAGTAGACGTTACAGGAAATATTCCATTAGTTTGTTGCACAAGCAAAAACCCTCAGTGAGCAAGGTGCTAGATACAAAACTACCACAAATGCAACAATTAGGGATGTTCATATGTTAAGTTATAATAAGGTTTTAATAAATCATTGGGTTACTTGGAAACCAACCAAGTAATCTGCCTGATACTTCAACTAAGCTTTCAGATCAAAATAACTTTAAATTGAGAGTTAAGAGTGCACTATATTTGAACATTAATTGATTTCTGTTTTGTAAATAGTGGGACGCAGCGGTGAAGATGAATCGCAAGAGGACGTATTGATGGATGAGGCCCCCTCAAACATTAGCCAGGCATCCACTCTTCAAGCTAATCGGGAAGGTAAGACATTTGACAAACTACCACATGGTGTTGAAGTAATGTATATTGTAATGTCAACAGCTTTGCAGTTGTTGCGAATCCCATATTTTTTCAATTGTGGGGTTTTTCTTTGCCCGAGGTTGTAAGGTTAAAAGGTTTCATTTGCAGATTAAGTCCCCTGTGGATAATTTGTGATTTTTTAAGTGACTGTAAGTTTCTCTTTCATCAGACTCCATGAACATCCTGGAACCAGAGGATGAGGAACACACACAGGAGGAAGACTCTAGTGGCAGCAATGACGATGAAGACAGCCAGGATGAAGAGGAGGAGGAGGAGGAGGAGGAAGAAGAGGATCAGGTATATGGTCCTTTTTGATCCCTTTAGTGAACTTGTCTTGTGCATCGCTAATATTTAATACTCGTGGTTGCTATCTCTTCTCAAGGATGATGAGGAGGGAGATGAGGATGATGATGATGAAGGTTCAGAGATGGAGTTGGACGAGGACTTCCCCGACATCAATGCCGCACCTCACATCCGCTTTGAAAGGTTCGACAGGGATGACGACCTCATCATAGAGTTCGATAACATGTTCTCCAACAACGGTAAGCAGGATCAGTTAAGACTAACTCATTCTTATCATTCGTGTTATTACTGGTTACACCTGCGCCTTTCCTACCACAACGGGGCTCAATCTATAAAAAGCCTGTCATATAATCTTCCTCCTTCGAAGTGGCTCTGTCTCCCTAACGTCTGCCCACCGGTTTCTGTTTTCCATCAGCTGACATCCCACCCTCCCCGGGCAACATTCCAAGCTCCCACCCTCTGATGGTGCGCCACGCTGACCACGGATCCCTCACCCTTGGTGTAGCGGGCACCAGCAGCCGCCTAGCCCAGGGCATGGGCCGCAGTCAGCGAACACTGCGCCAGCTTACCGCCAACAGTGGACACACCATCCATGTCCACTATCCTGGCAATCGCCAGCCCAACCCACCACTCATCTTGCAAAGGTAAATGCTTTTTTTTTATTGGTGGCTGTGTACGACAATCAATCTTGGAACATCCCCCTCTGAGCAACATTCCTAACTAAAATGGTCAAATTCCTTCTGTAGATTGTTGGGACCCAGTGCTGCCGCAGACATTTTACAGCTCTCCAGCTCTCTGCCTCTGCAGTCTCGAGGCCGTGCTCGTCTTTTGGTCGGAAATGAAGACGTGCACATCATCGCTCGGTCCGACGATGAGTTGTTGGATGACTTTTTCCATGAGCAGAGCAGTACTGGGGGTCAAGCAGGTGAGGGTTGCTAGGTCTTTACTATGGGTCTCTTGGATTAGTATCTGCCTGAATTCCTAATTCCTGATTGTTCTTTCTGTCTCACCAGGCACCCTCTCTAGTATTCCCACTGCCTTAACTAGATGGACAGATGAGTGCAAAGTGCTGGATGCTGAGAGTATGCACGACTGTGTAGCAGGTAGGTTTGTTGAAAACTGGAAATTCTTATGATTTTATCACATAATTAATTCCAATTCTTTTAGTGCTGTACGGTGTTCCATTTTAGTGTAACAACTTTAAGACTAATGCACGTTTGCATTTTTTTTTACATCGCTTTTTACTTTTCTTTTACTCTGGTTTTATCTGTAAAATACAAACCCCAGAGTTGAATTCTGACGCCTGTGTTTGCTTTCAGTTGTGAAGGTCCCTATCCTGCAGCATTTGGAGAGCCTGCGAGATGAGGAACTGGAAGAGCGCAGAGAAAAAAGGAGGAGGCAGTTGGCTGAGGAAGAGGAGTCGAAGCAAAATGAGAGGAGGGCCTCTGGAGCTGAACAGGCCAGGGAACAGACCTTGCAGGTTAGTAAATAATCCATTTGCTGGCTGTGGAGAAAGAGCAATTTTCAAAAAATTGTGCACCATTTCTAAGTTATATGCACGCCTCGACACTGGTTTGCAGAGGGATACAGTCCTGAGGAGGGGATTATGGGCGATTTACATATTACTAATGTCACCTGTCTCTATCCGTAGGGTTCTGGATTGGGGACAATTAATGGTGCAGACAACACCGCAGGTACTGACAATTGACATTTTTTCCCCCACTCCTACCTTAATGTTCAAATTCCCAAACCTGTCTGAAATGGACACAACTCGATGACGGCCCCTCGCGGGCAAGCTGCCAGAGAAGCCTGCTGTGGGATGAGGTAGTAGTTTGTATAGTTTTAAGATCATACCAGATCTGGGAGATAACTATACAGTCTACTGTCTTTCTTATGGCAGCGCCATAACAACTCGACACCTTCATCTACTGCAGGAGATCCACACTAAACTTGAAAATGAGTCGGATAAATATCACATTAAAAATATATTATTTACTTTGCGGTCAACATATGGTGTCATGGACATCCTACTCCGCATTTATACATTTATATCTCTGGTTTAGAATGTTGATTTGTGTGTGTCTTGTATTTTAGTATTATGCTGCTGGCTGTGCTGTGGTGAGGTAGTAAGTTGTGTTGTTGTTGGGGATCAGGATTGTGCACCCCGTTCAGGAGATAACTATACAACTTACTGCCTTCCTCAGCAGGGACTATTGACAACCCTGGCTAGAATTATTAGTTATAATTTTGCTGCATTGGTGTATTGTAGAAACATTTTCCAATTCAGATTTGTATTTGTTTGTTTTTTTTACAAAAATTAATTGGCTATAGACAAGAAATTAATACAAATATTCCTGTCTTCACACAAGTCTTGTCTCTGGATATTGCAGAGGGCGAGCAGGCTCAGGGAGGTACAGTGTCCTGTCTGGACCCACCCAGGGTCTCGGAAGGGTTCCTCACTGCTCCACCATCTGGGGAGGTCACTCCCACCACACCTGCCCCTCACGAGCAGGCCCTAGTCTCCCTGGAGACTGCGATCAGTCAACAGGTCCACCAGCCAATTGCTGATCTGCTACTGGCCGAGTCGCACGCCAGCTCACTGGCCGCCCTGGCAGGGGCGGGCCTTCCACCCTTGTCTGCAGCTGATAGGCTAAACAGTGAGGCGGAGGCATCTCAGATGGAAATGTCCCCAGCACCCACAATCGGTGAGAGAGTCAGTGGAGGAGGAGGAGCTTTGGATGAAGGCAGGGAAGGTAGACACATTTTTAATTGTAAGGGCAAATGTGATGTGTTAATGAGGTCTATGATCCAAGTCATGTATGTCATAAATATTTCTGAACAATCAAATACAAATCACTCACCCATTTAACTTTGCTACAGTGCAGTAGTGACATTTTTTTGTAACTCTCACTGTTTTTCTCTTTCCTAGCCTCCCTTAGTCCAGACATTGTGGAGACCTCGGAGCCCACTGTAGTGGGTGTATCACAACTGGAAGGCTCACCTATGGATACCAGCAGCCCTGCCTCTGCCACTCAGGAAGAAGCTGCTCCCATCCCTGCCCAGGCCACCCAGCTGTCTCAGGAGCTTTCTGGTAGTGGGGAAAGTGGGCTGGCCGACAGGCAGACAGATGCAGACAGCGGGTGAGTAGCTTGTAATATCAGTTTTCACCTAATCTACATTACAAAAGCGTCATACTCCATTTTCAATCTTTTAGATGAGCGTTGGAATTATTGCTCGCTTGTCATTGCTGGCAAACGGAAAAACATGTATAAATACAAACAAATGAGATCAGAATAGATTAGAACTGTATTTTTTTCCCACCAGCTTTATTATGTCTTCAAGAATTTAAGAAGACCTGGTAGGGCCTTTGTTATTGCTGCCCCTTTCATCGTGAACTCTCTGCCCTACCACTGCCACACCCTCTCACTGGCCTCTTTCAAAACTGGATTAAAAACTCGAAATGATTTAAATACTTCTAATTGATTGTTAAACAAATCAGTTTTATCGTTCATTCACATCTTCACATATGATCATGATTCAAGTGTTAATCATGTGGAATGTGCTTTGAACCCTCATCATACTACACTCTTTTGCTGACTGACGATAAATATTATTTTCTGTTAACAGCTCCACCTCTGTGTCCTCGCCCGGGGAAACGATGCCCAGGAGTGATAGTGCTGACAGCCAGTCTCAGGCCATACAGGAGGAGCCCCTCCCATCCACCAGCAATGAGGACGAGGACCCACTAGCAGGTAACATGAATAGCTATTATTTTGCTGTTGTGTTTTTTTATTTTTTTTCTTAAACTAATATTTTATTACCACATTATGAGATGCTAAAGTTCACAATTTCTGTTGTGTTTTTGTCTTGGCAGGTATCAGTCTGCCAGAAGGTGTAGATCCCTCCTTCCTGGCGGCACTTCCTGAGGACATCCGTCGAGAGGTGCTCCAAAATCAGCTTGGGATCAGACCACCTTCCCGTCCTCCTGCTGCCACCACCCTTCCTCCCACTACTGTACCTGTACTGGGAGGACCAGGGGTTACAGAGGTCAGCCCGGAGTTCCTGGCAGCCTTGCCACCTGCCATCCAGGAGGAGGTGAGATGCATTCAACATAACAGCATTACATGCTTAGCTTTAGATCGACACGCCAGGGATGAAGTATAACGTCTAGCCGAAATAGTAGAAGTCACTGTTCATGTGTTCTTATAATTAAACTCTCCATTGGTCTTCTTAGGTTCTTGCCCAGCAGCGGGCAGAGCAGCAGCGCAGGGAGCTGGCCCAGCAGCCTACACAGGGAGACACCCCTTTGGACCCAGTAACCTTCATCCAGACGCTGCCCTCAGAGTTACGACGCAGTGTCCTGGAGGATATGGAGGATAGTGTGTTGGCCGTTATGCCTCCGGACATTGCCGCGGAAGCGGCTGCGTTGCGTAGAGAGCAAGAGGCCCGCCAGAGACAACTGATGCATGAGAGACTGTTTGGTCACAGCTCATCTTCAGCCCTATCAGCCATCTTGCGCTCGCCAGCCTTCACCAGTCGGTTGGGGAGCAACCGTGGCGTCCAGTACACCCGACTGGCTGTGCAGAGAGGAGGCACGTTTCAAATGGGGGGAGGAACAAACCACAGGTGAGAGAATATGGCTCTCATTCGAGAATATATATATATATATAATTTTTTTATATATATATTATTATTATTTTTTTATTATTATTATTTTTTTATCATAAGATGAGGAACTTAAGGTATGAGTTAAGAAATGTTTCACTTTTGTAATTGAAACTGAAAATATGTTTTCCTTTTTTCCACAGGCCATCCAGTTCTAGCGTGGACTCCCTGTTGCGCCTGCGTGGTCGACTGCTGCTGGACCACGAGGCCTTGTCTTGCCTGTTGGTTTTGCTATTTGTGGACGAACCGAAGCTCAACACCAGCCGTCTGCACCGCGTGCTCAGGAACCTCTGTTACCACTCTCAGACACGCGGGTGGGTCATCCGCAGCCTGTTGTCCATCCTCCAACGCAGCAGTGAAAGTGAGGTGTGTGTGGAGACCTCGCGTCTGGAAGACTCCCGTGGCAAGAGGAGCGCCCAGGGAGGCAGTGGAGGAAAAGGTTCCGCTACCTCCTCCCTCTCCTCTTCGTCCTCCTCCTCTTCGTCCTCCTCATCCTCCTTGGAGCTACTGAACAGGGTGGAGTCCCGCAGCTCTAGCCAGCTCTCCTGGCTCTCTGTTTCTATGGACGCAGCTCTGGGCTGCCGGACAAACATTTTCCAGATTCAACGAGCATCAGGTAGGAAACATGCTGACCGGCACTCGGCTGGAGGCTCGACAGGATCTGGAACCCTAGGAGTGTCCGGTGCCGCGGCAGGTGTCGCGTGCGCCGGAGGTGGAGGTTCAACCGTTCACATCCACCCGCAAGCTGCTCCAGTTGTCTGTCGCCACGTTTTGGACACACTTATACAGCTAGCCAAGGTAACGACCCACCCGTTTTCGTCTCCATATGCCACGTCATTTATTGTATGTTCCAATGCTATTGGGCAAAAGAGAAGTTATAATTAAAGTCCCCTTTAATTCTTGTCTACCCCTGCAGGTCTTCCCTAGCCACTTCACCCAGCAGCGGTGTAAGGATCTGTCGGCATCGTCCTCTGACCTAGACTCGCGTCTTTGTTCAGTCACCTCTGGCGGAGGGGTTGGGGGTGTTAGTTCCAGGGCGGGGCCACAGTCTCAAGGCAACCCCGGCTCCAATGTCTCCAACACACAGAACTCCTTTGGCTCCCCTTTCATTACTCCCCAGTCTCTGGGTATTTCCACCGATTTTTGGGACCTGCTGGTCAAGCTGGACAACATGAATGTTAGTCGCAAGGGCAAAGCCTCTATGAAGACGGTGCCCCTCGGTGGCAGTGCGGAGGCCGAGGGGGCTCAGTTGAGCCTGGAGACGTCCCCCTTAGGCCAGCTGATGAATATGCTGTCGCACCCAGTGATCAGACGGAGCTCCTTGCTCACTGAAAAGCTGCTGCGCCTGCTCTCCCTCATCTCCATTGCCCTGCCTGACAACAAGGCCACCGAGGTGCCTGCCGGACACCCCACCCCACAAGCCGCCATCCCTACTGTGGCAGCCAGTTCAGGAGTCACAGCCCCAGTCACGGCACAGGGAGTGGCATCCATCGGCTCTATTCAGCCCATTGTGCAAGTCTCAGGGGTGGCTGTGGGAGCTGTCACCCAGGGTATATCCTCAGGGAGTCTCGCAGCCTCCCACCCATCCTCTACAACAATCTCTATACCCACGTCCACTGGAACAACCTCTACAGGTAGTGTCAATTTACTCCAAAATACAATGTTCATTTTGTCGTACTAGTGTAAATGCAATTTTAGAAGAGAATAATGTTGCTCATTTTGGTTGGTCTTTCAAAACAGGGAAACAGAGGGGCATTACTACCACTCCAGAGAGTGACAACAAGATGGCCTCCAGTGGACTCACAGAGAAACAGCTTCAACTGTCTGTGGAGGTATGGAAAAAATGGGAACATAAGTGTTGCTTTCAAACAGTTTAAGTCTCAAAACATTTTGCATACATCAGATAAACCGATTTGATCATAAAGAGAAAGTTCACATCAGGTATAAGATCATACATCAATTTCCGGTCCTTAGTAGGTGAGGAATGAATGTCGCTTAAAAGGGCTGTTCGGACTCGATGAGCAACAGCACGGGGCTGGCAGGAGGAGTTCCTCGAAATGGCCGAAAATCTCCTTCCTGAGATTTGATTAACAGTCTGTCAGCTGTTCTCTCTAACAACTATCTTCCTTCTCCTCACAAGGTGTTGACATCTCACTCATGTTCAGAGGAGGGTCTGGAGGATGCAGCAAACATTCTGCTGCAGCTGTCCAGAGGAGACGGGTCCACCAGAGACACTGTACTCAGACTGCTGCTCAGTGGAGCTCGACACCTTGGATACACTCTGTGCAAACAGATCGGTAAGGGTTGGGAGAGTTACCAGTTGTGATGCTCCCAATTATGCAAATACGGTACACTTTACACACACACACACGCGCACACACAAGCACATGTAAACATTTTCTCCTCTCTCTCCCAGGCACTTTACTGGCCGAACTTAGGGAGTACAACTTGGAGCAGCAGAGACGGGCACAAGCTGATTCACACTCCCCTGACGGCCCTTCTGAGGATTCCTCAATCTCAGGGAGGCTGAAGGGCAAGATGAGCAGCAGGTTAGCCATTTATGACTCGAGGCAGCCCAGTTCTACCAGGTTAATAACAACATAAGTTCATTTCACCAAGCTTGCAAAATAAGACTGTTTCGCACTATTTCAACCACTATTCCAAGTGATGACCACCAGTATGATATGATATATATATATTTATAAGGCGAAAATGTCAAACCTACAATTTCCTTTACCTCGTATGACTTTGTTGGCTGGGGCACAGGTTTGATGGGTCGGAGAGCGTGGTGATTGTGGCTGCGCAGAAACGCACACTCGGGGGACGCGAACTTCAACTACCCTGTATGAGCTCATTGACCTCCAAGACGTCGACGCAAAAGTTCTTCTTGCGAGTACTGCAGGTCATCATCCAGCTTCGCGAGGACACGCGGCGCGCCAACAAGAAAGCCAAACAGACGGGGCGATTAGGTGAGATGCCGCTACTTGCACACAGTATCCCCCCGACGCACGCACACGATATCTGGATGATGGACGGAGCGATTGATACAGCAAAACAAAAAAACAACCTTTCCTCCCGTCTCTGAATGGCCAGGCTCCACCAGTTTGGGCTCGGCCAGCAGCATCCAGGCTGCGGTGCGTCAGCTAGAGGCTGAGGCCGACGCCATCATCCAGATGGTGAGAGAGGGTCAGCGGGCTCGCCGGCTACAGCAGGCCCCCCTACCCACCGCCGCTGCCGCCCCCGCCGGATCCTCAGCGGCGGCCCCCCATGCTCCCGCTGGTGCTGCTCCCCCTGCTGGCACGGCTGCTGCTGCTGCTGCCGCCACGGTTAGCATGGGCTGCACTGACAGCTGGCATACTCCTACCTGTACACTGCACACACACACACTATTTTACCTGACTATTTAAAAACAAAAAAAAGTTTTTACTTTATATTCACTGTCTCAGTGTATATACTTCAGAGTTACACTGGTATGTGATTAAATTAAATGGCTTCCGTCATATCAGTGCCGTTGACATCCGTAATCTAACCCATTGCTTTTGAGGCATATCTGTTGTCTTTTGTGGGGTTTCTGATCGTACTTGATATCAGATTTAGATTTATTGCATTGACTTGTCCGTGATCATAATAATGCAGTGCACCCTCGCAGGGTCTATCATAACAGGTTCATGCATTGAGACGGTGTCTACACTGTTGCCATGACGTACATTGACAGCTCCGACAGAAGGGCAGGTGTGCCAGGGATGCACTTTAAATGCGTTTGTGAATGAAGTGCCTGCTCTAAAACAGTTTGAGCTGTTCACCTGAAGTTGTCTGTTTGCTGGCTGACATGGCTTCATGCTTTTGGCCCTCCCCTCGTCCCCCACGTGGTCCCGGTTCCACTCCTTTGTCAGTGGATCAGGGGAATGGCATTTTGCATGGCGGTCTCAGTCATAACGGACGACTATAAATATCTTTTTTTGTTCATCATTAATTCTTCCGTGTTATTTCTCCCTGCTGCTCATCCGCTCTGCCCTATCTGGTCCTTCTTGATTTATTTTCTGTAGTCTGAAGCGCAGTCGATGTCCGAAGCCCAGGCCGCCCAGAGAGACGAATCTCCAATGGACGTGGACCAGCCCTCTCCTCTAGAGCAGGACCCTGCACCCCTGGGTATGACTCACTCGCAAACTGTTAAAACACATTCACTGAGGTTTTCTTCAATAAATCCCCCCCGCCCCCCAACATACAGTGAGCACCTATCTGATGTGATGCAATGCTTTTGAATTATGATTTGTAATCTTGCAAGTCCAGCAGTGTACTTCCGCTGATCCCATTTGGTTGAGATTTGCTGACTTCTGTATTTGGAATTTCATTTTTAGATGAAGATGGAAACAACCAGTCAGAGAGCGAGGAGAGACTCCCAGACCTCCCTCTTCTCAGTGAGCAGCTTTTGCTGGATGAACTGTGGGACATGCTGGGGGAGTGCCTGAAAGAACTGGAGGAGTCCCATGACCAGCATGCAGTACTGGGTATGTGCCGCGTATTTCCCCATCCTCTGTTTGATTTCTATTGTATTTCTCGTCTCGTCTCTTAAAACGGCAAGGCGAGTGATTTATTCTCCTGCGGATATATTCTCTTCCCTCAGTTCTTCAGCCCGCTGTGGAGGCCTTCTTCCTCGTCCACGCCACGGAGCGAGAGAGCAAGCCTCCTGTGAGGGATACCCGGGAGAGCCAGCTCTCTCACATCAAAGATGAGCCTCCGCCGCTGTCCCCGGCACCCCTCACACCCGCCACGCCTTCATCCCTGGACCCTTTCTTCTCAAGGGAACCCTCCTCCATGCATATCTCTTCCAACCTGCCACCGGACACCCAGAAATTCCTCCGCTTTGCTGGTGAGCCGGAAAGACCTACGGAGTGTAAAAGCTTCGCTTTGATACCTAGTATAGTGACTTGTTGAAGACTCACTCTTTTTCCTTTTTAGAAACTCACCGCACAGTGCTTAACCAGATCCTGCGCCAGTCCACCACTCACCTGGCTGATGGACCTTTTGCGGTACTGGTTGACTACATTCGGATCCTGGACTTTGATGTCAAGAGAAAGTACGGAGGGTTCTTGTAAATTGCCAACTCTATGACGGGCGGTCATTGGCCCCTTAATAATGGCTGACCCTCTGGTGTATCTGGGCATCTCTCCAGGTACTTCCGCCAGGAGTTGGAGCGGCTGGATGAAGGCCTGAGGAAGGAGGACATGGCCGTGCATGTGAGGAGAGATCACGTGTTTGAGGACTCTTACAGGGAGCTGCATCGCAAGAGCCCAGAGGACATGAAAAATAGACTGTAAGTTTTGTTTTTTGGAGCAGTTGGCATCCTCTGCGTTGCATTGCTGGCACCTTCTGGTTTCCTATTCCTCAACCTGTCCATTACTCACCTGCATGTCTTCTCAATAATACGCATTCAAACGTTCAACCTGAGTCGCACTCTGTTCCCCTTCCACTACAGGTACATCGTTTTTGAAGGGGAGGAGGGCCAGGATGCCGGTGGCCTGCTGAGGGAATGGTACATGATCATCTCCCGCGAGATGTTCAACCCCATGTACGCCCTGTTCCGCACGTCACCGGGCGACCGGGTCACGTATACCATCAACCCCTCATCTCACTGCAACCCCAACCACCTCAGCTACTTCAAGTTTGTGGGTCGTGTGGTGGCCAAGGCAGTCTACGATAACCGGTTATTGGAATGCTACTTCACCCGCAGCTTCTACAAGCACATCCTGGGCAAGAGTGTCAGGTATTTGAGCTACTGCCTGTACACTGCACTGTCACATCAATTAGACATATTGCCAAATATTGTAAAAAAAAAATCTTAAATGTTATATTTGCATATATATATATATATATATATATATTATTTTTTAAATATCTGTATTTATATATTTTTGTTTTGTTCCCAGGTACACAGACATGGAGAGTGAGGACTACCCATTCTTCCAGGGTTTGGTCTACTTGTTGGAGAATGATGTTTCCACCCTGGGCTATGAGCTCACTTTCAGCACAGAGGTTGGTGTCTGTTCTCTTTATGTTCCAAAAATTATTAAGCAGTGACATTGTGAGAGACGCATTTTCAAACGTGCTCATGTGCTGTGTGCGTGTAGGTCCAGGAGTTTGGGGTGTGTGAAGTCCGAGACCTCAAGCCAAACGGGGCCAATATCCTGGTCACAGAGGAAAACAAGAAGGAGTATGTGCACCTGGTGTGCCAGATGAAGATGACGGGTAAGACTCGTACTACACCAAAACGTGGATTTTTCCATAAGCATGGAGCTCAGTGGATATGCACAGATAGTATAATATCTCAGTTTTGAATCTGCAAATGTTATTTTAACTGTCCAAAGCAGATAGAAGCACAAAGAAAACAGTAGGTGGCAGCAGGTTTTAATGTCTGAGTGATCAATATTCAGCAGAGAGCCAGTGCTGTTTCTCCCTTTAAGATGGCTGACTTATCATAACCAACATCCTCCAGCTGCTGCTCAAATACATTATTCAGTACAGTATTACATTTCCTGCGTCTTCATTGTAAGAAAATAGCCTCCAAATGAATTTATTGTATAGTTGTTGGCATTCCGAAGACATGTTAATCTAGCCTTATTACAGAAAGATCACTGATTAAAACCCAAAACGCTTGTTTCCCTAGGTGCAATCCGCAAGCAGCTGGCGGCCTTCCTTGAGGGATTCTACGAAATTATTCCCAAGAGGCTGATCTCCATCTTCACTGAGCAGGAGCTGGAGCTGCTCATCTCTGGCCTGCCCACTATTGACATTGATGACCTAAAGGCCAACACTGAATATCACAAATACCAGTCCAGCTCCATCCAGGTGTGCATGAGTTGCATCCATCATTACGAGTCAACGTATGGAAATGTATACCCTACGTCTACATATTAGTGGGAGGCGCAAGGGAAGCTCACGTCACGCCCGGCACTCTTCCAGGTTTCTCCACCCTAGCGTAGAACCGGACGCAGCCACATTTTATTTGAAACTTGTCGGGTGAATTAGGTGGCAGCTTCTAATGGAGCACTCGCAACACAATATACAGTAATGCAGGACACTTGAAACGAGTGAATTGTAACGTGAAAAAAGTGAATATTCACCAAGACTGGTATTGGCTGCATATTGTTTGAATTCAACTGCTTAATGCCTGTCCTTTTTTTTTTTGTTTGTTTTTTGTTCCTTCAGATCCAGTGGTTCTGGAGGGCCTTGCGCTCCTTTGACCAGGCGGACCGGGCCAAGTTCCTACAGTTTGTCACTGGTACATCCAAGGTGCCCCTCCAGGGTTTCGCTGCCCTGGAGGGCATGAACGGCATCCAGAAGTTCCAGATTCACCGTGACGATCGATCCACTGACCGCCTGCCGTCTGCCCATACCTGGTACACGCATAACCACTTTACCAGTATATTATTATTAATAATAATAACAACAACAACAAATCCATGCTGATTGGAACGATTTTGCGACCATATATATGAATCCTATGATCTCTCTCCCCAGCTTTAACCAGCTGGACCTTCCAGCCTACGAGAGCTACGAGAAGCTGAGACATATGCTGCTGTTGGCCATCCAGGAGTGCTCGGAGGGATTCGGACTGGCTTAAACTATGAGACTCTTAACAAGCTCAGACGCGCATACAGACCTGTTGATTAAGATTTGCCTACTCCTGACACATTCACACTGATAACCTTTGAACACACGCACACACTATCATAGACATTACTGGACTTGTTGAATGGCCTAGACTTACTGGTTTCTATTCCAATATAAAGCAGATAAAACCAACAAGTGATATGGACTGATTGATAGTGCGTACAACACAGAGAGCCTCATGTTGACACAGTTGTGTCTCTCTTCCCGATAAAATTGCAAATGCAAGAGTGGATTCAGAGGATAAAACATGGACTAATATAAGAGACGTTTTCTTCATTTAGTTTGATTTCTCTGTACAAAAGGTTTGGGAGTTTATTATGTTTAATCTTTTTTGTTCTCTGGCTGTGTAAAAAGAAAAAAGAGAATGTTGTTTGATCAGGATGGTTATAAAACCTTTGGGGAAAAAAAATGTCGGTGGTTTCTTGTCGCCAATTTGTGACCTCACGAGCCTCCACGACGGGGAACATTTTTATGCCGGGGTGTATGGACAACTTGAGAAGCTTTGGAGATATTCGCAAAAATGCACTTTCCAAAGTTTTGTGGCATTCTTAAGGAAGGATGGTACAAAAAATAAATGAAGAGAAAACCTGAAGGAGATTTAAAAAAACAAAAAAACTTAAAAAAAAAAAACGTAAATTCTAGAGTATTTTTGGCTATTAAATCACTGACCCAGACTTGAGCCTTTGAATCGGAGTGGAATAACTACATGAATAAATGCATAAAATTGCGTCCATTGTCTCTTTGAACAATTTCACCATTGCCTGCAGTAAATTCATTTCACGCAGACCAGAAACTATTCTCCATTCGGCGGCGTTGTTGGCGCTTCGTCAACGCGAGTCCCCGGTGGTTCCGTCTCAGTTCACCTCCCTACTTTAGGCTCACGCCAATCTCGGCGGAGCCAACGCACACGTGACGCAAAAGCACCGACGCCGTCCCGCGGCGCGTCTCTGCTGCTCCGCCCGGAGCGGGTCGTGTGGATTGCCAGCCTCGTGGGGAGCTCAGTTGCGGCAGTACCGGCGTTTGCCTGACGACGTGCCTCGTCTCGAGCCTTAATTCTGTCTCCTCCGCCCCACAGTGTCCCTGCTTTGCGCCGACGAAACCGCAGGCGACCCACGTCCGGCATGGAGACGGCGTGGCGGCACGCGCCACCTCAAGTGTTTCGTGCGACTCGCAGGTATCTGCTCATGTTTACCCTCGCAGACGTTCGGCCCCGGGGTGCGAAGTGTCTTGACTGGAAAATGCACAAGCGCCGCACTCCCGTTTCAACCGTCCCCTGACTTTGCGATTTGGTTTGCGCGGTGTCGCTCTTGCATCCAAGTCTTCACTTGGACATATTAATCGGATTCAAGTTTACCAAAGGTCCGTGCTGGTGGTTCCGTATTAACGTCATCATATTCATGTTGTCCTTATGTCTGCCGGGTAGGAATAATCTCAGATTTTTTTATTTTTTTTTGCTCTTTGTTTAAAAAACAAAATTTGAAAAAATGGTCAAAGTTTGCCCAGGTTTTTTTTAAATTTGCCAAATACACTGTATTTGGACACTAAAGAGGATTCCCACGCCCATCACCTGCAAACGGATAAAAGATGTCGACGTAGGCTCGCGTCGTGAGTTTACTGGAACCCACCTGAATAGGAAACTGCCCGCACTCGGTCCCTAATCCAATGTTGTTGTTTTTTCCCCAAGAGAATCTTTTCTTTCACCAGGGATTTGGTGCCGTTTCCTTCGTGTCCCCTTCGCAGCAACAATACCCCGTGAAGGGAAACTCGTTTTGCCCTGACGCCCTGGGCTGGGCTCTTTGCACCTCCACTAAAACCCTCTCCTGTCTGCGGTTCGCACCTGTCCTCTCGGGCCTCCCCCGTGTACTCGTCCTCGATTTACCTGCTCTTGCGTGCCGAATTTGTTCCACTTCGGGACCCCAGCTACAACCCTGGAAATCCAAACCCCCGCCGCCACTGCTTGTGTTCCTTTGCCGCGTACCCCCCCCCCCCCCCCCCCCCCCCCCGGTCCCCCCCCCCGCCCCCCCCCCCCCCCCCCCCCCTGCAACCCCCACTGCAAAACCTGCCTCCTGGACGCACAATACGGGAGCGTCCATGTCTGATTTAGTGTGTGCTCAGGCGTGATAAATGAAATTACAGTGCTGTCATGCAGCCATTTCAGACCACACGCTAAGCCCTAGTTTTACAGTACATTCGCCAGCCGGGGTTTTCTTTTTGTTTTTTTTTGTCCCCCCCCCACCACCCTTCTTTGTGTGTCTGAAGCGCAGATGCAATTTTCAGGCCGTGCATGATTGACTTATTCTGTAAGCATCTGTTGCTACGTGGAGGCTTTGATTAGCAATAAGGGGGGCAGGAAATATCCCCCTTGCGGGATATTTCACAATACATTCCAACTGCAGAGGCTGTTTTAAGAGTTCCCTTTTAGAGGGCCTGCGTTGCTACTTTTGCTGAGCGTCTTTGCTGTCGGGGAGAAACACTCCGTTTTTTTTTTTCTCTCGGAAGACCATGTGAGAAATGAATGGTTGGCAAATTGCTTAAAATAATTTAAGAATTAATAGGGAGTGTCTGTGTGTGTGTGTGTGTGTGTGTGTGTGTGTGTCAACATAGAACTGGTTGGTTGTAAACAAAGTACACTGATAATGTTGATCCTTCGTCATCGGTGATGGCAGGAGGAAATGAAGGCCGCTGGTGTTCATTAATAATGGCTACTTTGTGTATGAGCCAGAGAGCTCTCAGAGTAATTTGTTTTCCTTGTGCTGTCCTCAGTGTCTCCAGAATAAATCACAATCTTACCGCGCTCCCACAGCAAAGATGATGAAGCCTTTTCAAGCAGAGTCGAAGCGTGCCGAGGAACGGAATCGGTTCATTTAGACTAATTGCTTTAATGTCCCTATTTTGCCGGAGAGATATTTAAACCGGAGAAAATAGATGATGATGATGATGATGTCCCATTCAAACATCCCGCGATCCTCCACCTGAGGCTGGCTGAAGGCTCATCAATCGGTAAACCCTGGCTCCATCAGAAGCCGAAACGGTGCACACTCTCTCTGTTTACTGGGTGTGAGCACCGCACTCATGACGGCTTGTCATTGCTTGCCCGCATTAATTGCGTGTGGTTTATTCATGATCGGAGTTCCAAATATAACGCCTCCCTGTGGAAGCGCGGCTGCGAGAGACTGTTGTGGCTTTGTGCCTTTTTCCCCCCACTTTTCGCTGCTGCTGAGTGTTTCAGTGAGCCGGTGTTGTGGACCCCTGTGCCTCGGCGGCATTGATCAAGGAGATGCTTGACTCCTGCTCCGGGTGGACAGACGTAGCCCAGCTTTGACGGCGGTGCGACGGGTTAGGGAGGGTGTTGGGCGCCGCTGGGAATCTGTCGGGGTTCTTCATCACTTCCTGATCTACATCTGCTTTGCCTGTGAGCACCCGGCAGTGGCAGGAATTAATATCTGCTTATGCTCCACAGAGACGCCGATCTCCACACAGTGCCAAATCTTTTGGCTCGGTGCTGATATACATGTGCGCGTGTGCGTTTTTTTTTTTTGCCTTTAGGGGGCAAGGTTGGGATCAGGTCGGTGCGCTCAGGCTGGCCTTTGTTCCCGGACCCAAACCAGAATTGACAGTCTGTCCACTGTAAAGGTCATAGTCTTTATTACCTCTGAGCTTCCCAGAATGTGCGGTCGCTATCTGTTTACCACCTTGCATCTGCAAACCGCTCTCCTCCAAGCTTTCTCCTTCACCACCACCACCACCACCACCACCCCCCACCCCCCAGCCGCACAGCAGTGGGCACCTTGTGGCATTTTAGAGGAGATGAAGCCCCGGCATGAAATTATGCCCCGTCATCTTCCAGATCATTGCAATACTGTCAGCTCTTGAAGGTTATCATTTGGAGCTATTGGAGCACTATACCGTTGAGCCGCTCGGAGAGGTGTCGTATAGCAGGAGGCAATAACTGGAGCGGCATTTGAAAGAATACGAAAAAAACCAACAAAAAACGTCTCTTTTATCTGTAAATATAGCGCGGAGAAGTGCGCAGCGGGGAAAAGGATCTCCGTCTCCTCTTGGTGACATTTTCTGGGCTTGCACGTGACGGTGCTTTAAAAAATAAAGAAATATTAAAAAAAAAGCACAAAAATGCAAATCAGGGGTCGATGGCATTCCAACGCTGTGCGTCGTAAGGCGAGATAACGAACAGCGAAGGGTCGTCACCGATTTCGGAGGAAAAGGCCTTCGAAGGCAGTCAAACGGGTAAACTTCGCAGTCGTTCCTCCGAGCTAACCGCGTTGGTGCAACAACCAATTCTATGCAAAACCTTCCTTTGAATATCAATGATGAACATTTGAGTATACACAAGCTGCACATTCCCATTCCCCCCCCCTCTGTCTGACTGCCCTTGGTTTGATATTCTGATAACGACGACGACGACAACGGCTCGTCTTTGATGGCGCTCTAATCTTCAGCATACCATTGCACATTCGTCCGAGGCCGGCTCAGAGCTATTTACGTGCAGTTAACGTACTTAATGGGATGGCTTCTGGTGAGGGAAGTGCTGGCCATGCGCTCTGAGCGTGGAGGCAAACTGAGTCGGAGTCATTTGCCCTCAATTAGTGAGTGATTAACGCCAGGTCAGGGATGGCGGGCTGACCTTCCGGCCCCCTGGTAACTGGATCAATGGACGCGCAAACGGCAGCCACATCGGCATCCCAGTCGGACGACATGCTGTGTGGCAGGGCGTCGCTGGACGGGCCTGCCCGCTTCTCACGCCTGTGTCGCGCGTCTATCTTTGGCTCTGTTGCATGTCACCTCGCCACGCTCTTTCTCACTGCGACATGCTCGCATCCATGCTCCGCCCCCCTCCCCCACATACTGTTGGCTCACGGTTATCCTTAAAGAAAAAAAAAAAGAAAGAAATCTGTCAAGCATCTCCTATTGGACAACTATTGCCCAATCTCCAATTTCCTTTTTCTTTTTTTTCTTTTTTTTTTTACCAGAGCCACATGTTACTTCCCCGAACCCTAATGCCGAGCACCAATTTCTAAAAATGCATCCATGCATTTCATAAAGTGACGCGTAAACATTCTGTGACCAGTCCCATGGTCATCTCCTTCAAATGCTTTTTCCGTCCATCAAACTATTGAGCGCCATTCGACAGGGACTAGTACATAGTTAAAGATATCAGTCTGTGGAAGGGAGTTTACAATAAAGCCTTCTCATTGCAGGTGGAACCTTTTGCTTTTTTCTTCATAAATGACATTGACTCATGCTAAAGTGGCAACGACTAGGAGGCCCGGATTTTTTTAGAAAGAGAGCAGAAGAGATCCATTCAACTCCCTTTTCTCCAAAACCTACCGAGGCCTCAACAAATGATTGTCTGGCCTCCCAAACAATTGCGGACGAACGAGCCGTCGGTATGGCCGAAATAAAACCAATTTGTTTTCGCAGCCTAATTGGTATTTATAGCTCTGCTTACAGGGACGGCTGAGTTTATGGACAACCGACGATCATAACGCGCACTTTTTTTTTCTTTTTTTTATGACCCTGTAAAGAGGCTAGGAGCTTCAGTGTGAACCCTTTCACTCTGTTGTGAAGGATACTCAGTGGCTTTAAATACAGGTTAATTGCTCTATTTAATAATGCAGACTGAGACAGCAACAACAAGAAAAATGGATTGAATACGCCACGGAAGAATAATTCATCGAGTAAATATTTTTTTTAATATTTTCCTTTCCGTAGCTGTTTATAACGCGAACCCCGTGCCATTGCGCAAGAGCCCAATACTGATGGCCAACTTCTCATAAACAAGGATTTAGGCATTTGTTGCGCTGCCATCTGTGTCCACACAGGTTCCTCATCTATGATCCATCTGCTCATTTTCCATTTCACTCATGTTGCAATACACTGCCCAGATACCTCTTTATTTAACTCCCTTTGTCTTTTTTTCATTCACACGTCTTCAGATTAAATATTGAATTCTTGTATAATCATCTTATTTACCATTCTCTCTGTTGAGCCCTGTAAGGCCTCTACGGCATGCCCTTGTTATTCCGGCACTGCTGCCGCTGATGACCTGCTGTGCCCCCCCCCCCTCCTCCCCCCCGCCCCATTCAAACATTTTCCTTTCAATGTCGTACTTGTGTCTTTATGTACGCCCGTCTTCACGTGCTGTACTTGTGTCCACCCCGCTATGACACGGTGTAGGTGTCCTCCTCCCTTTCGGCTTTAATCAGTTGCACTTTCCATCTCAATACTTAAGTATGTGGAATTATTATAATCAAATAAGCATAGCCCTTTATACCTTATATCTTGAATACTTCTTAAACCTTTCTATCACTAAGATACTCACTATATAGTTTTCCTGCTAAAGGATCAATGAAGTGTTCACCAACTTGCCCACATTCCAATGAAGGTATTTATGGTGTCTCACGAAATCAGACATTATGGGGGCCATAATTTATGCAGTGGGTTTCGGAGTGGTTACCACT
This sequence comes from Colistium nudipinnis, assembly GCA_016785305.1. NCBI lineage: Eukaryota > Metazoa > Chordata > Actinopteri > Pleuronectiformes > Rhombosoleidae > Colistium > Colistium nudipinnis. The sequence goes on along the minus strand of JAFBJU010006263.1, from coordinate 982,828 downwards.
TAGTTAAGTAAACAAATACAACGGGAACTGATTTACACATGCCAAGGGAAGGAGCTTTGACCCGAGGTCATCTATTTGGGAGGAACATTGTCCACAGGACACTGGACAATGATAGGACAAGAAGGCCACATGGACAAAGACCTCCAATCAAGAACAAGACAACACCCCAACCTGGAAGAACCAAATGTAACACAAAGAAACTGTGTTATTCTGCGGGATCTGTTAGGGAGGAGACAGTAACTGCCTGTCTCTTTCTTATCAATAGCACAGGGTACCCCTCAGCTGAGTGTGTGTGTGTGTGTGTTACAGATCATATCACAGCTTATTGATAAATAACCTTTAATTGAGAGAAGTTTCCGGTTCATCCTTGTTTCGACACAACAACAAGTACCTCTCTGAAACCCCAGAACCCCACCGCAGCCATTTACTGTATGGCCTTTTTTTCCCTTTTTTTTTTAAGCTGATGGATCTCTCTCTCTCTCTTTCTCTGCCTCTCTCTCTCTGTCTTTTGCTGACCGCATCCGTTTTTTTTTTGTGCAACTCCAGGCTTAAGATGTTCATTCACAGCCCTCCTCTTTCTCCCTCACTCCGCACTCTTGTCCTCCTCCTCATATATCATTCCATCTCTCCCAGCAGTCGGCCAGCTGACTCACTTGCAGTCAAGTGGGGAGGAGGGAGCTTTTGCAAGGGCGAGCAGGACGTCCCTCTGAGATGAATGGCTCCGAGTCAAGGTCTGGCCCGTAGCTATGACTGAGGTAAATGTCTTCTCACAGATACGTTTATACTGCAGGGGTCAGGTCGGGGGGTTTACTCCCCTGCTCAGATTTCATTGAAAACTCAGGCTATGATGGGGTGAAACAATCAGAGACACGAGAGACATTATCTGTATTGATCAGTCTGAGTGAGACTTCCTTCGAGCTGAATGCTAAATGGCCTGCATCGTCCACTTGCAGCTGCCCTCCCAATATTATAGCGCCGGCTTTTATTTTAACAGCTTGGTCTGAATAGAGGAGCTCCGATGCGTCATACTTTGGTCAAATTGAGAAACACATCGACTAATAACTCCCGGATGTGAGATGATGAGTTTGAGAGTACAACCTTTACCTTGCAACGTTTGTCTCACTCTCGGCTGAGAGGTGAAAACGGATGAGAGGTGAAATGTCTTCAAGAAATCTTCAACCAGTCCAGTTGCCTACTTGATTCGCACTTGATATTAGCATGACTGAGAACCTCCACAGACTTGTCTCACTTTATGTGAAAATCTAATTCCAATGTGGTCTGGCCTTCTGTGTCTGTTTTTCCTGCAGTTTATTGTCGGTTACCAGCTTTAAAATGCATTACCGCCGCATACACGAATAGGGCATTTTTAAAACTCCAATCTTTAGTATTGATTTTGTGTAGCTCTCTCAAAAAACGTCACAAAAACAAACCGGAAAAACGCGCCTGCAGCATTGCCATGTACGCAACATCTTTGCGCACGCAGTTTTTTTTGTTTACACTCCTGGCATCTATCCAGCCACAGTTGTGACCCTGAACCCTCAGCCCCTGCTTCAGATCTCCCACCTCTCCTGAGAATAATGGCAGGGGCTTTTTTCACCTATTAAAACAGGCCTCATCAATCATTATTCCCATGTTGTCCACCCCTGTGGTAGCTTTTGTGTGCATGCCTGGCAGGTCCACTGGCCGCAGATGGGCGCCATGGCATCGTCAGCTTAGAGGGGCAAACCTGGGAATGGGGTTTTCTGTCCCTATTACTCATTCTGGGACTTTTATTTTTTAGGAACAAGTGTGCAATGAGCCGGTAAATGTCCTTATCTTTGGCTCTAATTCCAGGTTCTGTTATATCTTTTTTTCAGTAACGGATCAATCTGTGGGAGAGAAAACCCCCCCGACCAACTTACGACAGTGTGAATGCCGTATCATTTCCATCGAGGGTAGTGATGTATAAAACAAACGAAACAAAATTAATTAGGACGCAGGCTCGTCATTTAGTGTGCCAAGTGCTGATTTCAGCACTTGGCATAGCACACATAGGCAGGTATCTTTTTTTTTTTTTTTTTTATGTATATTTTTTGATTAGCTGGTCAGTGTGTTAAAATTTGCCAGTTACAAGGGTCCACAGTCACGTCCACATGGTAGACTCACAAATACAGGGAACAGGATTTTAAAATGTGATTAGCCAATAATAACCAGGGTTAACTGTTCTTTTGCCTGCTGGCACTGTCGGAGGATCTAGGCGTGTAGAATTGAATATTTAGAAACGTATAAATATATATTATATATACACATATAAAAATATGTGTATATATAAACGTTTAGATTCAGTTTTGTATAACTGGAACATATGACACACACAGCCCCCCCCCCTTCCCCCCGGTGTGAGGTGGGAGTGCGGCCAATGTCGTTTCGCAATTGTGTTATCTTGTCACAACAATAAACACTGCCACACAACCCCTCGAATAGCCAGGAGTTTATTTCCCTGAATCCGGTGCACGCCCCCCCCCCAGACTCAGACCAGAAGCAGCAGTGATTCCTGACACATTTTAAATTCAATAGGGTTACGTAACAGTCCTCCCAGTCATGCCTCTGATTAGACTGTGATGAACTGGAGCCCGTACAATGCTTTAGCCGTGGAAGGGAAATGTATGAAAGTTGAACTCTTGGAGCATAGAATACCGCCGCAAAACTCCACATGGCCATTAATTTCACCAAGGAGGATGAGAAAGGGTGTGAGCGGTGGGGAAGTGGTCAAGTGTTGGATGCTAATGTACAGTATGCATTCATATGCTTGGCGGACCTATTAATCCAGGCTGTATACAGGGAGGAGGAGGAAGTGGACAGACGGAATATGGCGTATGGAGGGGGGGGGGGGGGGGTGCAATAAAGGAATGGCCAGAATCCACAGAGATTGAGGTGACGAGCGAGCGAGGGGGGGAACAGAGGGGGACGGAGGGAGGCAGGCAGGCAGAGAAGAAGGGTGATGTCACCTCTAACTGGCAGCCAATGAGAGTCAGGAGGGGAGGAGAGAGAGCGCGGCCGGAGGAGGGTGTGTTTTTCTATCACTGCAGCATCAGCAGAGAGGAGAGCTGCACAATCAATTTCACAGAGAAGAGGGGGCAGAAGAAAAGACACAAGTAGATAAGGAAGAGCGCTAGAGAGACAGAGAGAGAGAGAGAGAGAGAGAGAGAGACGGTGCGAAGGACGCATAGAGCCGAGACGAGGAGAGGCGCATCACCGTGGAGGTAAGAGCCTCTTTTAGAGATGACATGAACAGCAGAGAGTGGGAGAGAGGTGGTGTACCGGCCAATTAGGCTCTTAGGTGGAGGCGGCTGGTGATGGAATCGCACCTTTGCTTCATCGTCCATCAGTAAGAGACAGATGTCCATCACTTTAGCCTGCCTCCTCTCAGCTGTGCTGATTTGAGGGAAAAAATATCAAATCACGTTCTTTGATCAAATTAAGGCCCCCTCATTTGGGTGGCACTTGGGTACTCTTTTTTTTTTTCTTTTTTTTTCTCCTATTTCAATGCCGGGTGTCGTGGATAACCTGTTGGTGCAGAATACTTTTTTATCCTCCTTTGCTCCGGTTGTTTTCTCGTTTTCCTTTTTTTCCCCTCTACCTCTCTGATTGCAAATTCAGTGCATGGCATGCAACAGGGCCTTTCCTGATATTAATATTGAATATACAGCAATGCCGTGTGCCATTATACCGCCTCTCTGAATCATTTATTGGGCATATATTGTACAACACTACCTGATCTTTTCTTTATTTGATCATTTGATGTGCATTTAAGTTGGGGTTTGTGTTGAAAATGAGTCACTAACTAATCATAGGTTATGATTCAAGAATTTTATTTCACGTGTTTTAAGTGTGCCGAAACTGCAATTTAAATCTGTTGCTTCACTATCATCCCCAGCCAAAAAAAAGGTATCTGCATCCTTTCTTGAACACAAACGCTTAAAATGTAAATCTGCCACTTTATGTAAATCTGCAGTTTACATTGTTCGGTTTTCCGAGAACTGTGGACAATTTCTCCGGGAAAATGCCTTGCTTTTCCATCGCCTTCCCTTTCTGCCTTGCTACTTTAATATGAATATTCGTTTTCTCACCACGTTCCCCTCCCCCAGCTAATAACTGAGTGGCTCCATGGCCATGATTGCAATGTGCTGCCACAATTTTCTTTGAGCCGGAGGATGAAACTCAGCTGTGCAACACACAGCGAAAAATGTTCCAGACTACCAATCCTACCTCCCCGCAGCTGCGGTGGATCTGCTTTGCCCTCCCACTGATAAATAATGCGTAACCTTAAACTGCACACCTTGGGGTGGGGTGGTGGTGGTGGTGGGGGTCTAGAAAGAGCAGGCAGAAGGAGGGGGGAAAAAAAATCACATATCAACAGGAGACAGCGTGAGAGAGATATTTCTATGGATGGAGATGTCTGGCGAAGTGAAAATAAGGGTGGGGCCGCGCACTCGGCCGAGTGCGGAGGTGGGCCCGTGAAAAGGAGGCCCTCACCTGGCTCCGTGCCACACATCTGCCTACTGTCACCCTCTGCTGCTTGTTGCACATCTGTTCCTCCCCACAGCGGAGAACAGACAGTGTCCCACGCATCGGTTGTGTTAATGACGTAGAGAAGTGCATTGCCAAAAGGCAGATGCCCAAGACTGTGAGCTTGTTTCTTCTGTTTATTGTTTGTCCACGTCTGTGGTGTTTTGTGGCCGAGTGCATCTCTGTGCGCGTTGTCATACCGCCAAGATTTGCACCAGGATATGAGTGGATTCGCCCCGAATATATCGACTTCCGCAAAGATAATGTTGCGTTTGTGTTTTTTTTTTTGCATGTACTGCGAGTGTGCGCGTCCTAGCGGAGTAGTGAACCTGCTCCTGTCTCCCCCCCCCCTCCCCCTCCCACCACCCCATGCCTCGGTAGCCTGCAGCAAGTGTCAGCAGAACATCGTCGGGGGACTGTGAGGGGAGCGAAAGGGGCTGGGCCCGACAATGACTTGTTACCAGCAGTACGACATCCATAAACATACAGAACTGTACACATTCACACAATAGATCACCGAGCAGCTGCAGCTGAGGAGGGTGTGTGTCTGTTTGTGTGTCTGCGTGTCTTCGCCGTAGCAGCAATGCTCCAGAGACCCACGGCTGGCTACATTATCATACTGTTCAATGCAGTGGGGTTTATATGGCCGTGGTCGCTGCATCAGATGGAACTGGGTTTTTATTTTTTAATTTTTTTCTGGGTGCAGAAACAATGTTGTGAGAGTAGCTTGGCTAGACTTGAGAGTCTATGATTACCCATTGCTACAGTATGGTGCAGAATGTAATCTCCCACCCCCCCGGCGCGGGCTGTTTAATTGACCCGTTCCATCAAAGAGATGGATGGAAACAGGGATTTATGTGAGGTGAGAGGGACAGAGAGACAGATCTGCAATGATAAAGAGAGCAGAGCAGAGCAGGGGAGGATGGAAGGCAACGTTAAAAAAAAAAAAAAAAAAAAGATAAAGGTGAATGAGCAGACGGGGACTTCCTATTGAAAGGCGAAGCACTTAAATGCATGGTCTTTGCTATGGGTTTTTGAAGGGAGAGAGAGAGAGAGAGAGAGAGAGGGAGGGAGAGATGGAGGGATGGATGAGTCGGGATATATAAAAAAGGGCCAAGGTCACAAGGGAGGATGGGCTGTAGTAAAAAGACCAAAAAAACCTATTCTGTGCATTCATTACAATACCTTCGATGACAATTGGAAAGGCTGATGAGAGGAAAGCGGTGCAAATGTAGGGTCAGATATCGACGCTTTCGCCGTATTATTTCCCGACAGCATGATAATGTCAGAGGCTGGCTCGCTTCCAACCCGGCTTTAGCCCTGCAGTTGAAGTCGGGAGCTGGTGTTGTGTAGGAGGAGAGGAATGATTTGCTCTCAATCTGCCAGCTAGGAACAACTCCAGGGAAGAGCGCTGGCCCCTCCGCTCCTCAGCCACCTGTTATAGCCTCAGGGCACCTTTGCCGTCTCGCTCACCAAACACCAATAAATGTAACACACACACACACACACACACACGCTGTACCTCTGTACAAGCAAGATCTCTGCAACACACACACACACACACACAAACAAACGCTCTGCAAATACACGCCCCTGAGATCCTGTTGCAGTGCGCCAAATGAAAGGTGCTCAAATGTTGCTCGCTCGGCCTGATTACTTGAGCATCTTCGACTGATCAAAGACCTCACACGGCACTTTCTGGGGATTCAGCCATTAAGGCAGAGTAAGGGTAAGATTTTGGGGGGAACTATCTGAAAGTGTCAACGATGACTTTTTTCATCCCAGCTTTCTTTCCCCCCCCCTTTGAGAATAAAAGTTGCAAACATGCAAGCCCCGATTCCCCAGGCCTGTGAGTGAGTCCTCCTGTGTTGTCGTCAAGCTTGTAAGTGCCTCTGCCATGACCTGCCCTTGTTGCATGTGCTTCTTCAGGAGGCTGTCAAGATTGAGGAGACCCCCCCCCACCCCACCCCACCCCCCGCTCAGAGGCTGTTTGATTTAGCCTGTGCAGATGGGAGTCAGCCCACTGGGTGTCAAGTGGGGGGATTGTGTAGACATGCTGTCAGGGTTTGGTGGAGAATACATTTTGGTGATTTAGGGAGCTAAGGGTCAGATGGATTGACAGGCAAGCCATGGGTAAATGATTATAGAGAATTGAGGAGGAGGAGGAGGGAAGGAGGACAGCAAAATGGGAGGATGCAATTTGCGGAGGTGAGATGAGCTTGGCAGGGGAGGGGAGACATAAAGATGGAAAACGACAGATTTCAAAAGGCCGCAGGGTGGTATGGACGTGGTGGAAACATACGGGCTGTTATGGAAGAGGAGACCGAGTGGGAGAGGAGCGTTGCGGCGATCTTTCCGCACCGCCCTGTTTTCCGGTCATCACTTAAGAGGCCCGTTCTCCCTCCTCAGACAGCTCACAGGAGGAACCTTCCATCCCGGGCAATCAATTCTGCTGTACTGCCTCTGTGTCTCTCCGTTTCCTGCGCACTGGTCCCCCCCCCCCCCCCTCCCCTCCCTCGCCGCCCCCCCCCCCCCCCCCCCCCCCGTGTGCAGCTCTTTGGTTTCGCTCGTCCTATCGGTATTCACACAGTGGTGGACAGAGCGGCCCACATCAAGGTCTTAATCAAAATAATGACTGAGGCTCCGATTAGCTTTCCCAGAAATAGGCTCTCCAGACAAAGACTCATAAATCCCACCCTATTATACAATTGGACCTGCGCTGGGGACGAGGGCACACACACAACACGTACGGTCACAAATTTAATTTGACAGAGTGACTTATTTCATTTTTTTCTTTTTTAGAAGTGATGGTATGACCCCCCCCCCCCAGGGAATACAAATATGTAACCGGTGGTTTAAATAACACTACTCCAAACCAATAAAAGATCGGAGACTCCTATAAACAAGAAAAACAAAATCCTCATTACCTCAGACAGGAAATCAGCAAAGCAATACAATTACACACAGGACACATATGACTGAATGTGAATTAGGGGAAATACGAAACTCCTCGTCTGACCTTCTCTCTGCCTCCTTGACGGTGTCCTCGTCTTTTTTTCTTTTTTTTCTTTTCCCCCATGTCTAACAAAATTATCTCTTTGTCTCAGCCACACAGAGAATTCCCCCTTGGCGTCACTCCTTCTGGCTTCAGCTCTATCAAAGAAGCTTTATTGTGCACATCAGTGCATATAATTAGACCAAAACTGACCCTCTGTCCAGTGTGTTTCCCGACCGCATGCATCTCTGGCTATGAGGAGCTCTGTTGACTGTCAGAGATGCTTCTCTGTGTAGATGTAGGCTTTGCGTGCATGAGTCACATCGGCAGGGGCCAGAATGAGATGCCCTCATGAATGGATGAATTATATACTTGCATCAATCGACACTGTTGAGTTATTGCCTTTCATGTGTAAAAGATAACCATTGTTGGGGTGCGGTTCTCCCAACAGTTTAACGATGTCTGGGGTAAGAAATCGCTTCGACGTCGTTATGCATTCCTTTTTTTCAGCTTTTTAATACTTTCTTTGGCCATTCATTTCCACACCAAAGATATTTGAATTCTAAACTGTTCAAAGATCCTTGTTATGATTTAATTTATAATCTCACTAAGTCTCTTAGTGATTAACCAAAGCCTTCTCTTTTTTAACCACCCTGTTAGTTGTTGTTTTTTTTTTTTAGAAAAGTCATAATAACAAATATAATGCCATCTAATATGACCCAATATTTACGTTTGCTATTATTGACAACGTCTGACTCCACTGGCCAGAGTGTGGTGCTTTGGGGGATTTCATACGTCGCTGTGCCATGGCTTTGATTACATTGCACAGGCTGTTTATTAAGGGGACATGACAGCATTGGGTTTCTAATTTATTGATTTGTTGCTATGTGGCTGTCTGCATTTTTAATGCAACTTGGGGGCATGTCTGCTTCAGCGCTGTTGCTTTGCTTTAAGTTACGTCACGCCGCTCTGCTGAGCTTTTGACAGGATTTTGTTCATACTGTTGGAATGTATTCTTTGATCGGTGCTCCGTTCTGGCCTTGTCAGCTTTAAGCCCTCAACGCTCTCTTTGGTACCACTTTGAGCCCAGCCCCAGTTTTCATCCGTCGCCTTTGCTGGAACCATCTATGGGGACAGTCAACACACGCTATCATTATAACAGCAGTATTTGACCACGGGTCAATCGTGCAGGCCTTGCGACTGTTTCACAGTCAGAGCCGAATGCATTGTGTGGAGGCTTCAAGTCCTTGTTTCACTAAAGCTGATCAATCGAACTCATAGTCGCATTGCCACCATCATATAGTTTCTCTTTAAAAAAAAAGAAGAATACCAAACATGTTTCTCTTTCCGAAACACTGTTTCCTGGAACTTCACAAATTTAGTCTGAAAATACAGTGATAGATTACAGTGATTAATTAACAATCAAGTCTGTAAACGTCACGGAGTAGATGAGAAGCAGCGATTGGTGTGCTGCAAGCTGAGTTTTTTTTTCCTTTCGAAGGAGTTGCATGACGGTGCTAAAATGAAGGCGGCTGTGCAGCATTGAATGAATGGCACAAATACGGTGTGGTTGCGGCTCTGAACCCATTGCTTAGGAGTGTTTACATTTATGTGCATTGATTTTTATCACTTTGCTCTTCGCCACTCTACACCTACACTTCATTTGAATTAACCGAGGTTGGGCATGAAACATGAGCGTCCAAACACACTTGAATGCACGCACCGTCCTCAATTACCGCAGGTGATGTGTGCAGGCAGGCGTTCCGCGTTTGCCTCCTCTCTTTTCTCTGTGACGTGACGATTGCGCTTTCCAACAGGCGCTTTATCTGCCGTCTCAGCCGTGATGCATTCATTAGCGTTGGATTTCAGAGAGTGGGAATGGATCGGGGTTTTGAGTGGGTTGTAATCCCCATACACGGGCCTAATTTAATCTCACCTACTGTGCCATCCTATTACACAGTACACCCACCACATGCATTCAGAAGATCGCTGGGGGAGAGCAGACAGAGTGGGCAAGCAAGGTTAAAGCGGGGTAATGTCAGACAAGAGGCATGGAGGAAAAGAGAATAGCAAGAAAAGAGCTGCGGAGAATTCAAATTGATTATGAGCAGCAGGAGAGAGCGAGAGAGAGCGAGAGAGAGAGAGAGAGAGATCTAAGTACAGAGAAGAAGGAGACTGTCAAGGGGAAAGGAAATGTTAGGCATCAGTGGAGACGATGAGAGGAGAAGAAAAAAGAAGAAGGTCTTCTTCAGTTTGGTCTTCCTATTAAGATTGTTTTCATTATAACACGCGTGTCATGTTCACTTCATTTTTTTTTTGGTTCTGGACGGGCAGCCTTACGTCCCGGGAATACACGAGAGAACCCCTTCTTTTTCCGCATCTATCAAGCGACTTGTACATTTATAGAAGAATTCATGCGACAGTATTTCTCTGTACATTTTTATTTTTATTTTTTTATACAGCCTGTCCAGACAGTAACGCATCCAATGGTGTAGGATCGCATAGCTGCTGTTAAAACATTAAAATGCCCTCTGCAGGTCGTGCCTCTTGCTTGTTTTGTCACATGTCGTCGCCCTCTTTCGGAATTTTATTCCGGGGCTGTACTATATCGAGTTTGCCAAGTTGCAAGTAATTTGCACGTCGGAGAGACTTCACACGGTGGAAAAATGGGCTTATATAAGCTGTTCTGTTGTTTTCGGTACCATTTATGACCTACATCTCTCTCCTCATCCATCCTTATCTGCTCACAGCCAGATTAAATTAGGCCATGCAAGCCTGCAACGCACTCCACGCACACCTGAAGAGGACATTATCTGTTCTTGTTAGTCTCTTGTGACTATGGACGTGTGTGTGCGTGCGTGCGTGCGTGCGCGCGCGTGTCTGTCCGTGCGTGTGTGCGCTTCTAAATCGGGTTTTTGAGTTTGCTCTCTGAATTGATCAGGGGTAATTGGCCGTGCCGCTACAGCGTACCTCGCACAGGGCCCAAGATGCAATAATGAGACTCTATATTTAGCCCCAAAACGTGTCTGTTTACATCAGACGTCGCGCTCTCTCGCGCGCAGCAGGAAGGAGTTTAACACAACGGCGTTTAAGGCCAAACTTGCAGGGAGCACTTTCGCGGAGAGATTGTTGTAAATCAGTTCAATCCAATCTGAGGGATGACGGATGTAGCAGGAAGCGGTAAGAAGACATGGGGTGAGGCGCCTTGTTCGTAGGAAGAGAAGATAAAAGACGCAAACCCCAGGAGGAAACACCGGAGCGCCGTAAAGGAAAAGTAGATTCTTCTTTTTTAGGGGGTTCAGATGTCACTGAGGCGGAGGAGGAAGACGACGAGAGAGAGTGGAAAGGGAAGTAAAGAGATATTGAGACAATCTGGAAAGAATAGGAATTCGTATATTGTTAATGATCGTAACCCGAATAATTGTACACGCAAGCCATGATTTCACCCTTCTGGCCTTCTATGGCTGGGTGGGGCAGGGAGGCAGGGGATAAAGTGGAATGCTGGGAGAGAAAGAAAGCCCGTGGATTTCTCTCCACTTTTGAATAATGTTATTTGAGCCGCTAGGGTGTGATCCCGCTCTGGGCGACGAGCAGTGAAGTGTGAGAGTGCCGAGATCAAGACGGGAGGACAGTGTGGGAGGACAAGGAGCGAGGCAGGAGGGCAAAGGGCAGAGATCCTGCAGTGATTAAAATCAAGTCAAGTGTATGCCGAGGCAGATGCAAACCTGCCACACGCACACGCACGCACGGGCACAGACCCACTTTCAACTCACCTGCGTCTTATCAGGCTGTGTACCGACTAACCGTGTGACACTCATTAAATCAGAGGAACACAATCACAAATTATAGACCCCAACCGACAGGATTAAATATGTACGTGGCATATATCGTCCACCGTTACACATCCTCACAACACCCCTCGTTCCATTCTTCCCTCCATCCCTCCTCCATTCAGCCGTCCAGACAGTTTGTGTTTTATTTATGACCGCCTTGTGGTTTTGACCAGCCAGTGGTTCACTGTCGTACAGTAAGCGTCAGCGACGGAGATGCTTGTGGCCAATCAAAGGTTTTCCTATGTCTCGGCCCCTCGCCCCGACTGCCGGGTCCGTCCGCCTCCACGAGTTTCTCTTGTCCGTCTGAATCCCAGTCTTTTTTTTAATTTTTTTTGGCCCAAAACAATCTGGTAGCAGTTGCTGACATGCTGGGTGGGTGTCCTATTTACAAACCTGCATGATCAGCAGGTTTTAAGGTAGGCTGTCATGGGATGGAGATGGTTAAGGTATTTACCACTTTAGCAGGGGGATTTTAGTGGACTAGAAGATTGCCGCTGAGATGGAGTGTGTTTGTGTGACTAGGTGTGTTGTGTGCGCACGCGTGTGTGTGTTGCTCATATATTTGAATGTGGGATGAGGCGAATGCCACAAGCATCTTTGTTCTGGTTGTGTATAGTTTAGATTGTCAGACCTTGTTGGCCCGTCTCTCTATGAGAAGCTCATCAGCTGGTGTTTTAGCCGCAGGGAAAGGTCACCACAGCTTCCTCTCCATCTCTGTGGCCTTTCTTTCTCTATTTTCTATCCGTTTTCGCTCCACATCTTGCTCTCACTGAGAGAGAGAGAGAGAGAGAGAGAGAGAGCTGGGGACGCAGCTGGGGTTTCAGTGTTTGGGGCAATACCCCAGAAAAAAATTGAAAAGGGGGGGAAAAGAAAAGATGACGGTAGAGGAGGGGAGCGCGGTAAAGCTCTGCGAAACACAACATAAATAGAGAAATGAAGAGGGGTGGAAAAGCATGCCGGGTTTTTGCTTATTCACTCCGTCTGCCTCCTGGAATAGATGAATAAAGTCAGATGTACGTGTCCCCATTTGAAATACCTGACGGCAGATCATGCGCACGCATGGACGGATGCAAAAACGCGGGCGGGAGACGGAAGGAGTCGTGTGTTTTCACTCTCTTTCCTATTGCGCAAATGGCGGCGTGTTCCAGCGAATGTCACGTTCAGATCTCTCCGCGCCGCTACACAGGGGCCCGAGCTGCGTGGAGACGAGGGGGATTTGCAAGGGCCGAGGGGTCTGGAGGAGCGCGGCGCGGCTGTGCGCCTCAGATAACACCGCAGCCTTTGATGGAGCCTGGTCCTCCCCTCGTGGAGAGCGCAAGCTGCTCCGCCTTAAATAGATCTCCGCCGTGGACTCCATTGGTAATGATTGGATTTAGTTACAAAGCAGAAATGGTTTGCGGATGATGATGATGATAGCAGATGGGATGGGAGTTAGTCAGCCACTTAGGGCTGGTGGATTTTATCGATGCCGTGCCAGCCTGCAAATTTCCCCTCAGACTGGACAGTCTCTCTCAGGATTGATAAAAAGCTGATGGCAGAGGTGGATAGAACGCTACCTGTAATTGCATTGTGTGTGATCTTGGCTGCGTGGTAGAGATGAAAATGCCGTGCAGGAAAGATGGAAGATACTTTATAAAGTGGAGTAGGAGAAGACCGGGAAGGGAGGGGTGGGGGAAACGGAGTCACGGGAGAGGAAAAAAGCGGCGAGAGCTTCATACTGCTGTAAGGAGTGAGAGACGATCAGCAGGGAGCAGAGAATAGAGAAAATAAGTGAAGGGCGAGAGAGAGAGAGAGAGAGAGGCAGAGGAGTGCAACCAGAAAGACTTTTCCGCAGTGAAGAAGAAGGAGCTCTTTTATGTATGGGAGGCATGGAGACATAACAGGGAGACTGGGGAAAGAGCAAGAGTTGGAGACACGGTGAGATGAGATGAAGGTGGAGAGCGTAAGGTACGGATAGATGAGGGCTGCGGAGGGGTGGGGCGGGGTGAGGGAGAGGAACGCGCGCGAGGGGGATGGGAGGGAAAGGAAATATTCGCCGTGTGCGGCCGTGCTGGTGTCAGGAGGTTGTCATGGTGATAGGGTGAGAAAAGGAACGGGAGCCCGGGGTATTGACGCCCTGGACGCACACGCGCACACACACACACTGCGTGCACATACATGTTGATGCAAATTCTAGGCACACACATCAATAATGACCCGTCACCTCCCGAGTGCGCGCACACACACACACGCACAGGTGTGTCGAAACAAGCCGCACCCCCTTTATAAAGCCCAGGACCCATATCACCAGGCGAACTCTCGTTTCCCCGTGTCTCTCGGCTGTCTTTTATCCTCAGTCAACCCCATTTGAATGGCAGGCAAATCTCTTTAAACTGACTTGTCTCGCCAGACAATTACCCAAACCTTCCCCTCGGTCTGCTGCTACGCGACGTGCGCTTGTGCAAGCAACTCTGCGCGTTGTGGTTTTTTTTTTGCCTTGCTCGCGGCTGCGTTCCCGTGTGTGCTGCTGAGGACCCAGAGGCGGGAGGAAGTTAATGAAGAGACAAGCAGCGGCTCCAGTGGGGCACGGTCCTCTGAGCCAGCGCACGACTAATAATAATCTGTGCTTGTATATTGATTCAAAAAATAATAATTAAAATAAATAATGTCACTCCCCGTAGTGGCCGAGGCAGTCCACGCTGTAGGTGTGGCATCGATTCGACGCAGAATTGGCCTTTCCAAGAGAGCATGTTTATAGAGAATAGCAATTTTCTAAAAGATGAAACATAAAAAAATCCCCTCGCCTGGCCTCGAGCCGTTTGAATGTCACTGCTGTTAAGAATTCATCTCATTTTCCATTCAGCTTCGCGACTCTCTTGAAGCCACGTTCAGTGGGAGCAGAGAGCTTAAAAGAATTCAGCAAAGTGCAAACACAGCAGGAAGAAAACATGGTTTCCATACCGGACAACAAACCAAGCAATAACACTGCTAATTCAGATTTGATAAATGGGATTTTGTGTGTTTTTTTTTTCTTTCCTTCCAGTCACGATATGAGATTGAGCTGTTTTTGAGGGAGACACAAAAAATCTCTTCACTGCATCTCTCAATCCTTCTTGCCCATACACACTATCGCTCCCCCCTCGGTTTCCGCTCATGGACATTTACAAGCGTTGCATCTCCTGCCTCATCCCCACTAGACCTTGCATTTGATTAGACGAGGAGCACTTAAGGGGAAGTGCTGCTTTTGCATCTTTTAACAAAGTTAATGGGAATGCCAAGAAGCTGTTGTCTGTCCTTGGCTAATAATTCGGAAGATGTGAATCACCAGTTCCTGTGGAGAGTTTTTGCTGCAACTGTAGTCGGTTGACTTGTGACAGCTGATTGGTAATGCTCAGGCTATTGTGTTATTGACACATGTGCATCCATTGTATGTCTTTAATTTCAATTGTGACTCTGACGATACTTGTCCGGTATCAGGCAGGAAGGAAAAAACAGCCACAGTCGTCGCAGCGCTCTGAGTGACCTTGTCCTGCCAGCAGCTCAATTTCCCTAAAGCGAACTCAACTCTGGATTACGTCCAACCTAAAGGGACACAAGGACACATTCCTGGCTGCGTCTTCATCTGAGTAATACGCTGTCTGCGGAGAAGCATGGGGAACATTTTTGTTTTGGAAATATCATGGAAATCTTCATTTTGATTGTGGAATGGGGGGAAACAGGCAGAGGTCAAGGGATCACAATTTGAACAGAGGGTCATTTATAAAAAATTATACATTTACTTTCAAAATCCCCGAAAAAGAAAGAAGCTCAGTAGGGTAAATGTTCTCAAATTTCTAACCTGTTGTGACGGAACTTGTACGTCACGTATGTAAATAACTCCCCCGCCCCACCCCGCGTCCTCAGGGTGTGGCGTGCAAATTTTCCCTGCGGAGGCGACCGCGTGTCCTTGCATGCGACACAAGTCACTGGCAGCTGTGTCCTATAGCGCGATATAGGCCACTTATCACCTGACCCCGGGGACCACTCCCTCATCGTCCTTGTCCTCCTCTCTGTCTGCCGAATGACTGAATGCATAACCACTCCGCAGACATCATTACCTGCCAGAGCCTATGCAAGGCCCCACCCCCCGCCCCCCATCTGCACTCTTCAGATAATGCTACGTAGCCATGCGCATGCATATGTTCCCATTCACACCAGCGGCTCGTCGGATAAGCGCGGGAGTCACGTGGCTGTCTCTTCTCTTCGGCTGGTTTATGCATGGTTACCTTGAATGGCAACGTGACCATAAACGCATGTAAACGGTCATGTTCGGTGCACATGTTACACACGTGCCCGTGGTATGGATATTTCAGCAGCTGCCTCGTTGGCTGATTTGCCTCTGGTGCAGTTACGTGCTGTTTGTGTTGTTGTAGATGGATTGTCGCCTCCGACAGTGTTAAGCTCCCTCATCTGCTTCCAGGGCTAACCCTGACAGATACCGATGTCAGGTTTTCATTTTTTTTATTTTTTTATTTTTATTTTATTTTACTGTCCTGCCCGGCTCCGATTGGATCCGTATAGGCATTACAAGTATATACACCCATTACACCTCCTCCTCACTCATCTGATCTCCCTGTAATTTCTCTCTCTACGGGACAATTGTCGGCATTCAAACAATTTGCCCAAAGATCTCCATCGACCTTCGCTTTCCAAGCAGCGTATAGCGTCACTAAAGTAGAGAAAAAAAAAAATAAGTGGGCAGTGAAGGTCAAAATGTACATCAAAATAAGAACTAACAGAAGCAAGCCTCTGCCAGCTGCAGAGGAAGAGGAGAAAATGGGAGAGGCTGACAGTGGGAGATAAAGAGAGATAGAGAGAGAGAGAGGAGCAGGGGCTGTAGGATTGAGCACAGGGCTTAAATGGAAACGGGGAGGGGAAAAGGGAGAAGGTCACTCCTAATAGCTCTTCCACATAATTTCATAATGTCATGATTGCCCCTCGTTACACAAACTAACGCCATTAACTATCTGCTGTGTGGAGGCGAAAACCCTTTCGGCCACCAGAAAGGGGCTGTATTCATGAGCTGCATGCGTTCATCATTGGCATGTTCCTCCTGCACACACGGTGCATAACAATGCGCTTGTGCCGACGTGCCTGCGTGCGCTGCATCGCGCATGCCCCGCATGACACCCAGGGTGTGTCCGTAATCAGCGGGCTCCGTGCCGCGGGCAGAGTACGCGACCCATGCTGCAGCTAATGATGCGAACGACGCCCACAGGCGGGAGTGCAGCAGTCTAGGGTTAGTTTGTGTTTGAGCGCGCGCGCGTGGGCGTATACGTGTGTACGCGGAGGGCACAGGGCCGTTTCCTATCGAGGATGCCAACAAAGATTTGGTTTGTGGATTTGTCGCGTGCGCGCGTTTGTCCAAATAAGCACGTGCAGCCTGCTTCCGTTCCACAATTACGGCATTTTGACTACAGGCGGATTGAAAATGGGCAAAATTGGTGTGGCAAAATTGGCCACATATTAGGCGCGTTTGACCCTCGCGCCCATCAATTCTACTGTCGCAGTGTTATCCACTTGGGCATACGGCCTCACACGCTCCGCTCCATTCTGTTGTTTTGGTGTCTTTTTGTCTAGTGATACGACCAATCTCCATTTCCTGTTTGTAAACGACTGGCCAGCAAGCCGAAAGCCAATGACCTTATCAGTTGTTTACCTTTTGTGAGCGTGGCTTATCGTGCTCGGAGGCAGCACTCCATCTGTAAGACTGGCTCCATTAGCTGACAAGAGAGATTAGCTGACCTGCTGACACGCAGTGTGATCTCTGCTGATACACATATGGGCTCGCGCACGCACGCGCTCGCGTACAGGGAATCTGATACACTAACGCATTAGTGGAACACAACTGTTTTTGGTCGTTAGAAGGCTTTTACCGGTCAGTGATCCCACAACCAGACCTCTCTCTTATCACTGCAATCTTTCACACTTCATGTTTCTACCCATTTTTTCGTACTCTTTGTTCTTTCCACTCCACTCCTCCCCGTCTCTCTTGGTTCTCACTTTCTATAAATTTTTCAGACTTTTTGTTGTCGACTTTGTTGTCAAGCCCCGCTTTGATCTCCCGCCGGTCTTGCCCTTCTTTCTCTCTGTCGATTTTCCTTCCTCCGTCCCTCCATTCACCTCTCCTCTCTTTTCTCCGGCCCTCGCGTATGTCTTAATGAGTCCACTCCCCTCTCCCTGAATTATTCACCACTTCTTTTATCCTACCGTTCCCATTGTGTCTTAAGGGGAAAACATTAATAAATAAATCCCGCCATTCGTTGGTGGCTTCTTTGCACTCTTGGCAGTAGGAGGGATGACAATACAAGTGTTTGTTGGTGTATAAAGGAGAGAGAGAGAAGAAGAGAGATATTATATTATATTATATATATTATACATTTTTTAACCTTTTAAATCTTTGAATAACTTTCTGACAATGTGTGTTTCCTCGTGGAAGTTAAGGCAATACTATAGTACAGATGAGAATACATCCAATTCCCGTCCACCGGTAAGCGTGTGTATGTGCGTGAGTACGCATATGTAAGTGATACTGCAAACCTGTTAGTGTGAATAACTGAATTTGTACGTACATAGGGTATGCTATATGGAGACCCCGTTGTGATGGCAACCAGGATAGAGAGAGAAAGAGTGGGTGGTTGCCCTCATGGCTCTTGACAACCTTCATTTTCTCCAGCTTTGTGTCTCTCCAGTATTAACCCCTTAACCCCTTGTGAAAATATGAGGGGTGGGGCGGGGCGGGGCTTTCGGGAGACGTGCTGGCGTTGGGGACTGGGGGGAACTTGGCATGCATTCTATCGTTGCATTTGACACCAGTGGGAGTTGCGTAGTGTCTCGCAGCCAAGTTTATGCTAATCGCAGTATTGATAAATGTGCTGTCCGGGTACCCTGATTCCAGATAAGCTTCAGCGCTGCTGCGTCGTTCCTCCGGTAAATTTCCACTCGGAGTTGAACATGGATCATCAGTCTTGTAAAACATGCAAGTTGGCCTTTCAAACAGAGAGTAGCCGAATGCGAGAGATATTTGTTTCCCGCTGGGCCGCAAAGGCCCTTTTCCATTAATGTTGTGAATATTGAATGAATCAGCCACACTGCCTATTGACCAGGCTGGAGTGCTACCACAGCAGTTTATTTAATTGCGAAAAGCGTTGAATATGGAAAAGAAGAGTAGAAGAGGAGCGCTAAAGAGACTATGTAACGTACTTTGAAAGGTGACCGTTGAAGAAAGCTTTTAGTGTCAGCTACAAAGGGGGCCGAGGAAGGACCAGGAGAAGACTGATAAAAAAGATGTGTAAAAAGGGGGCAATCATGGTTCCCGTACACCTATTATAAGGCTCTGCTCATGAGAACAAACGCTTGACGGAATAAGAGAAAAAAGCTCGAGCAGAAATGCAGTCTGCCAAGCAGTGACTGATGAAACCCACGTCTGTGAAATCGTGGTGTGGAGGAGAAACAGGTAGCTTGCATTATTTTGCCCAATTTGTGGTATTTTTTTGGCCGTAGTGACAAAGTGGGCCTGGGTCTTGTCTCACTGGCAACGGGCTCATGCATTAAGTATGACCCTGCCAGAGAGAGGGAGAGGGGGGGGCGAGAAGGAGAGAGGCAGACAGGCACACCGAAGACGCCAGGTATAGATGGACAGCATCAGCCTGAGACCAAACCGAATGCGTGGCGAGGGGTGCCGATGAATTATGAATCTGGGTGAATTTAGGGCAAATTGTGCCTACAGGAAGGGTATTTCTATGAATAATTCACTCTTTAGGGGGCCTGATAATCTACCCCCCACCAGCACCCCCATGTTCCTCTGACCCCCCCCCCTCCCCACTTTATCTATCCATTGACCCTTCTCCTGTATTGCTATAAGGCCGTTAGACATTTATCCTTAGTATGTCCTCACTGTTTGGGCCATCTTTTCCCTGTCCCTTCGTTCTGTTTGGACCTCATGTCTGTCCAGACCGGAGCTCCAGACAGTCGGACCCTGGGGGGAGAGGAGGAGGAGGAGGTAAAGGGGGGCATGTATTCGTTTATTTTACTCCCCCTTCCTCCCCTCCCGCATCCTCGGCCCCAACACGTCTTCACAGCTGGGGGTGGTTAATATTTAAAAGCAAGGCATGACAGGACGCAAGACCTGCACACATGTTTGAACATGCACACGCTGGCACGCACACGCGGACACACACACACACACACAGACACACACACACACAGTAGAATCCAGTAAAGCGGCACATCTGATCAAAGCACGCCGAGGCTGTGTTGAGCACAAACATGGCCTGCAAACATCAATAGAGCAACTCCTCACATGGCTGCATGACGATATGAAGCAAACAGTTAGTGTCTTTTGTGTAGGTGGTTAGTGCAATGTGTGAATATGTGTGAATCTCCGAATTTGACTCTTGAGGTTTGAACACACACACACACGCACACAACCACCCACCCGCACCGCATTTCAATTTCTTGGCGACGCCCAACATGTCTACTTAATGCTAATGACTACATTTTGCAGAGAATGGGAGGGTGCAATTTTCTATCTAATGGATGACATGGGGGGGGTACACATCACTATGGTAGCACAGCAATTAAATTCTACTAATGATAGAATACTCACAGCATAATACGCCATGTCTGGGTTATTTATTTATATTTCTGCGTTTTTTTAAGCAAAACGCCTCAAAGCAGGAAGCCATGAATAATTGAAGAGTTGCAAAATTAACTCCGCGACTTTATCTGATTGGCCCGTTTGATGCGTGGCTTTCCTGGGATAGAAAAAAAGAGACCCCACCCACACAGCCCCGCGCGCTCTGCAATTTTCTCCGTGATTGAATGACTTTCGATGATGCCCCGTTGACATCCCAATGGGGGTAACGGTTTTTGAAAGCACTCAGAAACACTGTGGTGGGTCATCTCAGGCCACATCCCACAGTGGCCCACTGACCCCGTCCAACGAAGCAGGTAACAGGGCTGTGATTGGATCGCTGACAGCTGCACAGCGAAATCAGGCACCTGCCTCAATGTCAGTGCCTCTCAGCCCCCGCGAGAACGGAGCGCCCAGCGGGGCCCCAGGCCCTGCTCACGGTGTGGAAGTATGTGCTTTTTGGTTCACGTGTCTTTGCTATCAGCATGTCTGGGTGGCTGGTTTGGCCCCGTTTCATGGCAACCGTCCATGCCACTCCACTCTCCCCGTCTGCCTGTCTGCCTGTCTCAGACGCCGCACTCACTCAGTGTCTCCTTCGCAACCGCGCCTACCCATTATAGTGTTCCCCTTTACTGCTCCTACTCGGCACGACTGGGGTATTGTGTGGCACAGTCACCTTTCAGACTGGGGCCCACTGGGCCGTGCTGTTTTATCTGTCCTTTGTCAGACCACGCCAGGTGTGTGTCTGTCTGCCCACCCGCCTTCCTTCCTTCCTTACTGTCTGCCCCCCCCCCTCCTGCTCCCCGATGCATTGTAAGCTTGTTTTCTCTCTCTCATTATCTGTCTGTGTGCTGAATTTTGCACATGCAGCCAAATCTCTTGTTAAATTGCAACTGACGGCATGACAGGCTACAGCCTGCCACCATGTTAAGCGTCCTGCTTCTATCAGTTCTGCCTCACCATTCCTTGGGAAGGGACACTCAAGCTTCCACCTTCGATCACATTAACACCAGCCCTGACACCCCTGACCAGGCCCGCTTCATTTGCCTGCCTCTAAAGGCATTGTGTAGAGTCCGGTTTAAGATGGCATCACTGTAATTGGCCCCCTGTCTTCTGAGAACAACAATTAAGGCAGCTTTTCGTTCTGTTAAAGGAACTGGAAAAGAAGATGCCGAAGCGAAGGGGCCAAGAAGAAAATAATGCTCATTGATTGGTGGAACTTGCACGTGTGTGTGTGTGTGTGTGCATGCGAGTGGATGGATAGGATTAGTGCCACAGCTGTCACCCTTTGTCCTCCCGTCTCCTCTTCCCCTCCTTCCACACCTATCCACTGAGGGCTCACCTCCACCTCTCGCTCTGCTCCTGGAACCCGCTTTTCCTTCTACCCACAAGTCCTCCGCCCTCCTCAGCACTCCCTCTTCTCCCTCTCAGTGTGCTTGTTGTGCCATTCCTGTCTGTCGGGGCAAGCGAGTGAGTGTAATGGCTCATTTAATCCGAATGCTGTTAGTTTAAACTGCCTTAAGGGCTAAGCTCTTGTTTGGTCTTTAATTTGATCTAATTTCGTTTTTTTTTATGAAGACAAATCCCACATTTCCGCTTCTCTTTCCAAGAATTGATTACATTCATTCTTCATTGATTGACATGTGTATCACCCACAGTAATTAACGAGACAGCCGTTACGCACTATAGGAAATACAATCACCACTCTTCACCCTCCACTCCGTCATCTCCTCCATCTTTGTCTCCTCTCCTCTTCTCACCTTTTCACACTCCCCAAGGTCACCCATCGCTCCGTTTTGGCACTTTGAGCGAACAACCGCCTGCCCAGCCAAAAATCTCAATCACGCTGCCTTTGCCGCAGAGCCGTCACGTCGGCGGGCTTCATTTTTCCTCATTTTCCTTTGTCCTCACATGTGCGCTCACATCTTAATCACTGTGTGCCGTAACAGTGCTTTGTGTGTGATACCGAGGAGTGTAAACAGTCAGTGGGCTGCGCCACGTGGTGCCGCGGGGGAGGACAGCCTGCGTGTTGCGGCAAGGGCAGACTCCGAGAGTACAGATGGAGAATGGATAGACTCCTAGCAGGGGTGGCTTTCCTCACTCACCATGACATGATAGCATCTTTATCACACGCTTATCACAGCACTATCACCCAAGTGCCCTGCGAACTATTCAGCTCGTGCAAAGCAGCCCCGGCCAGTCAACCTAATTATCGGCTCTGTATTTGTCCGTCTTGCATGTTATCTGATTTGACAATCTGCGTGTGTCCGTCCGCAGCCCATCTGGTTTCAATAAAGCGCTGGTTGTGGCTCCTCCATCTGGCCGGCTGCTGCTCATATAATTAACCAAATGCATTTTTGTATGATTCTGCAGGAACACGTTCAGTAATGGGCACGCTGGGTTGTTTTTTCCTTTGTACGGATGCGCACCGCCGACTCTCGGTCGGTGCGTCAGCTCCATGTTTCGATCTGTCGATGGGCCTGACCACATGGTGCAGGGTAATCTTTCTCCCATTCTGACACATGGCCCCTCTCTGCCCCTCCCTCTCTGTGGTCCTCTTGTCCTCCTGTCCCCCCCCCCCCCCCCCCCCCCCTTTCTCTTTTATCTTTCAGAGAGGAGACCAGCAGGAGGGCGTGGACCTGACTTAGAGGATACAGCGGGGAAAAAAAGGGGAGAGGACAAGAGGGACCAAAGGCATACAAGGCGTAGCTGAGGCCTCCTGGAAGAGAAACACGGCCTCGCTGGCCCAGCACGAGTGCGCGTCAGTGTGCGAGGTTGCCCTCTGTGTGCGTTTGGTTGTGCGCGTGTGCGAGCAGGTGGGGCTTTGATGGGACAGTGAGCAATGCCTCACACACAGCGACAGCAGGTTGGCAATAGGGGGCAGTGCTCCTCCCGCCTCCTCCCCATCCTCCTTCTCCTCCTATCCCTCACCGCCCAGCTCAGCCATGCAGCCATACACTTACCCTCCAACTGTGAGTACCCATCCGTATTGTACAAATTCCCAACATTGGTGGTTGAACGAGGTTCAAAGATCTATTTGCTGTGTTAATGACATTGTGGATTCATCAGAGCGGACTAATCACGCGCTTTCCTCTCCATTAATTGGTGCAAATGAGAACAATGACCGTGCCTCTCTCTCCGTGAGCTCAGAATCCTGGGTTGCCTTGTGCTTTCATGCTCAAAAATACTACACCGGCGTCCCTGCTTAGTCCTCATCGGTGCCTGTGGTGTGTCTAATTACTCTGTAATTGATCCCCTTATGCCGCATTGATTAGTCCCAATATTGATCTGGTTTCCTTGGTGCAGACCAGAATGTGATTGTGGAGTAATTTAATCAACAATTGAGTTACGCAACAAAAATCCTGCCAGTTTTTTTTCCTCGCTTGCTCTCGTTTCTTTCTCCTCCACCATGCAATATGTGGGCATTCGAAAATACAGCCGAGCTTGTGGCCCTGCAGGGAAATTGATCTTCATCTCGCCTGCTGCTCCCGGCCTGCCCACCGATCTCCAACAGGGAAAGATAAAATATTGTTTGCGCTGCAGCTGTTTGTCGTGCGCACTTTATCTCAGACCGCTTGCAATGAGTCACTCCTTCACCACCGGCGCGGATTCCAAAGTGTGTGTATGCAAACAAGAACTTTCACGTCCATGGGCTCACATGAGCTCGCGCACACACGCATGCGCATGAATACTGTCCATGTTGACGGAATGCTGTTAATCTCCCCATGTAATTCCCAACGGGGACGAGGAGAGGAGGGCCAAGGATTGTGAAGGCAGCGTGATGAGGAGGAGGTAGAGGGAGGAGCGGGTCAAAGATGTAAAAGGTCAAGGTGTGCCCTGCCTTTCAATTAGCAAGCCTCGGCCATGTCAATGAGTGCCAGTGAGCTCTGGATCAGGATCAATAAGGGAGATGGGGGCGAATCTGTCAAAGCAGCCTGGGTTAAAAGCTACACTCAGTTAGAAGAGACGTTTCGCTGTTATACCCTCCGTGTATTATGATTGATGTCCATGTCTCCTTCAACCTCTCTCTATTTGTAATATCTCTTTCGGCTTCTTGTTTACCGGAACTAAAACACTTTCCCTCGCTGTCTCTTCTCTGCCCACCGCCGCGGACTAACAGACTACATAAGTGACCGTAAGTGCTTTTAACTTTATTGGAGTCTATCTGCGTTTGATGCAGGAGCTGGCAACGCTTGTCGCCAACACTTTCGTTATGCCAGAGAGGTTATTTTCCATCTAGCACACAGTAAAAACCCATTTTGCACTCAGCTGAATTGAAATGGCATGGAGTGTACATTTGCTCCCTCCCGTGTGCGTTAGCCGGCCCTTGTGTTTCAGGGGAGGTTTGGTGTCAAGCATGTGTGTGTTGCATTGTGAAGTCGTGCCTGTTTTATGCCTCCTCCTGTGCGCGGGCGTGTGTTTATCCTCCGTGGCTCCCAATTGGTGAGCTCCCTGCAGTGAAAAGGAAGTGTGAGGAGCTGCCGTCTGTAAAGGGGCACCAGGGCTGTCAGTTCAAAGCCATGAAGACAATAAAAAGGAGTCGGGGGCCCCGAGCGCCGGCTCCTCTCCTCCTCGGCCAATAATGCAGCAGTGCCTGCGGCTGGAACTTCGATTTGATCAGCCGAGGAGGAGGCTTATTTCCTCCATCTGTGGGAATTCTTTCATTAAATTCCCTCACTCTCCCTATTGGTCTTTCTCTGAATCTTGTTTGTTTTGTCCCCTCTGTCTCCATCTCCCCCTGCTCCGTTTCTCTCTCTCGTACTTCTCCCCTGTCCGCTCCGCTCAGCTCACCGTCTCCATCGACCTCTTCTATTCGACTACAGAACCCCCCTCCCCCTCCTTTACCCATTTACCTACATCATGTAAATTCCTCTCTATCTCGGGCTCTGTCTCCTTGCCTTAAAGTCAAATTGAAGACTTCACCAACAAGTATCTAGCTGTGACCTCTATTCCGCTGCAAACGGCCTGTGTGTATAGTTGCTGAGGCTATGTTGGAGTTAAGTATTTAATAGCTTGATAACAATAATCGAATATTAAGTATTAGAAAAATGGCGTACAGAATGATGAAAGTGAGCATAAAGAATGTGGAGGAATAAAACATGGAAATGTATTACAGTTTTCACACCACACCGCAGCTTGCTGGTTTTCATGACCGTTACTGGGGCATTGTATTATGGTTATTTAGGGCAGCGGTGACAGTAAAAAAAAAAGAAAGAAAAAAGAACCCCCTTCAGGTGGTCTTTAATTTTTTTTCCTTTCTAATCTCCGCTTCATTTCCCCATAGGCGCTTTCCCTCCTTTTCCCTGTCTCTCAATCTCACAGAGAGCCCTGTGCCATATATCTCTTTTGCATGAGCTCTCCCTCTTACATTATGCCGTATCAATTTCTTCTCATCTCATCCCGTTTTCTCGGCCCACTCTCTGCCGCGCGCTCTTTTCCTCAACCTACATTTCATCCTTTTCTCCGGGGAGTCTTTTTAAGTGATATTGACTGAATATATTCATCGCCAGCTGCTAAACTATGAAAATGAGTGGTGTCTCTATAGTTATTCCGTGATGTCTGCCAAGCCACGCCCGGCAGTCCCAGGGATGTGTGTGATACAACAATACAACATATATATATATATATATACTGTGTGTGTGTGTGTGTGTGTGTATAGTTTTTACTATACTACGCAGCATGAAAGCAGGTCATGTGAACACAGCATTGAAAGCACTATTTTACATTGCGTAAGTGTGTGCGTGTCTCTCTAAACCATACACGTGTGTGTGGGTGCATTTCGCCTTGATGATACTGTGCAAACACTCTGTTTTTCCGTCCATGCAGTCAAGAGGCCCCCAGTGATCACCACGCAGCCGGAGTCTGTCACCGTTTTCAGCGTCGAGGATCTCGTCATGAGCTGTGAAGCCTCCGGAAACCCCATACCCATGTTAGTCGTCACGAAGCCATCCACGCTCGTCGCAGCTGTATGAGTTATGGGGGAGAAAGAGCTGTTGCCGTTGTCCTTTCAGAACAAGGAGCTTCCCTCTCCTTGTTCGGTCGACATCTACATATTTGTCTTACATGAGAGCACAGCTTCTCCCAGTCAGAGTTTTTCTTTCAACAAGGGATAAATGTCATTAAGCCCCCGAGCAATCTGTTGAGAGTGTCTTAGCCGCTCTGATGTGGAAAAGGGCTCCGTGCTCCAAGGAGGAGATGAATATCACAATTACACATCCCACGGGGGCATCTTGTCTTCATGTGGCAGCCATTCGCTTTGCGTCGTCAAATTCAGTGACATATAAGGACAAGGAAGACGCTTTTTTGTGGGGTGGATTTTCTCTGACTTTTTGTGTGTGTTCTTTTCAAGTTTCCGTTGGACGAAGGATGGACAGCTATTTAACCCGGCCGGTGACCCAGAGCTGAAGGTGACTGAGCACACCGGCTCCAACGCATTCTACACGCTCAGTAATACCATGGACAGCCTGAAGCAGTACCAAGGCAAATATGTCTGCTACGCATCCAACGAGCTGGGCACTGCCGTCTCTAATGAGGCCATACTCAGGACCGACGGTAACAGCATGCTGATTTATCCTATCAAAACCCCTGACCAACGCATGAGACAAGGATATTACAGTTTGCGTGTCTTTTGTAGATACCGGTTACATTGTTAGTCTTCTGCAGATGCCTTCAATATGCAGATTTAAGGTGAAATCTGCGTGTTGTTGATTTTATCAGCAGTTACAAAGCGATTTGCCAAGCTGTAAACCTCTTCCTTGCCCTGCCTTATAGAAACCTCATTTGTTAGCAGATGGAGGCTCACGCTGAGACCTCCGAGTAAAGCCACCCAGAACATAATTACATGCAATAACACGATGATCAGCATACACTCGGGTACGCGCACACATGCACACCCAGTCCCCAGAGCGAATGCGACGAGCATCTCTGTGTATCCGTTCACCTGCGTGACTGGATCTCTCCTGGGCAGCGTCCTTCCATCACAGTTTCCCTGACAACGGTTTCCCCAGAAACGCTCTTCGGTGGATGTCATGTGAAGCACTCTATAGTAGCTCCTGTGGGGATATCAACAATGGGCAGAGGTGGTGGTTGTGGTGGAGGGGGCGGGGGGGGGGGGGGGTTAGTCACACATCTCATCGCTCTGCTTCTGTAAGACAAAAGACAACCTGGCGCCTTCTCCGAGGATGCCTTTTCTCAAAGCCTTGAAGTTCCTCAAATGGGAATTGATAAATAATAGTCGCTTTATAGCGGATTTGACTCGGCCTTTGATGCAGATTGCCTCAGGAAGTCTCCGGTTGTTTTGCACATCACCTCTGTGTATATATGCACACTAATGGATGTGTATTTTATGTTTTACCATGCTCGTCTCCTCTTAGTTCCTCCAACCCAGCAAAAAGAGAAGAAGGTGGATGTCAAGTCTGAGCAGGGAAGCAGTACTGTTCTGAGGTGTAACCCTCCGCAGAGCTCGATGGAGCCTATCATTCACTGGATGGACTGGAGTGAGTACATTACTTTTCCCTCTCTGCTTCCATTACATCCTTCCTGTCTTCTGAAGAGGTTTGCCACTCAGACTATCTGTCAATATCTTTATCATATCAAAGATAGAAAGTCGATTATTTATTCGGGAAACATTATCATGCTTTTTTTTTTCTTCTTTTTTTTTCCAATATAGATGTTTCTATGCCTGTATCGAAATGAAATATCTTCAGCACCTTTTGACATTCACTCACGCCTCTAATGTTATTATAATTTTTTTTTTTTAATCTCTCATTACCTATTATATCTCTATATTCCCCCCAACATTTGTTCATGATTTTGTTCCAGTGTTGAACTCTTAATCCCTATCTCTTGTTATACATATATATTTCTTTTGGCGTTGAACCCCAATCATTTTATGTGTAAATGTCCTCTCTCCCGTTGTCTTCAGGTCTACACCATATCCAGCTGAGTCAGCGAGTGGTTGTGGGGAAGGATGGTAACCTGTACTTTGCCCATTTGAAACCCGAGGACAGCAGGCGCGACTACACCTGCAATGTCCAGTACTTGGCCACGCGCACCATTTTGGCAAAGGAGCCCATCACTCTGACCGTCAGCCCATGTGAGCTTGCGCCACATCTGCCAGGCACAAAAGCACATGACGGAGCGGGTCTGACCGGAACGCATTTCTGAAAAGCTTGGCAAAAACGTCAAACCAATAGCTCGTGCGATAGACGAGGTTGTAGGAAGCCGGTGTCTGGGTCACGGCTGCCCCTCAGTAAAATTGCTGCCGTGTAGCAAGCGCTGCATTTACATCGTCGTCCGAACATTTTCCGAAATAAAAAATGTGGCTCTCATGTTAAATTACATACATCTTAATTCTTCTTTTTATATCATGTCACGTTGTAGATTTAATTGAATTCTTCCCGTAACATTCTAAGACCCAAGTCGTACAGAAAGGAGGTTCCCCTCAGAAATATGAAGGCAAATTTACCCTCTTTGCCCACAAATTACATTTCAAAAAAATGGAACAGCAGCATCTCATTCCAGTAACCTATTGAAGATGCTGTCAACATTTTTTAAAAGTACGTTTTCTGTCTGAATAAAGTAGTTGTAATGAAAAAACGTCTTTAGTGTAGACGCGTGCTTTACGTCGATGTAATGAACGGATGGAGTTTGATCTGGTGAACTATCGCCGACCACCTGATTTTGTGGTTTGATCGCCGCGCGCTGCCAGTGGTGTATAGCGGTCGAAATACTAAAAATACTATATATTTCCGTTTGGCAAATTGGCACACCGAATACATCGGCGTGTGTGACAATTGGTTTAGAAATTGTCGAAAACCAAAATGGCCTCCGTGTGATGGCATGTTGCGCTGACCAAGGCAGTGACTGCGTCCACGAGGTAGTCCCCGAGCCGACGGGGGGCCCATCAGCGCCTCAGCTCGGCGGTAATGGGATGCAGCTCACACTGAGATGTGGCCCTCAGCATCTGCGGCCCAGCTCGGGGTCAGATGGAGGAGCACGTGTTAACACGAGACCTCTGCGTGTATGTGGGAAAATCCGTGTGATGATGGGGAAGTCTGCGGACAAGGCTGGAAAGTCTTCTCTGCGCGCCTCCACGCCCTGCACCTGCATCTGTGTGTGTGTGTGTGTGTGTGTGTGCGTGTGTTTTTGAGTTTCTAAGTGGCTGCCGCGTCAACAGCGTGGCAGTCTGAACATTAGCCATACATAGGTATGAATCTTTCTCACTGTCTTTGGGTTTCCGCCTCTCTTTCTCCAGCCAACTCGGTAGTGCGGAACAAGAGGCCCCAGATGATGCAACCTACTGGAAGCCACAGCACTTACTACACACTCAGGGGCCAGACCATAGAGCTTGAGTGCATCGTCCAAGGCCTGTGAGTGTCTGTTTGTGTCCATGTGGATGTGCACTGCTCCCCTCCAATCAGAAAAACGTGTCTATCAATCTCACCTGACTTGTGCCCAACTCTCTGGCCTCCGGCCAGCACCCCGCGCTCTCCCCCTGCCTCACGCTGCCCTCGCATTTTCTCCCCTCCTCTCTGCGTTCTTTCCCCGTCTTCTTTGCTTCGCGCCCTCGTGTCAGTTTTTCAGAAAATGAAAGCTTGCTGTGATATGTATTGTCCCCATGTAGCCCCACTCCGGATGTGCAGTGGCTGAGGAAGGATGGTGAGATGTCCGAATCTCGCGTCACAAAAGACATGTTCGACCGCCGCCTGCGCTTCACCAATATCTCGGAGAGCGACGGGGGCGAGTACCAGTGTAGAGCTAACAACTCCCAGGGAAAGCTCACCTACACCTACACGGTGATTGTGGAAGGTACGTCCTTACACACCTCCGGTGTCTTCGTATTATTTACCATCAAGATATTCAAAAGTTGTCTGTTGTGGACGTGGTTTATTTTTTGGTATACACAGACTCCAGGGTGAGGTATTTTATGTTGTCCCCGTTGACACATACATTGTAAATACCTGGATTTAACAATATAATGGAAACTGCAATCATTCAAAGTTACTCAACAACACTGAAATAGTTTAATCATAAAGTTTAGTCGGGTTACAGGTGTAAAACGTGTTTCACAATTATCTTCTTATTCTTCTTATTATATTAATCTATATTATTATTAGCTTTGTAGGGAGTAAATGATTCCCCTTTGTTTTTAGGGTGGTGTTTTGCCGACAGTAAGACTGCCGCGCCTGTCTATGTACTAAAAGTAATATTCTGTCTATCCTATATGCAATGAATATATTATTTTCCCTTTAGCTGCCCCCTATTGGACTAAGGAGCTAGTCAGTCAGTTGTATGCCCCAGGTGAGACGGTCAGACTGGACTGCCAGGCTGACGGCATCCCCACTCCTACCATCAGCTGGTCTATCAACGGGATCCCCATCTCAGGTCAGCGCAACCTGCGCACACATTGCTCAACACGCAAGCATGGGCACTGCACATGTACTGACAGTGATTTCCTTTTGAACAGCGATTGATAAGGACCCTAGACGTACGCTGACGAAAAGTGGATCCTTAATCCTAAACGATGTCACTTTCGGTGACACAGCCATATATCAGTGTCAGGCCTCCAACAAACATGGAGCAATCCTTACCAACACCAACGTTTACGTCATCGGTGAGTGCATGCCTTGTACATGTAGCCAATCAAACAGCTGTGTGTGTGTCTCAGTGCATAACCTATTTGTATGGCTCTTTGTGTGCTGTTTCAGAGCTGTCTCCGCAGATCCTCACAGACGAGGGGAATAAATATCAATTTGCAGAGGGCCAGAAGGCTTTGTTGGAATGCGAGACCTTTGGTTCTCCCAAACCCAAAGTCGTATGGTGAGGCACACGCTCCCTTGCTCTGTATTGTATTCCATTGGAGTTTGCGGTTTCAAAGATGTATATGTTAACACATTTCAAAGAGGGGATATTTCATTGGTAGCTCTTCATATGCATAAATTGACAGTCAAATGCTGTCGCATCTGAGCCGTGAAATTGGTCAGTGTGGCAGGTTCCCAACCAGGCTTTGTTCTTATTTGTGAATTGGCAATAAGACTCATGAATTAATCAGCTACTGTAGCTGTCAAGTCTCTGATCTGTGTGTGTTTGTGTGTGTGTGTGTGTGTTTTCTGATGTGCATGTGTGTGTCTTTATCAGGGAGAGTGACAGTACCTCCCTCCTCGCTGATCCCAGAGTTAACCTACTCACAAATGGGGCACTTGAGATCTCTAACATTACCCACGATGATGAGGGCTCCTACACCTGCTACGTACAGAACACCAAGTTGTCGATCAGTGCAGCGCTGGAAGTGCTCAGTAAGTGAGACACTCACAAGCAAACGCACACACACACACACACACACACACACACACAAACAGTTTCCCGTAATAACAGATGGTCATTTCTGTCACGCTGCTTGTTTCCGTATCATATGCTCCTCGCTTTCTCCTCCAGACAGGACAGTGATCCTGTCGCCACCACAGGCTCTGAAGGTGCAGCCTGGAAACACAGCCATCTTCACCTGTCTGGCCATGGTCGACCCCAAACTCAGTTCTCCTCTCATTCAGTGGAGAAAGAACAATCAGAAGCTGTTTGAGTCCCAGAGTGATGAAAAGTAAGACTATGTCCTTTGCACTGGAGTATTGACGGTTATGAGAAAAATGGTCAAAAACATTCACTGACACAATTTGAAACGCATTTGAATCGCAGATACACATTTGAAGGACCAGACCTGATTATAGCTAATGTGGAACCAGAGGATGAGGGAGTGTATACCTGTCAAATCATCACTAAGCTGGACATGGCAGAAGCCAGTGGCACCCTCATTTTATGTGGTAAGATCACTGATCGTATAGTGCGTCATCAAAAACCGTGTGTCTAAAATGTAAATGCATTATTTCAACGAGCACGACCCATTTTTGTGTTATGTAATATTATTATTGTGCGCCTCAGATCGACCAGACCCCCCTGTCCTCCTTCGGATCACTGATCCTAAGCGTCGAACAGTCACCCTCAACTGGACTCCTGGAGACGACCACAACAGCGCTGTGCTAGGTACACACAAACCCACACTTGCGGGAAATAGATTGTTGCACCCATTTATCCCCTTAGTCGCTCTTCATGCTGTGCAGTCCTCAAATTGTTTCAAATAAAGCTTTTGTATTTGAATAAAATTCCTCCTAACCTTTTAACTAGTGCATGACACAGATATACATCAGTGCAAAAAAGCGAAAATATTTTTTATCATAGATATCATTTATCTGCTAACCTTTAGCATAATGAAATGCTGCTCCCCTGTCTGTACTGGGCAAGATGGTCAATTTTAGGCTTTGTATTTCTATTGCTTCCTTGTTGTATACCTCATTTTAAGCAAGTCCTTGACTCTGTGTCTCTACAGAGTACGTGATTGAGTTTGAGGACCTGGTCTCGAAGGAAAAGGGTTGGGAAGAGCTGAAGAGAGTAAGCGCGAACCAAGAGCGGGCTAGCCTCCATCTGTGGCCCGACATGTCTTATCGCTTCAGGGTCATCGCAATCAATGATCTGGGTAGGAGCGAACCCAGCAAGCCCTCGGAAATGCACAAGACACCCGCTGAAGGTAGGAGCCAGTGATTGGCAACCGCAAGTTTTCATGTGTTACTATGAATTGCGGAAAACATTTATTGGTCTTATTTTTGTTGCCAATCACAGCCCCCGACAATAACCCAGAAGACGTTAGAAGTGATTCCACAGACCCGGACAATCTGGCCATCACCTGGGAGGTAGATTCACTATCACTTGACTGTACGATATTCGGAAACAACATCAAACATGAAAAAACAACTTTTTGGATTGTTTGTCGTTCCCTTCATTGCAGGAAATGGACAAACGCAACTTCCACGGGCCTGACTTCAGATACAAGGTGCTGTGGAGGCGAGTGGTGGGAAGTGGGCCCAACTGGCACATCAACTACACAACAACCCCGCCTTTTATTGTAAATGATGTTGGCAACTTCTCTGCCTTTGAGATCAAAGTTCAGGCTATCAATGAGGAAGGGGAAGGACCTGAGCCAGACCCAGTCATTGGCTACTCAGGGGAAGATGGTAAAATCCCCCAAAATTGTATCAACATTTTTAAAAACATTGGATAAAAATATTCAACCTAAGTGCTCTGTCTAACTTTCTGCCCCCTTCTTTGTCTGCCATTGTCTCTCAGTGCCGTTGGAGTCGCCAATGGATGTTGGCGTTGTGCTTATAAACAGCACTACCATCAAAGTGACCTGGGCAGCAGTAGACAAAGAGACGGTCAGAGGACACCTGCTGGGGTACAAGGTACTGATCCTGTATCTCCTCTGTTGTTTGGCCTAAAATATTCAGCCTCCGTTCTCATGAATAACACATATTTTGGGTTTACAGCAGGTGAAGCAGCATCTGGGTTTGGCAGAGTTCTATTTAGTTTCAAGGTTGAGAAAAGAGTGGAGCCTTTTACTTATTTTCGTCTCACCTTCAAAATGTATTACCCTCGCACTGTGTATTTCCTGCCTCTCTGGTCTTTGGTGCGTGTGCCTTTCAACTTCCTCACCGTAACTTACCTTTTTAAAATAGCTTTTAAAAAGAACTCCATTTTAATGTCGCCTCAAGGAGATGTCCCCTGTGGTTCACCTGCGGAACTTGTACTGAAATGAAATGAATTGAGTATGAGAAATGTATGAAATGTTCAAAATGTTAAATGTAACTCTGAAACCACCGCTTCTAACAGTCCTGTGGTTTTACTGGCTCTAGATCTACTTGACCAGGACTGGTTCAAGGGGCCACCACAGAGGCCGCAGAGCCAAGGAGACAGAAAGCACCATTGTGGTGGAGACTGGGGCCAGCGAGGAGAGGAAGGTGATCAGCGATCTCAGACCGTACTCCCACTATGACCTGGCAGTCACTGTATTCAACAGCAAGGGAGAGGGACCTGCTTCTGAGACGCTGTCCTTCAAGACTCACGAGGGAGGTGAGGACGCCAAAGGGAGGAAGAGGGCCGGGGCAACAAGCCTGAACCGGGGGAGGGTGAAGACCTTTAATGAGCTGACTGGGAGAGAAAGGAGATGGAGCGAGATTAGAGGAGGGGAGGCAAGGAGGGAGGGATAGGGGATTACAACAGAGGACATGATACAGATATTTTGAGAATGACTGCGGGGAAGGGGGTGAAGAGGAGGGTTGAATCTGATACAGGGATAGGTAGTAATGAGCAAGCTAGGCTTTGGGGGCGGGGGGATGAAGTAACAGGAGGTAAAAATGGTCTATAATGCCTTTAACGTGAAGCATCTGTTTTGTGTTGCTGCTAGTTCCTGGTCCTCCCACATCCCTGCTGTTGGACAGCCCATCAGAGACAGAAATGACCCTTCACTGGTTGCCCCCTGTCGAGCCCAACGGAGTCCTCGCTGGCTATCTGCTGCAGTACCAACGGAGTGAGTTTATTTATATTTATTCCCTGCACATCTAGGGCAGTGAATGGTTTTGTGCGGTGGGCTTGGGGTCATGAGGCAATAAATACAGCATTGAACAAAAAAAAGATCAGTAGGGTGAACACCACACCATACATTTGCATCGAAAATCAATACATCCGTAGAACAGTCAAAAGCGCAGCTTCTTAATGATGCTCATCAGTCAGTCACCGAGAACAGTGTGTCACCCATGATGACGTGCTGAGGTTCAAGCGATGATCGAATGTCTGTCCTTTGGTCAGTTGCGGAGAGCGAGGACAGCCTGATGCGAGTAGAGGCAATCGACGATCCCACAGTCACCCAACTCACCCTGAACAACCTGGATCGTCACAGCCATTACCGCTTCTATCTGAGGGGGCGCACTGCCGCAGGGGATGGAGAGCTCATTCAGAAGGACGGTGCCACCACGCTGGATGGAGGTAAAAAATGCGTGTTCGTCATCGTCGCGAGAAGGATACACTGGGGACACGTTTTTTTCTTATTTTTTTTCGAGATGTGATTCCTGAATTTTATCTTATCTATTCTCGTCGCATTTCAGCGCCTCCCTCCAACATCAGCCTGTCTGTGGGGGAAAACTCCGTTAACCTCAGCTGGGTTGCCAAAAGGAGACACCGGAATGTCAGCTTCCAGATCCACTACCTCAACAAGAATGGTATGATATAGACTGGTTGAATTTCGAAGACCTTCGTCACAGGACCCGCTTGGCATTCCTGAACGACGAGAAAGAAACCGCGGTTCATGTTTTGCTCCTGCAGATGGCAGTAAATGGAAGAAGACGGAGAAGGTCAACTCCTCTCAGTCCTTCTACCAGCTCCAGGGGCTGACTCCTGGCTCTCATTACCATCTACGCTTCACCTACAGCAACACCACCTTCTGGGAGACTGACATTGAGACAGAAGGAACAGGTGGCATAAGCGTTCTGCCTTCATTCATCCTCCTCCCTTTCGTCTTCTCTGCTCTCTCTTCGCCACACATCTAAATATAAAAGCCTGATCCCGCAGAGGGCGTCTTGCAGTCGCCGCACTGTCTGCGAAGCGCTTTCAAAGACTGAAAAGAGGGCTGGGTTAGCCATATGAAATGATCCATTACTTGTTTTTTGTTATTCCGCTGTATTCGTCGGGTTACTGATAAGACGCCACCCTGTCAGGTTGCATAATGCTCTGTCCCTTTTGCTCCAGATTTGGCTTTCCTCCTTTATCTTGTTCTCTCTACCCTTTTCATCTCCTCCCCTTGTTTTGTCATCCCGTTGTTTCCCCATAGCCCTTAAAAAAAACAAAAAAAAACAACTCACGCTCTCTTTTCACATTTTCCCCCTGCAGGAGTGACGGAGGTGCAGCCAAGCTTTGCAACGCAAGGCTGGTTTATCGGTGTGGTGAGCGCCATTGTGCTGCTGCTGTTGATCCTACTCATCCTCTGCTTCATTAAGAGGAGTAAAGGGGGGAAATACTCAGGCAAGTGCAGCCCCAATGGCGACTGTAATATTTCATAGGTAAAAATGAATCTTGGGTGTAGATGAATGTAATTCACGCCGGCCTGTTCTGTAGTATTTACTTTCTTATTTACTGTCTTTTGGAGCCTGTATGTTAGACAACTGTTATGACGTGTTGGGTGTTACAGTCTGGAGCCATTAAACTGTCTGGAGCCAGGCAATTACAGCAATGCACATCCGTAAAACAAGACTCTTCTGGCATAATGGCAACAAGACAGTAAAATAAGATTGCTCCATGTTTAAAATGCTCCCCAAACAGCGCTCTTCAGTTTGATACTCTTATAGTGGTTACAAGGGCAAATAAATGGCCAGCTTTCTCTTCCACATTAGGAAAAGTATTGAATTGGACTTCTAAGCTTGCACTTCCTTACTTTGTGAGTAAGGAAGAGGCTTTTGCCCTAACAATAGTCATAATACTATTGATAATAATACTAATAACATAATAATATTTATGAAATAATTAAAATATTGAACCAGAAGAGTAAATGAAACCTGCGGGCCGCAGTCACTCTTTTGAACCGCTCATTACTTAATATACAATTTAATAGTAATATTCAGTCTACAGATAGTGGGGATATTTTCCATGTTCCATGTACATAAACTCAGTGTTATCTTGCTGTCTCAGAAAATGTCATCGGCGTCTGAGACAGTGGCGTAAAGAGAAACATGGCTGAGATCTCTCTGATAATAAAATCCAATGATCTCCCTCTTTTCCAGTGAAAGATAAAGAAGAGGGCCCGATGGATTCAGAGGCTCGGCCCATGAAAGATGAGACTTTTGGAGAGTACAGGTTTGTCATCTGAGTGCACATCACTCCTTTGAGTGTTACATTATGTTAGGTCTACGGATGGCTGAATTCCTTACTCCCTCAGCACCGTTTCTTTTTTCTAACCCTTCGTGTTTCTTTTCATTGTCCCTCTTCTTCTTCCCAATGCTTGCCTGTGCTATACAGATCTCTAGAAAGGTATGCTTTTATTTGATTTGCCTTAACCCACTTATTTTTTATCCTCTGCCAATGCCTTACTCATATGTGGTTTTCCATGTCATGCTTGGCTTAATAACAGTGTTAGGCATTGTGTGGATCTGCAACTAACATATTTTTTCCATTATCACTAAAGCTAAGCGAATCGTTTTTCCGATAAACTGTGAATCGTTAGGTCTGTAAAGCCTTACGCACCCTTATCCAAATATCATAAACTCAATAATATTCCATTTGTTCAACTATTGTAAGTAGCAAATCGATCCATTTGTAAACATTTTCTTTGGACTTTAAACGGTTAGTTGATGATCAAAAAAGGATTCTAGTTCTAGTATGTATTTTCTGCTCACATGTTTGCATATGAGCTTTAACACCCCTCGCGATAACACGCCTTGCTTTTAATCTTTAGCGATCTTGAGGAGAAGTGCACTGCCAGCCTGCCGTCCCTGTGCGAGGAGAGCAAGCTGTGCAGCGAGGGCAACCTCGACTTCAACGGCAGCAGTGCCGTCACCACGGAGCTCAACATGGACGAGTCCCTGGTCAGCCAGCTCAGCCGGCCCAGCGTGGGCCCAGAAGCGCTCCATGGTCTGCCTGACAACTCCCCACTCAACCCCGCCACTGTCTACCCGGCCACCAATGGCACGCCCAACTCGGTTACCATCCTCGATTAATCCCCACTCATCCACCGGGGACCACCAGACCAAAACATGTCAACACATATGTGCCCATATGCTCTTGTTCCTTGCTGACGACTAACACACAATCGATATATTGACTATTCAGATGCCCCTGGCAGTCATCTGGGCCGACTGGACTATTTTGACCAAAGGAGTGTCCAAAGTAGTGGACAATATGATACAAGTCCGACTGACCTGAAGATGTCCTTTGACCTCCTATATCTGTGTAGTTTACAACAAATCCAAATAACTAACATTCATTTCTCTCCTTCTGTCCTTCTCTCAGCAACTAACTCTATGGAAAGTTAAAGTCAGAATGCTGTACAGATAGAAATATCTGAGGGACTTTCGGTGTGGGCCTGTAGAGATGCAGGAAAGCGAAGGTTGACGTGTGGAAAGAACAGACAGCACATGCTGCTGTAACAGGTCTAGAAACGTAAATATTTATCATGTATTGACTTATTTCCCACATGAATGTGTGTGTATGTCTAATGCCATTTCATGTCTCAGATTGTACTTGACATTTTTTATGCTTTTGAAAACAGACATCATTTTTTGATATCCTTCGTTTTTTTTTTTAAACACCATTTGGTTAGATCGTTTTTTAACATTATTTATTTGAAATTCATGACTTCTCTTTCATGACATAAATCATTGATTCTTTGAAACTAAGTAAAGCCAAGTTTCTTACTATAAACAACATTGGATGCATTATGGGGAACTTGCTGTGAAGATGCTAAGTAGCATCTGGTGTATATAGCTGCATTTACGTCTATCTACTTAGCCATAATACAGTATTATAGATATGTACATGCTCCTTATATGTTCCTGTGCCTGCTGGGTCTGCATAGAACGCCAGATTGATGTCATTACTGTCTCGCCTTCCCACCAGAAGTGTAATGTCATTATTGGAAATGATATTGTAATTTTTTGTGTCAAGACCTACGTGTAGCTTTATGTATCCGTCCGTGTCTCTTTCTACACTGTATTAAAACATTGCTGTCCCCAATTAACAACCTTTCCATCCCTGTTCATCTCATATACCGCAAATTGTTTGGGGCGCAGTATTTATGTGTGTCAAAGATCAGAGAGTGGTGTCGTGTGGGCAAAGACTCTTGAGTTTCATTTTAAGACCCTCATCAATTCAAGTCGATATTGCAGACAGGTGTGATGATCGCCACTTGATGTACAATAAAGCCAAGCATTGCTAGTTAGATCAAACACAGAGAATGTATTCTTTTGAGGGACGGGAAGTCATCATCATACATAGGTGATCTCCAAAATCTGAGCTAGCAGGTGGTGGAGAGAGAAGGGTGGCTTTAAGAAGACCTCGGGATAGTTTCCCTCCCCCCATTGAATGTAAATACAACCTTAAAAAGATTGTTCATATGAACCCAACCATGTTTGATAAAGATGTGAAACAATTGCAGGTTTAAAATCACTTAAATTGAAAATGTTGCAAGCTGTTATTATATTCTTTGTACTCTTGATATGAATTCAAACGTTCCACTTTTGACAAAGGACTGCAGTGACATTTGGCTGTTTTTTGCAAAAATAGCTCTGCATTGTTCTGTCTGTGTTTTGCAAAATTGAACATTTAAAAAAAAAAAAAAAAAAAAGTACATAAGTGTCATTTAGTTATAGAAGTAGTTACATTACAATTGAAAGCTAAGATTGCGTTCCTGCCCATAGTTACCCAGCAAAGCATTACAGTGCAGTGAATATCTGTGGAGTTTTTGTCAGATGCAGTTATGGAAGGCAGGGATACAGTGATGCAGCGTGTGCACACCACAGGGAGCACCAGCTGTATATCTGATGTTGTTGTCTCATTTGTCCCTATTCGAGCAAAAGCTTGACACTGGCCAATTATCACCCGACAGTCCCTAAGGTAAAGAACATGGGATGTCTACACTGGCCTGCGTGGTGTGGTGTGGTGTGGCCATACACACACCACGAAGGTGACACACTCAGGACAAAGAAAAGAAAGATTTAAAAAAGATCTAAAAAAAAAAACTATTTTCATAGGGGAGCGATGAATGACACAAAATATGCCGGCATTCTATCTTGCCTATCTGCTGCCAAACATCCGTGTTTGTCAGTTTGGCAAATGTTAGCTTTGAATGAGGAGTGAGTGTTCTCACACGCATACAAACACACACACACACACACACAGACACCCACTCGACTGCTACCCACTCTTTGCTTTTTGTGCGTCAAGGGGAACTCTGAGGACGGGGGTATTTGCTTTCAACCACTGGTTTTCCCCCTTTTTGTAATTAAAAGACAAAAGGTTCAAAAAGGTGACTGGGTTTGTTTCAAGAAGCCTCTTCATAACAGAACAAAAAAACGGACAGACTATGAACAACAATGCCCGAGTGGGAGGGGAAGTGGAAGAGAAAATAGGGTAAATGCGCTTCTTTGTGGTGTGAGAGTTGGCATAATGGGTCAGCGTTAAAAGTTGGGTGGACCTGTACCACTTGTGGGGCCAATATAACTGTAACTGCATTATGAATTTACCACTGTACCTCGATATATGATGGAAAATAAATTACATGGAACAATCTGCATCTTGAAACAATGATTCCCTTTTTTTTTGTCCACAGTTTCAAAAATAACTACGAGTGTTGCACTTCGAACTAAGCAGGGAGTGTGAATGAAACGAGGAATTCAACAAAACGTTGAGTGAGAGCCATCTATAAATCCGTCGATTTTAATAGCAGATTTTCACGGGACTACGAGCCTCGTCAAGGTGCGAGCTAGTCAGCGGGAGCCGGTGTTGAATTGATGGAAGTAGTCCTTGGTAGGTTTGTTGGTGTAGAGTTTCTTGTTCAGGTACTCTTGACTGAGGGAGACAGAGACAAAAAGGGCTATTTAAATATATGTATTGCATATTTTCACCCCTGAAAGGAATTTGCTGACGTCTGCTTGACTAGCCAATAGCGGTCGTTCTGTACGTGTCTGCAGTGCTCACTGTATCTGCTTCTCTCTGGTCAGCTGCATGTTGTACTGGTCCACCTGAATCCGTGTCTGTCTCCTCAGCTCTGCGGCTCTTGTCTCCTCGTCCTCGGCCTCTCGGGACAGCTTCAGGAGGCGCAGGTCCCACGCGGTGTCCTGAATCTTCTCAGCATCGCGTTTTCTCTGAAAAAAAAAAATACAGGTCTGAATACTACATCTGGAGCTGCTTTTATTATTGTTTTCTTTCCTTGAGTATAACATTATAACATACATTGTGTCTATTTCATTTTGACCCAACTACAGATGATGCAAAATGTTACCTGTCTCTCAAGGCACTGTGCCTCCCTCTCCCCATGGATGGCACTCAGCTGCTCGGCGCTCATCCCCTTCCACCTGTCAGTCAGACCCCGGAGTGGCTTCCCTCCCCCCGCTGCTTCTGCAGACTCTGTCATCATGTCGGATGACATGGTGTGCCACACCTCTGCGAGATTTTCCCTTTCCTCTCTCCTGCGTTGTTCCCTCAGTTTCTCCTCCCGCTCTGCAGCCTGTGGGCAACAGGTCATGCCAGGGGACAACTGATTGATCATTCACTTGTTGATTTGAATACCAGCAGCCCTTTGCGAAACCCCACCACTAATACGCGGTTACTTCTAGCACAGAATCAAGAGTGAGCCATATGGTGGATGTCCTCCTGAGAGATACAATCATCAAGTTGAATTTGCGTGCGCATCGTGCGTCTGAGTGTTGAAGAAAAACTCACACATCTGTCTGATAAAAAAAATACCATGACCTGAATGACGTGTAATGATGCCTCCCTATGGAGACATCAATCAAGTGCATTCAGGCAAATGAGGGGAGAGCTAAATGAGGCCTTTCAAAAACAGACAGGGCCCACGCCTGCGTCCAAACAGTTTGACCATCCATGACGCTTTTTTGGCAACTGCCGTGATATTTGCCTTTCTGCGGCAAGTGTGAGCATCACTCGACATTTTTCAATTAGCAATTTTGAATTCAAAATCCCACCTGAGAACACCATGTCACAGCTTAAAACCCCCATTGGGTTTCACATTGAGCATCCACATCAGCAGGTGGTGCGTGAGTGGCTGTGTGTCCCTCAGAGTGTGCGTTTGGTGTGTGTGTGTGTGTGTGTGTGTGTGTGTGCACATGCATGTACAGTACCAGAGCTTGATTGTAGTTATCGAGTGCGGTGCGGACAGCTCTCTTGCACTCCTCCTCTAGCGCCACTTGCTGAACCCCCCTTAGGTCCTGCTGCACCAGTTCTGTGTTCACGAGCAGTTCTGTGACAAACACATGAGTTGGAAATCATCTGTTGTGTGAATTTTTTTCACACCCGCATTAGCCATTACCCATTGTGCAGAGCTCTTCAACACACTCACACACACACACACACACCCACCCACACAATGTATCTCTGTGATGAGCATCCATCAATGCCACCTGGCAAGGAGAGCTTTTGCGTGGGAGTGTGTGATTGTTTGTGCAGGAAAGCATGAAGCATGTGTGTGATTTACAGAGGGCACAGTGTCTAGCATGTAAGCTCATCAGTAATGACAGTGTGTGTGTGTGTGGGGGGGGCGGGGGGGGGGTGTGTCTGTGTATCCGTTCCTTAGAGTGCGCTTGTCTCTTTTCACCTCGGCGCTTGTTTCGAATGAGCCTTTTCGCGTCGTCTTCCTTCTGTGCTCGGAGATCTCTGTCTGTCTTTTTCATCTGCTCTCTTCTCATTTGCTCCTCTCCGATCCCTTCTCCCTGTAAAGGAAAGAGGGACACAATGCTCCACGGGGGAATTGACTTTACATTACCTTTTGCTGGATTTTGCTCCCCTGCTCTTAGTGCACACCGTCCACTTGCCAGTAACACAAAGCCTACCTGAAAGATTTGCATACTGGCAGGCCCCAGCTCACACCCTGGAATTGTGATCCTAGAGGCCCCCTTCAGGTCGCACTTGAGATCAGCATCACTGGAGTCCTCCACACGCTGTTCAGTGGCCCAGTACTGGACCAGGTCAGCGTGCAAAGCGGTGCGCTTCTCTCTCTCATCAGTGTCTCGCTGCAGCACGATGTCATCATGATACGCTCTCAGCTTATCTGCCACGTATGATGATATATACACATGTGATCAGTAGTCATTATCGGTTAGAGTAACTTCATAAATAGAGAGGGATAACATTAATATTTTTTATAGGGGACTTCCTAGTCATGCACTGTCCGAATAATGTCTGTGATTCGACTGATTTCATTCTGACACTTCCATGCATCTAACCCCAGTTTACCGAAAGCTTTGTCACGCTGTCTCTCCAAGTTTTGTCTATGTCTTTTCTCCTGAACTTGTTGGTTTAGAGCATCGACATCGAGACCCATCACACGTAGCCGGGTGTTGAAGATTCGGGCCTTCCGCGCTGTCTCTGCAGACCTTCGCCTTTCCACAGCGTTTTCAATCGACTGGTCTTTAGGCAAATCCACTTTGTACATGTTCACAATTTCCGGAGTCTGGAGGAGGAAGGCAACGCACTATGGTTTGTGTTACATACATGCATAATGATCAGTCTTTATAGGTTGGTAGGGTTGAAGTGTTATAGTTTTCAAGAGCATTTAAACAACTCTTGATAGATGATTAATTTACAAAAACTACTGCTCAAGAAAATTATTTTGAACAAAATGACAAAGTGTCAAATTTTGCTGAAAACAAATAAAAAAAATGCTCTCCTTAAGGCAGGCTGCTGCGAAGAAATAATGAGAAATTTGACTAGAATATTAACTGTAGACAGAGGCCTCACAATGGGGCAGGCAAACTCGGCAATTGCCTAGGGCCCAGAGCTAGAAGGGGGCCCCCCAAAGACGGCAACGACAACCTGAAAGCCCCGTAAATGACTTGCCATGAGGGGGCACTGCAATGACACCGTCAGGAACCCCCTTATAGGGGGTCCCGTGGTTCTTGCACCCTGTGAAAAGCGTTGTTCTTTTTAT
This sequence comes from Colistium nudipinnis, assembly GCA_016785305.1. NCBI lineage: Eukaryota > Metazoa > Chordata > Actinopteri > Pleuronectiformes > Rhombosoleidae > Colistium > Colistium nudipinnis. The sequence goes on along the minus strand of JAFBJU010006263.1, from coordinate 939,266 downwards.
TTTATTTATTTTTTGCCTGGGGATCCAAAAGTGTCTTGTAAAGTCCCCGACTGTAGTTAAAATAGTGGACTGCAATTGCGTTGAAATTACAAGTGTTAAGTACCTTAAATTGATATTGTAACTGGGGTACTTACACTACATTTATTTAGTTGCTCTCCTGATAACTGCCATTAAAGTTGGAAATATACGACTGTGTTGAATTTACTCACAACTTTGAGAGGACTCACTTAATATAGAGCACAGTCTTCAAATGATTGATCACAGCATTGATCACAGGTCTAAAGTCAACACTCACCTCCGACGTTACAGATGTATGATTAGAATTTGACTTAATACAGGGACCAGATCCGTGTGACAACCACAGTGTGAAGCTACTTGATGACCTGTTGTGTTCGGATGTTGTTGGTAACCATGGTGACACCTGAACTCATGGGGCTTTGTCAGAAATAAATTAAATAAACAGGTAGACTGGTGCACGTCAACAGATAAATATATCATCTCTTCAAGTGTTAACGTATTGTTTAATGACATAGTTATTGTGCGAGTAAACGTTTGTGCGGTCCTAAACACAACACAACTCATCCCCGGTCTCCATTTTGTCTCGCGAGAAAACGCGAGGTTTGGTTTTCTCGCGCGCTCGATGGTTTTCCTGTCGACTGTAAAATGGCGCATTGTTGTCACTGCTTCGACGCGGTTATTTGATTTAGATTATGAAGCCGTTAAGAGAGTAGACCAGTAATGTACTGCATGATGTATACTATGCATGGACTAGCTACAGATTGAACGTGGATTAATTAGTTTATGTGCATACTGCACAAGAGCGTGTTCGATTAACATCGGTTGTTAGCATTAGCAACATTTTACTTGCTAACATCCTCTGCAGGTTTTCTTGGAGGAGCGACTGAAAGATAACCAACATGGGATATTTAAAACTTATAGAAATCGAAAATTTCAAGTCGTATAAAGGGCGGCAGATCATTGGACCCTTTCACAAGTTCACTGCAATCATCGGACCAAATGGATCTGGTATGTTATGATCGAGGCTAATACAGGCGGCTTGCTAGCATTAGCTAACGGTAAACAGCGAAGTGATAAACCATCACCATGACATTAGAAAGTCCACCACAACCTTTGCCAGCCATCAAATGATCAACAGCATGACCAGTTTGGTCTCAGTAATGCATGTGTGTATTATGCATTATGACGTGGGCTGTTTTTACAATGCTGTGTGTGTTCATGGATGCATGTTGTATACTGTACATCAAACAAATCACTCTATTCACATTTTTACTGACAAAGTCATGGCTTGGATGTCATGCTCCCACATATAGGCAATTTTGCTTTACGCTTAAGTCAGCTGCAATATTACAACAAACTTGGGCAAAATATCAATTGAATATGCACATTGAAAGAATGGAAGAATGAAATTCATGATAAGGAACCCCGAGGACAGATTTGTTGTATTACACCAGATTGTACAAAATCAGCCGCCTTCCTTAAATGACTTGTGATTATAAAACTCTTAAAACCCTGTGCAGGAAAGTCCAACCTCATGGATGCCATCAGCTTTGTGCTGGCGGAAAAGACCAGTAACCTGCGTGTCAAGACTCTAAAGGATTTAATCCATGGAGCGCCTGTAGGGAAGCCAGCAGCCAACAGAGCCTTTGTCAGCATGATGTACCAGGAAGATAATGGAGAGGAACGCTCCTTCACAAGAGCTATTATTGGTATGATGCCACATTGACACTAATGTTGAAATTTATGTTCTGGTTGCTTTGTTTATGTGTATCTCTCCGAATTTAAACGGGATATGAGTCATGCAAGCTATTCTTTGTATTTATTCATCATTTGATCAGAGTTGTAGGATTCGAACTGAAGCATGAATCTAAGTGCAAGTATAAAAGTACAAACAATAGTTTGACATTTCGGAAATAGCTTTTCTATAAATCTTTGTTTTTGCTCATGAAATAGCTTTACATTTCAAACAATCAAGAAACATTGTTACACTTTGCCATGCGTATATTTAATATGAATCTATCTTAAAAGCTAGAACTCATTAAAATTCAGATTTCATCTGTGGACCAATTTGTAGCGCTTTTTTTTTGTCTTTATCAAGTCTTTTTCCTTGGACATGTTTTATGAAACATCCTTGCAGCCATCTCATTCCTTTCACTGAGCTAATGTTTTTGTTCTTGTCTTTTACTGTGTGGGTGGCGTGTGCATCAGGTTCCTCGTCTGAATATCGCATCAACAACAAGGTGGTGGGCCTGCCTGAATACAGCGAGCAGCTGGAAAAACTTGGCATCTTGATCAAAGCCAGGAACTTCCTGGTCTTTCAGGTGAGACTGGATGTGTAAAACTGTCCTCTAGGATATATTCATTCATTGGTATTCTTCCATAAAACTCTTGTGCTAACACAATTGTTTGCTGTCTAAAAATGAGCTATGTGCTTCATATTTATTGACAAAATTGATGAGACTGGGAAAATTCCCGTGAAAGCCCATATTATGATGTATTTCTTATGTAAAATGATTATCTGGTAACATGGTGATAACAATATTACTAATATTACTTGCTAGAAATCACAATTTGGTTCTCCAACTTTTTTTTCTCCCAGGGAGCTGTGGAGTCTATTGCCATGAAGAATCCCAAGGAGCGTACAGCTCTCTTTGAGGAGATTTCCCGTTCTGGAGATCTGGCCCAGGAATATGACCGCAGGAAGAAGGAGATGGTGAAAGCGGAAGAGGACACTCAGTTTAATTATCATCGCAAGAAAAACATTGCTGCTGAACGCAAAGAAGCAAAGCAAGAGAAAGAGGAGGTTTGTCATTTGTTTTATTGCAAAGAATGGTTTATCTGGACTCGGTTACTCTTATAATTGTGTGTTTTTGCAATGGTAAAGGATATACTCGACATAACTTGCCTCTTGATTATAATTTTTAAAATGTATTGATGTACAAGCAGAAGTTTATCAATACAAACTGTTAGTTCTAGCATTTGATTATATTACTTTCTTAAAATATTTCACTATAATCCACTGTTATGGCTATGTTGGCAAAGACACTCCTGTAAAATACTGGTTTCTCGTGATAATGAGAATTTAAGTTATCAAATTACCATTGTGTCTCCTAACATTATACTACCAGGCTGAGCGTTACCAGCGTCTGAAGGATGAAGTAGCCAGGGCCAGTGTTCAGTTGCAACTCTTCAAACTGTACCACAATGAGACTGAAATTGAGAAGCTGAATAAAGAGCTGGGCCAGCGCAACAAGGAGATAGACAAGGACCGCAGAAAGATGGACCATGTTGAGGAGGAGCTGAAGGACAAGAAGAAGGAGCTGGGCAGGATGATGAGGGAGCAGCAGACCATCGAGAAAGAAATCAAGTAAGTGAAGGACATGACCGCCTGGTCGTGCGTGCTTAGTGCACGTAAATCCTGTGCCATATGCAGCGTATTTTGATCACGTGACCCTCCCCACAGAGAGAAGGACTCAGAGTTGAACCAGAAGAGGCCACAGTACATCAAGGCAAAAGAAAACACCTCTCACAAGATCAAGAAGCTTGAGGCGGCACGCAAATCATTGCAAAATGCCCAGAAGATGTACAAGAAGCGCAAGGGAGACATGGATGAGCTGGATAAGGAGATGAAGGCAGTGGAGCTGACCAAGCAAGAGTTTGAGGAGAGGATGGAGGAGGAGGCACAGAGCCAGGGCCAGGACCTCACCCTGGAGGAAAACCAGGTCTGATATGTTACAGCCCCTGATTTCATTTTTGAATAAATGATCTGTTTGGGTTTTGTGTTGTACAGGCAGGTCTCTTGCTTCTCAACATGCAGTCAGCTGGCTAGGAAATGTGTCTTGGGCTTGCCCTATGTTGTACATGACAAATGGAAGTTAGACATTTTGGTGACCTAATTTGTTTCTCTCCCACCTCCAGGTCAAGCAGTATCATCGTCTGAAGGAGGAGGCCAGTAAACGTGCCGCTACACTAGCACAGGAGCTGGAGAAGTTCAACCGTGACCAGAAGGCCGACCAGGACCGCCTTGACCTGGAGGAGAGAAAGAAAGTTGAGACAGAGGTAAATTAAATAAGGATGTCTTCTTTTTTTTTGCTGTGTTAGAAGTAACCGATTTTGCACTGATTTGAATGTATATATGCGTCATGCTGTTTTTCTCCAGGCCAAAATCAAGCAGAAGATCCGGGAAATTGAGGAAAACCAGAAACGTATCGAGAAATTAGAGGATTACATTTCCACCAGCAGGTATGTTGCCGTCATTGTTCATTGTATTGGTTTTATCGTATTTTCCATTGTACTACTTCGCTTACGTGCTTTTGTCCCGTAACCCCTCAGGCAGTCACTAGATGAGCAGAAGCGCATGGAGGAGGAGCTTACTGAGGAGGTGGAGAGTGCCAAGAGGCGAATCGATGAAATCAACACAGAGCTCAATCAGGTTCGCAATACATACCCACAGGAAGCAGAGAAATGCGGGTGGACTCAAATGCTGTTATCTGAACTTTTTTTTTTTTGCCCCAGAGAACTTAATTTGTCTGGTTATATATTGGGTTAAGAGCAGAAAGCTGCTTCCCGGTCAACTGTAAGGAGAACAGACCACGGCCGTCTTCTTTTTTAGCTTTCATCTTCTGTTTACTATATTACGCAGCCTCTTCCCAGAGTTTAAAAATAGAGAAGAATAGTTAACCAGACCACATGAACCACTTTGTGGTACAGATGTTAGTTAGCAATATAGTTATTTATGTTATGGGACTGCTTTGGGTGTGTAAAAAGAAATTTGACCGTTTGATTAAAAATGTATTTTTGAGGAAACAAATTTTAATTGGAATTGAAAGTCAAGGAACCAAGAGTCTCATTTGCGATGTTATTGAACCTGTCGAAGAGATCTTTAGAATCAATAATAGGTCATCACTGTGAAAATGTTCACATATTGAGGAAAAAGCAAGGCAAATAAACGATTGATTGCTGTGTATGTATGTATGTATGCATGCTTGCCACTGGGCCCCTGGCACTGGGGCTAGTATGTTAATTATTCATTACAGCCATGTTTGCCAAGTTAAAATGTCAGCCGGGAAAAATATTTAACCAATACGAAATATTATCCACTTTTGCTGTAGGTAATGGAGCAGTTGGGAGATGCCAGAATCGACAGGCAGGAGAACAGCCGCCAGCAGCGTAAGGCTGAGATCATGGAGAGTATTAAACGACTCTACCCAGGCTCTGTGGTAAGGCCACTGACCGCTTTTAGCATTTCGCTAGAATATTGTTTTATTTTTTATTTTTGTTGTACTTTCCTGACTGATTTTGTGAAACTCTTAACAAATGTATCATAAAGTTAATTCTTTAAGTTTAGTTAAAAAAATTAAAATAAAATACCCCTCCTTCTGCCCGCAGTATGGACGCCTCATTGATCTGTGTCAGCCCACTCAGAAGAAATATCAGATTGCTGTTACGAAAGTGTTGGGCAAGAACATGGATGCCATCATTGTTGACTCAGAGAAGACCGGAAGAGACTGCATTCAGTACATTAAAGAGCAGAGGGGAGAGCCGGAGACCTTCCTCCCCCTCGACTACCTCGAGGTGAGTACCGGGAAGTCTTGTTTTTTGCCCCGTCCAGGAGTCTATAGAGAAGTTTGCGTTTTGCAGAATTAAGGCTTCCATCGAGAATGGAGAGCTTTCAGCTAGCTTGTAAGAAGACCGGACCAATGGACCACCCCTTTTTTTTGTCAGGCTGTAGCTTTACTGTTTTAAATGGAACACGTATCAAACGTGGCAATTGGAATTATAAAGTGCTTTTAAAAAAATAAAATAAAATAAACCTGCTAATAAGCTTTTTTCTGAACGAAGGTGAAACCTACAGATGAGAAACTGCGAGAGTTGCGAGGAGCCAAGCTGGTGATTGATGTCATCCGCTATGAACCCCCCCACATCAAGAAAGCCCTGCAGTATGCATGTGGGAATGCCCTGGTGTGTGATAACGTAGAAGATGCACGGAGGATCGCTTTCGGAGGACCATATAGACACAAGGTACTTGGCTCAATTCAATGCAAATCACTTTATTACTATTCAAAATCTTAACAAAAATACCACGTCACTTTCCATCAACAGCAGTGGCAAGCGCTGTACATCGGGACTTTATAGCCGAGGTCTTGCATGTCACTCGGCAAGATTGCGGTCGTTCCTGTCATATGGCTATGTAGGTCTGGACCTTGTCTGATATTTCACCTAACCTCCGCCTTTGTGCCTTTGTGCTTTCAGACAGTAGCCCTGGACGGTACTCTGTTCCAGAAGTCTGGAGTCATCTCCGGAGGAGCCAGCGACCTGAAGGCCAAAGCCAGGCGCTGGGATGAGAAAGCGGTGGACAAGCTCAAGGAAAAGAAAGAAAAACTCACAGAGGAGCTCAAGGTAACTTTTCTACTTCCTCTTTTTTGCAAGGTTTTTATCTTGCGCAAACTAGGCGTAAGATGAGTGCTAATGCTACTCCTATACTGTGTGGCCTAAAATTGTCGTAGAAGATTTTCTTGTTGCATCTGAGAAGGTGTTGTGTTCCTATTTACTTTATTTTGAGGCGGTCGTAATGGCATGACGTTCTAAAAAATGTGCTTTTAATCGGTGTGATGCAGTGACAATGTTATGCCCGCCCACACATCCCCTTTGTAACCACAAAATGTGTCTTTTTTTTTTGTATAATCACTGGCTGCACTTAGATTGATTGGTACTTGATGATAATCCAATTTCCACATCATCTTTTTCTGTGTAGGAGCAAATGAAGGCCAAGAGGAAGGAGGCAGAGCTGCGCCAGGTGCAGTCTCAGGCCCATGGTCTGCAGATGAGACTCAAATACTCCCAGAGCGACCTGGAACAGACAAAAACACGCCACCTCTCTCTCAACATGCAGGTACAGCATGCTTTCAGCTCATTATTTCACTATTCTGTCTTCCTTGTTTCTATATTGGCTCTTTTCTTGAAACTGGCTTTATTTGTGCCATGCAGGAGAAGTCTAAGCTAGAGAGCGAATTGGCAAACTTTGGCCCTCGCATCAACGACATCAAGAGGATCATCCAGTCCCGTGAAAAGGAGATCACTGACCTACGGGATCGCATGAACCTGGTGAGATTAACAGGAAGTAAGGTCTATATAGAAGTCGGCTCATTTATACCCGGCATCGCTGTAATATCGGTACGAATGTTTACCTGTTTTTTAGGTGGAGGATGAGGTGTTTGTGGAATTTTGCGAGGAGATTGGAGTCAGGAACATCAGAGAGTTTGAAGAGGAGAAGGTGAAGAGACAGAATGAGATCGCAAAGAAGCGGTGAGTGTTTTAATCTAATCTAATATTCAGTTCCAGGGTGGATCGTCCATATTCACATTGATAGTCAATTTGTCATCCACAACTTTGCTGCAGTCTTGAGTTCGAGACTCAGAAGACCCGTCTGGGAATCCAGGTAGACTATGAGAAGAACCAGTTGAAGGAGGACCAGGAGAAAGTCATGATGTGGGAACAGACTGTCAAGAAGGATGATGCGGAAATAGAACGACTTAAGAAGGTAAATACAGGGCCAATGTAACCCTGAAAGAATTGACATCAATTGTAATCACACTTGTGTCTCCTGCCGTCCTATAGGAGGAGCACAGACACATGAAGATCATTGATGAGACAATGGCCCAGCTGCAGGACCTGAAGAACCAACACCTCACCAAGAAATCCGAAGTCAATGATAAGAACCATGAGATGGAGGAGATCCGCAAAAAGCTCGGCGGTGCCAACAAGTCAGTGGCTGTACTCGCATTGCACTTTCGCTTAAAAAAAAAAAAGGCCTCCGCGATGCTTTTAAGCCAGGTGGTTTTAAATGTGGTTGAACATTTCAGGGAGTTGACCCAGCTTCAGAAGGAGGTGACGGCCATTGAGACCAAACTGGAGCAAAAGCGCAGTGACCGCCACAACTTGCTGCAAGCCTGCAAGATGCAGGACATCAGGTTGCCTCTTCGTTCCGGAACTATGGACGATATCAGCCAGGGAGAGGTACACGCGGCTGCACTCACACACCAACTTTAATGCCGCTGGGATTGAGTTGGAGGAAGAAAAAAAAGTTATTTTCTTTTGACGATCCAGGGAAGCTCACAGGCGGATGAGTCCAGCAGCCAGAGGACGTCCAGTACTGTTCTGGCTAAAGAGGCTCTCATAGAAATCGACTATAGCAACCTGTCTGAAGACCTTAAGGTAGCAAGTCCAAGCATTACGTGTATTAATGATGTGTTAAGTTTTGTACCGTTCTCTGAAAAACTGCACTTGCGACGTTCACTTCAACGTACCGTTTGACTTGCCTGCAGGATACACTTACGGAGGAAGAGATCAAGGGAGAGACGAACACACTGCAGCAGCGCCTGAATGAGCAACAGAGCATCCTGCAGAGGATCAGCGCACCCAACATGAAGGCCATGGAGAAGCTCGAGAGCGTCAGGGACAAGTTCCAAGAGACGAGCGACGGTGAGATGGCGACAGAGGAAGTGGGGCTCATTGGTAGTACATGGTTGGGGCTTTTACATTATTAAACTGTGTTTCCGTTGGTCTCAGAGTTTGAAGCTGCTCGCAAGAGAGCCAAGAAGGCCAAGCAAGCCTTTGAGCAGATCAAAAAGGAACGGTATGATCGATTTAATACCTGCTTCGAGTCTGTGGCCACCAACATTGACGAAATCTACAAAGCCCTCTCACGCAACAGCAGTGCCCAGGTACGTCTCCGAGATTTTTCTTTTTTCTTTTACAAAGATTAGATAAATCTGCCAAAATACAACATCCCATCAATACTGAGGCGGGAAATACCTAAGTGATGCCCAGTGAGTGTCTTCTTTCTGTAGGCTTTCCTGGGCCCAGAGAACCCTGAGGAGCCATATCTGGATGGCATCAACTACAACTGCGTGGCTCCAGGGAAGAGGTTCAGACCCATGGACAATCTGTCTGGAGGAGAAAAGACAGTTGCGGCCCTGGCTCTGCTCTTTGCCATCCACAGGTGAGAAAAGTGGGAGTGGCTGTCCCAGTAGGTGGGTGTGTTGCTGGAAAGGCGAGGAATATTTCGGCACCGTTGACACAATCTCTCCCGCTTGTCTGTAGCTACAAACCTGCGCCCTTCTTTGTCTTGGACGAGATCGACGCTGCTCTGGACAACACTAACATTGGCAAGGTCCGGTCAGAAATTCAAGGACATTTCGTAACTTGAGCTTTTTGTCAATGTCGTTTGTGATGTTAACGTTTTTTTTTGTTTTTTTTTAAATAATCATTCTATTGAGTTCAACTAAATCTCCCCATTTCCTGTGAACTGAAGGTGGCCAATTACATCAAAGACCAGTCGGTACTGAACTTCCAGGCCATAGTCATTTCTCTGAAGGAGGAGTTCTACACCAAGGCAGACTCGCTCATTGGCGTTTACCCAGAGGTGCGTTTCTTTATATTGTTCTTCCAAAGTTTCCGTAGAATTAAAGTTTTGACAGTAAAAAAAAAAAAAGAACTGGAGTCACTGTCTCTCCTAAATGACACATTTGAATAAATCAAGCAAAAATGTAAGCCCTTAAAAAGGGACATTTCACAAGAAAGTAATTGTTGTTTGGAAACATGTGGCATTTACCTTCCTTCCTTCCTTCTCCACCAACAGCAAGGAGATTGTGTCATCAGCAAAGTTCTCACCTTTGACCTCTCTCAGTATCCCGACGCAAATCCAAATCCGAATGAATAGAATGAGCCACTCCAAACCCTGGCATTTTTTGCCAGACGGATGTTCTTCTGACACAATTCCTTGTACTCTGTAGACGCCGATCATGTATCCATTAGGTCCCACATGTTATTTCCTATTGTTTTTTTTTTAAATGTGTATGTATTCTTGGGATACGCTAGAGTAGTGACGTTTTTAAATTTGTGGGTTCTTCTATAAACGGCAACAACAACCAGGATGGATGTACATTTACACAAGTCAGCCCCATCTCAATTTGGCCAAGCAAGAGAGATTATACAGATAAAAACAATTATGATCCGGTTGAAACTAAGCGGGAGGCGGACCTTTTTAAACAGACAGTAGAATTTTAATTATGCAGTGAAATGTGTTGCATAACGTTTTTGCTTCGGACTTTTATACTGCCCTCTTTTCCAATGGCGAGCTTTAAAGCCCTTGCCTGCCCTCTGTAATGTGTATACTAAAAGATGTATTTGCATTTTCCCATGTAGTACCTTCTTAAAAGCCTAATCAGGACTGTTATTTAGTATGGATACATTATGGTCACATTCCCGTGTGTTATTGCCGATAAAACCACTAGTTAGATGCAACTGGCAGTACTGTAATGAGATCATGGAACTTTGCAAAACCGTAATTAAAAATTAAATAACACTTCATACATTACTTTGATTGATGTTTGAGTCGGCTTTAGCTAAATACAGAACTTTAATGCGAGTTAAATATTCTGTCCGAGATGTTTTTTTATTGCTTTGCTTCAATAAAATAAAATTTCAAATATTCGGGTTATTAGTGTGTTTCTCTATTATTATTGTTTTTCTGACGCTGTGTTTGAGCTAGACATTTTCAGCTGTCCAGGTATTATTCAACTTGTTTGTCAGTTATACATTTTTTGTCTGAGACATTTATGCACGACATGCTATTCTGTAAGGTAAAATTTTGGACGACACCATCATATTTGTTCGCATTGCCCACGTTGCTATGTACGTATTCAGTGTAATATTCAAGACTTTTTTCCCATTTTTGGATGACACTGTACTATGAAGATTTTTGTCAACTTCTGGACGACATGCTATACGATCGTTTTTCCCTTCTATCATGTATCAACACATAGCCGACATTACGATGCACCTTTCGAGTGATTTAAATTTAGTGATTTATATTTTTGGTTTGGTGCGTTTTTGACACATTTAATTTTTTACATTTTTTGGCCAACATAAGGCTATAGTAAGGCGTTTTTTGTCAAATATTGAATGACATGCTATACTATTACATTTTCAATTTGTTTACATTTTTTTCACCTCTGCCCTACCTTCTTGGTCTGCCTACGCTCCTGTGCAAGTTTTGTGCGTTTTTGACATTTCTTACCTTTTTCTGTTTTTTGGCGTTTTTTGTCAAATTTTTTACGACATGCTATGCTATGACGTTTTCACATTTTTTCACTTCTACCCTATTTTCTTGCTCTGCTGACGCTCCAGTCTAAGTTTTGTGTGTTTTTTGACATTTCTTACTTTCTTGACTTTTTTAGCCGACATGAGGCTATCGTAAGGTGTATTTTGTCAAATTTAGGACGACATGCTATGACGTTTTCACATTTTTTTTTTTTTCACCCCTTACCTATTTTATTGCTCTGCCGATGCACCTGTGCAGGTTTTGTGCTTTTTTGACTATTTTAAATGTTTTACTTTTTTTTTGCTGACTTAAGGCTATAGCAAGGAATTTTTTGACAAAATGCTATACTATGACATTTTCACTTTTTTCACTCTTTTTTTCACTCTTTTTTCACTCTTTTTTCACCTCTTCCCTATTTTCTTGGTCTGCCTACGCTCCTGTGCAAGTTTTGTGCGTTTTTGACATTTCTTACTTTTTTCAGTTTTTTTGCCAACATAAGGCATTTTTTGTCAAATTTTGAATGACATGCCATGCTATGACATTTTCACAGTTTCTCACTTCTACCCTATTTTCTCGCTCTGCTGACGCTCCAGTCTAAGTTTTGTGTGTTTTTTGACATTTCTTACTTTCTTTACTTTTTTAGCCGACATAAGGCTATAGTAAGGTGTTTTTTGACAAATTTGGGACGACATACTATCCTATGACGTTTTCTCTTTTTTAACTATTTCACCCCTTCCCTATTTTCTTGCTCTGCTGACGCACTTATGCAGGTTTTGTGCGTTTTTGCCTTTTTTTTTTGTCAAATTCAAGACGACATACTTTACTATGAAGTTTGTACTTTCCACTCTTTTTACTTCTACCCTTTTTTCTCACTCTGCCGACGCTCCTGTCTAAGTATCCTGCGTGTTTCGAAATGTTTAATTTTTTTCACTGTCTGGCCAACATAAGGCTATAGTAAGTTGTTTTTTTGTCAAATATTGGATGACATGCTATACTATGACGTTTTCACTTTTTTAATTTTTTTTACACCACTTCCCTATTTTCTCGCTCTGCCAATGCTCCTGTGCAGGTTTTGTGCATTTCTGACATTTTTTAAATGTTTTACTTTTCTGGCCGACACAAGGCTATAGTAAGGCGTTTTTTGTCAAATATTGGACGACACACTATCCGTTTTCACTTTTTTCACTTTTTTCACCTCTGCCCTATTTTCTTGGTCTGCCGATGCTCCTGTGCAAGTTTTGTGCGTTTTTTACATTTCTTACTTTTTTCAGTTTTTTGGCCAACATAAGGCATTTTTTGTCAAATTGTGGCGAGATGCTATACTATGACACTTTCACTTTTTTTCACCACTTCCCTCTTTTCTCGCTCTGCCAATGCTCCCGTACAATTTTTGTGCATTTTGGTATTTTTTTACTTTTTTTTCCACATAAGACGTTTTTTTGTAAATGTTTGGACGACATATTATGACATATTTTTCTAGTCTGTTTAACTTTTTTGCCATACTATACTATGACGTTTTTCCTGTTTTTAACATTTTTTAAAACTTTTTTACATTTCGGATGACATACTATACTTTGAACTTTGAACCGTCACAATTTTGAATGAAATTCTTCACTACAATTTTTTCACCATTGTCATTTTAGAGGTTTAATCAATTAAAAAACATCATCTGATATTTCAAGTTTTAATCTTAAAACCACGCGAGTATTGTGTATAGAAAGTTTTGAGAAATATTTTGTGCAGAACCTACGATTCCTGAAGGCAACATGATCGAGGCATGTCCTCAGCCCTCTTTGTCATGCTGTCACTCATTATTCAAAGCCCACCTCAGTTGGTAAAATCACTGCCAAAAGCCTGATCTCAAAGAAAAAATCTGAATCCGAAAAAAAAAATAGATCTGAAACTGAAAAAAAAAACCTGAATATGAAAACTAGAAATCTGCAACACAAAAAATAACACTTCAAATATCAAAATATATATGAAAGTGAACATTGAAAAATTATAAATATTCAAAAGAATTACAGAACTGAATCAAACTTATATTCAACCTGAAAAAACATTTCAGACACATATTTTAATTTTGATTACGTTATTCTATTTTTTAAAGTTCAAGATAAAAAATTTTACTTGCAGATGATGAGCACCTGGGACTGCTCCCCAAAGCGGCCTCCACCCTCCTCTGCTGTGGAGCCTTCTGCCATAACTACACTGTGACATTGTCGTCGCATGTTGGAAGACATACTGTGCTGGAAGACATTTTGATTATTTAAATGAAATGAAATTTAAAGGAGGTTTTGGACCATACATCATTCTTATTGTGTAGTTTTTATATTTTCTATGGTTCTGAGTGAGTCTCAGTGTGCACTGTAATGGGTTTCCGATGAAACAGAAAGTTCCAGAAAGTTTCCAAATGTTGAGTGTGCCCATCAGTTTTCAGCCATGTTTCTGCAATTATCTTCCGGCATTGATCTTTCAATATTATTCTACTTCTCAACAGATTTTTCACTGTATGGAGTAAAATCTCCAGCATGTTCGAATGCAGACGATGCAATCTATTTATCTATTCCAGCTCAGACTTTTATTTCTCTTCGAGTTCTACATCTTTACAGCCGTACTAATAATTACTTTACACTTAACTTAACACTTAACTGCCTTTAGCAACCAGTCTCAGGACGTGCCTTACCTTCTATGAACCTATTTAAACCTACATTGGAGCATGCATCTTGCTGCATTAGTATCCCTTCCATGTGCAGGGAGTCTTTTGCTTTGCAAGGCAAGGCTATTTATAGAGGCTCTCAATTTTCCTACCTTAACATTTTCGGAGGGGGGGGGGCAGTGCCTAAAGCCCGCACCCATCTTCTCATCAAGGCTCTGTTGTCATGCACCTTCTTAATTCAAGGATTTTGTATCACCAATGTTGACTGTTTAAAGTAGACTCCAGTAGTATGATTTTGACGTCAATGTTTAGTTTGTTTGTAATAAAAAAATGAACACATTATAATTTTTTTGAATATATATATTTATTTACACTACTGTAACATCAACCATATTGGCAGAGGAGAAGAATGAAGGTGAGAAAGTGTAAGATTTAAGGTTCATTCACACTACGCTCATCGCCCAACATAATGTTATTACAGCAAAACACAGGTTGATCAGTGGAGAGTGTAAACGAGAGAGAAAAAAAAAAGAAGGTTTCTCTGTCATGTTTGCGTTCAGTTAAAAAACATGAAACGAGTGCAATGCCAATGACACCAATGCAATTATGAATAAAAATAGTTAAAGCCTGTGTGAGCCTTCAAGCTAAATCTACCATACTCCAGGTATGCTGAAGAAACATGGGTCAAACTAATCGCCCCCAACTCATGTAAATGAACAAAACCTATAGCGGCAGAGTGAATTGAAGTGAAAAGGTTATGACATGCTATTAAGTAAGGCCTAGATTAAACAAATACTTAAAAAACACATCTAAATCTTTGGACGATTATGTTAAAATGACCCATCTTTGACCCAGATAAGAAATGGTTTCCTCTTTAAAATCTGCTGCAGTCCACTGCAAACGAAAGCGGTCTCGAGCAGGAGAAAACTCAGTAAACATTAGTTGGATGAGAGGACAGTGCTTCACACACTTCAACTCGACACCCAGGGCCTCTTAAAGGGTATGAACCGAAAACGCTGAGCTTCTCTGGGCACGAAACTCGCTGGGAGTCTTTCCGTCACCACTGAGCGCCTCCCCGTGTTAACGGAGTCACTCCAGGCCTTTGTCTCCTAGCCCACTTCTCTCTTCGAGGCTTCAGCTCACCCACGTGGTTGTCCCGTCAACAACGATGGAATGGATAACCTCCACAAACGCCACAAAAAAAGGAGTGCGTCAACCTGTTTGCTCTGAGATAAGTAAGTGTTTTTATTAGTTTCAGTAAATGTGAGGAACGAGATGTGTGTTGTCTGGGATATTCTTTCTCCTTTGTTGACTTTAAACTCCACTAGACGGTGCGTCAAAACCTGAGCAAAACGTGCCTGCAGGCCGTGAACCGGGCTAGTAGGTACAGATTGTCATGTGGGACTCGGGCTCGGTAAAGTGAGGCAAGGTGAAGCCGTGGGCCAGAAGTTAAAGCCACACGATAACCACGACACCTCAGGTGACAGCCTCTAAACCTTGGAGACGGCGTCCAGCTGCTCCTGGACAGCGGGAACCACGGGGATCGGGCGTCTCTTTCTCCGCACAGCCGGATCCGGTTGCCCGGGGCCGGCCGGGGGTTCGAGGACGGGGCGTCTCTTTTTGACAGAGGGGATGCTGCCAGAGCGTTCGCTGAGGATGCCCTGAGCCAGTCCCTCCATCTCGTGGACGGGGATGTGCATGGCGTCGGCCATCTCTCTCTTAGTCACGGACACGAAGTTCCCGTCTCTGGCCATGGAGGCCAGACCGCCCTTTACTAGGGCCTGGAACGAGAACGATATGCCTTGAGCGAGGGGGATAACGTGCAGTAACATTCACGTGACCATTTCTGGCATCTGGTTATTTACCTCTTCTGCGGTTCATTATTGGCTGATATGCATTAACAATCATTTCCTATTTTTATTGAACCCTGCCCTAAAGAGTTGGGCAGTCCAGAGAGCTAGCTCACCTCCCGGACGAGCTGGTCAGCTGCAGTGTGCGAGCTCCGACTCCGATTGTCACTGCAGTGAGGGTCATGAGGGAACTGCAAAGAAAAGCAAACTCGTTTGCATTTAAGCCACCCGAGATGTTCTTCATCAGGTACCTGCTTCATAAAACGTTACCTTTGTTCCGTCTGTTCTCACTGTGAAGCTCCAGGAGCGCCTGTTTTCTGGACAAAGTTTAAGACAAATGATTTCTCAGTGAACTGAAAAAATTCAGGATTTAAAAATGTTTTTGTTGTTGTTGTTGTTGTTGTAGCCTTAAATCAACGTGTCCTTACATTTTCTGGGTTCACGCTTATTTGCCAGATTTCCTCCTATCATTTTGGACTGGAATCAGGCATTTGGGGCCAAAATAAAGTACAGTACAGGCTAAATTGCTACAAATAAAAGATTCATCTTAATCCCAAAAATGTCAGAGTAGGTGAACAGTCACCGAGTCTACAATGTGATGAAACGAACAGGACTCCAGGCACCTTACGTCTGGGCCAGAACTCTGGACATACCTGGCTCTGCCTCGTCACCGGGATTGTAAAACTCTTCGGGACTGCCTTCCCTTTCGAATGAGAAACTAAAAGACACCAAAAATGAACATCCACCAGACGGTCACTACTGGCATTTACTGGTTGTAACCATGCTAGTTTGTGGAGTGTGGCTGGCGCTTACTCCGCGAAGGCGTTGTTGTTCGTGTTGTTCCTCGTGGTTGTGGGGAAAAATTCGATTGCGGGCTCCAAGGCGGAGGAGCCTGGTGGGGACTCGGGCTGACTGTCGGAGAACTTGAGCGGCCTCTGGTTGGTCATTTGTGGGGACTGAGCGTTGGTGGGCTCAGCGGAAAACGGGTCCACGCGGTTACCAAACAGGCCATGCGTGCGCTGGAAATACCAAACCAGTACGCGGGCAGGTGAAATCCCAGAGAGCCATTGCTACACGTTTCTGCAAATTGGATTTCATTTCTGCAAGCGGTTTTTCACCTGGTAAATTCCCTCTTCTCCAGCCTCCTCCATGGCTCTGTCCATCTCTTCCTCATTCTGCAGATCCCCTGAAATGGCTCTGTGCATCTCTGGAGCTGCCTCTTCATCTATACTCCTCAGACCCGCCTGGGAAAACATGGGGGGATGTGGCGAGTTGAAGAGCAGAGGCCCATTGCGCCATATTCCCACAGATAGAGACAGAGACATGAAAAAAGATCCGGTGAGATATCAGCAGGGCAAGAAGGGCAGTAACAACAGCATGCCGAGGCAATATGTTAACAATTTATTTACTGGTCAAAATCAAAATGGATACGCCAGGAAAAGGCTCGATATCTCTGCTGGATATTTTCGAGGGATTTGACGCTAAACTTCCTGCTCACCTGGATCTCTGGGCCTGAGGCATTCTTCTTTGTGGGCCGGTAGCCGTAGTACTCCTCCTGCCGTTTCAGAAATTTGCGTAAATGGTCCTGGAGCAGGAAGGTGGCGTAGAATTTCCCCACAGTCACTTCGTCGTCTATATTCAGACAAGTTTCAGACAAGTCAGCGGGAGAACAAGGATTACTTTGCGAAGGGGAAACTCAACCGATTGATTGGGTTTACACTCACCTCCTATTGGGGGGATAACCTGGTCTAGCAGTTTCATACTGGTGCGTTTCCAGATTGCCTTTATAATGGCCCTCAGCTCTTCGTTTGCCTGCTCAAAGTTGCCTGTTGACAACGAGAAGAAAAGTGGCATTGATTCACCATTTGGCAGAGGAACGTCCATCTATTGAATCCAGTCCTACTGCATGGCTATGAACGAACTGGAGAGTAACGGTTGCAATGTACCTTCGGTTTTGATCTTGAGGGCCGTTCTGACCAGAGAAAACAGGGTGGCATTGAAGGTGACGGTTCCATCACTGTTGAGAGGCATGTTCATACCGACCAAACGCTGCAGACACAACAGCAACGCCACGAGGGAGAGAGCAATCGAGGAGAAGAATATTTGGAATACGTTTTTGTATTCGTCATAGCAATCTCTTATTTATTTTTAGGTGAGGAGAGAAAGGCTTAGGGTCAGAGAAGAGGCTAATCTGATGACCCTGTCAGGAGAGTCTATGTATAATGCGTCCGCATAGAATGTATGAATAAAAACAACATTGCAAGACCTCTTAAAAGTAATATGAATGTTGTGGCATTTCATACGCTATAGCGTGTTTTTTAGGCGTATGGTGTATGTTTGTTGTTTTACTTGAGACCATTCGCGTCGATTTTGAGCCAGTTTATCAACGTATGTACCTTGCACGCCGCGCGGTGAGGACAGAACTTGCCAAAGCCCAGCGGAGGCTGGATGCGCCGTAGTAGTGTCACCACGTCCAGGTGTTTAATTCTCCCGCTGTCAGATGACAGAGACGCATGTTACGCTCACCTCAGGCGGCACGCGCCGAAATCTGACCCAAACGCTGGGGGTAGAACTGAACATGTATCAATGAAGACTGGGATTGTGGATCTCATTTTTGAGACCAGGCTTACGTGGCTTCAGGGTCATATTCGGCCCAGATCTTCTTAAACTCATCCAGATGATGAGGACCAAGGAGTGACCAATCGCGGGTCAGGTAGTCAAAGTTGTCCATGATGACGGCAACAAACAGGTTGAGGATCTGAAGCAGGTAGGAATGAAAGGCCAATTATCCTAAAGTTTCAACATTTCTGGGCAAAGAGGACAGCTTTTCATCATGTGCTATAAATATGCATTCGACAGAGTAAAGGTAGCCATTGAGTTTATGGCTGCTCCTCACCAAGAAGGCACAGAGACAGTAGAAGCTGAGGAAGTAGAAGACAGCAAAGTTGGACCCGCAGGTGAACTCCTCTCCTGGCAGGAAGTCAGACTTGGGGTCACACTTCTTCCCATACATCGAAGCCATCATGACATCCTCCCAAGCCTCTCCGGTGGCACATCTGAATATTTGAGGTCACACCAGCCACAGTGAGAGAAGCTCAAGCAATGAGTTTTGACCATCAGCTCATTTTACAGACTTACCGGAACAACATCAGAACCGCCTGAGGGAATGTCTGGAAGTTATTGTTGCGGTTGATTTGGGTGCCGTCCACCAAGGCTACCTTTCCGAATATCTGATGGGATGTTTAATTCCCAGTCAATATCAGTGCGAACTGATCAACAATTGGAAATAAAATGAGAATGACTAGACGTACCTGCATCCCGATGACAGCGTAGATAAAGAAGAGCATCACGATGAGCAGCGCTACGTGAGGGAGAGCCTGTGGACACAAACCGTGCAGGTCAATCCAATGTGTCCGAAGTGGAAACATTTAAATAACCTTGAAAATAAGAATGAAATCGATGATGACGAAGTGTGACAGACCTGAAAGGACTTGATGAAGGTCCAGAGCAGGTTACGGATGCCCTCCGAACGGTTCAGCAGTTTGACCAGACGCATGACACGGAAGAGTCGGAAGAATGTGATGGAAACCGAGGCATTTTCAGAGGCCTATCGATGAAAGAAGCAGAGCATATGAGGAGGAGAAAAGAAAATAACACCGCTGGGTCGAGATGCCGGGAGAGGTTCGGCTTACCGCAATTGCTTGCATAGGATTTGTCTCCTGCGCAAAGTAGACAAAGAGATGACATGAAGTTCTATTTCACGCGTGGCTAACATGAATTAGAGGCAAAGGGCAGACATGACATTCTTCAGCTGTTAAATTTGACATGATCCGACTGGTGTTAATACATGGTCACAATATTTCCCCCTTTTATGAGTAACGAAAGCTTCCAGGTTCTTAGTTGTTGAATACTAGAAAAAGGAACTTTTTTCCAGCTTGTAACTCATGCGACACCAAATACACACATCGCTGTCAAGAAGATGAACGGTTATCGGGCATTCAGTCGTTATCATCGATACCGCATAGTCGACGTCCATTATTAAGATTTAGCCCCGGTTGTAGGAACAGCATGAGCCGTACTGTGACGGAATACAGCCAATAACGGGAGGTCCGCTCTTGCATTGGCTCTGCGGCTCGAGACAGACGGTGGAATCCGTTGAGCGCAGTATTGCCACAGTTTAGTAGAGAACACAGTGGAGCGCTCACACAGCAAGGCTCATGCGGC
Source organism: Colistium nudipinnis (assembly GCA_016785305.1). Taxonomy (NCBI): domain Eukaryota; kingdom Metazoa; phylum Chordata; class Actinopteri; order Pleuronectiformes; family Rhombosoleidae; genus Colistium; species Colistium nudipinnis. Next base: position 919,414 of record JAFBJU010006263.1, on the reverse strand, counting down.
GGTGCAGTGCAGGTCAGATATTTACAGAGCAGCCATGGAGACAGTACAGTCCTCCACTGGAGGCCAGGGCAGTCTGTGGAGGATAGACAGATGAGAAGTGAGAGGCATGGAGGGCAGAGGGACAAATGACGAGGATGTGAAAGAGCCTTTGGATAAAAAAAAAAAAAAAAGGAATCATTGGGTGGAAAAGATGAGGACGATGCAGTGCGACAGTGACGAGAGAAAAACGTGACTGGCCAGGAAAACACTCTTTGTGTAATACTACCAGACGAGCTCTCACCGAAGCCCCTTGGTTGATCATGTGATCTTTTCAAGCGCTCGAACAACAAAACAAAATATTAGATCAGTGAGCATATTGCGATGAATAGCTGTGAGATTATTGAAAAGTGTTGGTGGTTGTGTGAGGGAAATGGGGGGGAAAAAAAATCAAATCTGAGGTCGCACGAGGCACGGAGGAGGGTGAGGGTGGCGGGGACGAGGTGGAAATGGCCAACAACAGTACTGACCATGTCCCGTGAGCTAGTTCTGCTGGCACCAATCAGCTGTTTATGCCTCTGGGTCAGAGCATTGAATAAATACATTCAGACAGTTCAATTGAAATCACACTATGGACCGGGGAGGTCATGCACGAGGACTTCCACATCCAGCACCTGTAATGAAAATCTGATTTCTGTGGAATTCCCTTATATCCGCATGAGATGACATCATACACGGCGTTGCTTTGTTGTTTGCACTCACATCGACTTCGCTCAGGATGACATCGACGACGCTGCCAATGACGATAACGAAATCAAAGACGTTCCAGGGGTCTCCGAAGTAGCCCTGCACAAAGACGCGAGGCACCGGTGAAAAAGTAGGACGCACGAGATCGGCCACCGGAGCGGCTTTCGTTCGATTGCCTACCCTCGCTTTGAAGGCCATGAGCTTAAGAATCATCTCCACGGTGAAGAGCACAGTGAAGATCATGTTCAGAATGTCCGACAGCTTGGTCACATGGTCGGACTGGTTACAGTGCTGTTCAAAAGGGAACGCAAAAATTCCTTCATCTCATCGCAACTGCATTTTTTCAAGAGTAATACAATGTACGTCGTTTTCAAAACCTCTCGTCGGTGAATTTACCAAAGAAAACATGACACTCGCATCTGTCACCTTGCTTGACATACCTGCATGCCCAGACACAAGGTGTTGAGCATAATCAGGAAGAACATGAGGTACTCAAAGTAGCAGGAGGTGACTATGTACCAGACCCTGTACTGGTAGGGATTTTTGGGGATGTAGCACCTCAGGGGACGAGCCTTCAGCGCATACTGCACACACTGACGCTGAAGAGGGAGGCAGCACAGACAGAAGATGGTACATTTTAGGGAAATGTTCCTGGACCAGACTATACTCCCTCAGAGTATGTGGCTTTCCACCCCACCCCCTCCCCCGAGAGTTGAATTATACCTGGTTCTTGTCCAGCTCACAGTCCTTATACTCCTGCTCGCCCTGCTCTTGGAAAGTGACGATAACGAAGCCCACAAAGATGTTCATCATGAAGAAGGCAATGAGGATGATGTAGACGATGAAAAAGATGGATACGTCCACACGGTTGTTGAACACAGGGCCCATGTCTTCTTTGTCTGAATCGATGGCCCTGTATAACAGTCTGGGAACGCGTGGAGGAAAATTGGGGGAGGCCAGGGCGTTGGCAGGGCCAAAGATCAGAGATACAATCGGGGGGGAATTGTGGAGATGAAATATACAATTTATCGGATTCAAAAAGACATATTGCTTCATTTACGATCCCCCCGGCTCAAGGCAAAGGAATCGCTCTCCCATCAACATCCACGTAACGAGATCTCCTGTCTTCTAACTCAATCAAAGCGATACTATCCTAATATCTTATATGTATTTATTTATTTATTTAATTTCATTTTTTTTTTTTATCAAATTGTATGCTGTGCTTACTTTGGCCAGCCCTCAAATGTGGAAACGGTGAAGAGAGTCAGCATGCCATTGAGCACGTTGTCGAAGTTGAAGTCATTGTTGAGCCATTCTCTCTTCGCCAGCACTGTGTCCTGGAGGGAATTCTCCATGTGCTTCATAAAGTATCCCCTGAGAGCAGACACAGCACAATTGTCACACTATAATAGCATTATGTTATTGATGCATTATTAATGTCGGAGGGCCCGTGGCCTTACTGGCAATCCTCCCCGGTCACTTTGGATGGGTCTGTGCAGCTGTAGAATTTACCCTGCGAGGGGAAAGGATGAGCGACTCATTTTATGCATCGGCGGGAAGTGCATATTTTACAACGTCACACTACATCCGGTGTCAACACCTACCTTAAAGAGTTGCACTCCAATACAGGCAAACATGAAATTCAACAGCATGGTGACCAGGACAATGTTGCCGATGGTTTTGATGGCCACAAACACACACTGGACCACATGCTGTCAACACAGACGAACAACAGAGTGCAGGTTTAGGGAAATATAGATTTGCCGAATGCAAGAAAATACAAATACTGGATGAATACAATTCTGAGGCATTGCACCGGACATCAATGAAAGCATTTCTCTCTTAAACAATCAGAACGTTCAAATGAAATGCTACTTTCACGTCCAGACGAGTTCAAGAATTCAATATTTCACCAACATAACAAAAAGTGCTCTTCCCACCTTTCCAACCACAGTAATGAACTCAAGGCCCCATCATAATATATCATACATTGTGTACTTTATGTACATTTTACTTCAAGTAAATGCTGCTGATTATAAATATATAGTATGAAAGTATATATGAATGAGCCTTACCTTTAACCCTTTAGCTCGGTTGATGGCCCTGAGAGGCCTGAGCACCCTCAACACCCTGAGAATCTTCACCACAGAGATGGCACTGGATCTACACATGGCAAATAGCAGAGTTGATTTGCATGTCTGGAAAAACTCAAAATGCTCAACGCAAAGAGAGAGGCAATGACAATGGGAATGTTCCAGATCTATTGCGTCGACTCACTCCATTCCCATAGAAAGCAGGGAGACGCCAACCACAATCAGATCCAGGATGTTGAAGGAGTTGCGACAGAAGGAGCCTGTGTGCATGAACGCTCCATACACTGTCATCTGCGAGGCACACAGATGACAGTTAAACATAGAAATACTGAAGGCAAAATGAATGGGTCTAAACTTTTCAAAAAAGTCAAATTCATTTCCACGGGTACTGATTTTCACTCACTGAAGTTAAGATTTGAAAGTCAGCGGGGCAACTATGTATCAATTATTTTACCGGCTTTTTTTTTTCATGGTGATTTTTAATATCGCGTCAGATAATTAATTTCCTTATTGTCAAATGTCAACAAATAGAATATAAAAAAAAAAGACCAATCGCCTGCTTTAGGAAATCATAATCAGTTTTTCTACCTAAATAAGTACGACTGACTTCTACTTTTATCTACTGGCAATAAGATAAAACATGAAGAACACGACCTTCAGTTGTATTTACCTTTAGGACAATCTCAATGGTGAACACTGTTGTGAAGACAATGTCAGCATAGGCCAAGATCTGGGAAAAAAAATCAAAAAGAACCAAAGAGCAGGGTTGTTATTAAACGTGGCCTTCTTTCAACAGTTTGCATCCAGAGGGCCAGTCCTGAGTGTCACCTTGTTTCTGTAGGACTTGGGATCGATGGGGTCCTCGGCTGCCAGGGAGATGGAGGAGAGCAGGATGAACAGGAGGATTAAGTTGGTGAAGGACGAGGCGTTGATGATCTTGTAGCAAAGCTTTCGGAACCTGAATGCCAGCGAGTGGGCAAATGTAAGCCCAGGCAGACATGTACACATCATTTAATACATTGGTGAAAATATGTTGGAGTGTAATCATGTACAAGGTCAGGTTCTTACTTGTTCTGAGGGCCAAAGATGAAAAAGGAGCTGGCCTCAGGCAAGGGAACCGCTTCCTCTTTCAGCTGTAGGTCAGCCATTGGTCGAGGCCTGGGGCTGATGGGGATCTCGGGCTCGACCTCCTCGTCATCACCTACCATGTGAAGAAAAGCAGGCATTCTTTTATTTTTTATTTTTTTTTAACAGACATTTTAAGTTTAAATTACAAGGAACTCTTTAGTAGTTATACTCCACTGGATCACATAGTGGGCTTTATATGGTAATCACCACGGTGGTGGTGGTGGTGTGAAAATAGCCTGACTTTAGACTCTGCAATAAGCTCGGCACAGGGAATTGGATGAGTCTAATAATAAGGAGCGGGTACTATACTCGTACTGTAACATAGCCAGGACAGAGGCGCTGGTAAACGGCCAGCGTACTGAATACAAAATTCCTGCAATCAGTGAACAACTTAAGCTACGACTGCAAGGAAGGTAGAGGTCACTTGATCATTTTGGTACCTGGAAAATCGGCAGGTGGGAATGGATCCTTCACTTCATTGACATTGGACTCAAATTCATCAATTTTGAGCTAAAATAAAAATAAAAACACGTGTGTATCATTTATAGATGTCTACCCACTGTATATAAACATTTGTTTGTTTTTGTATATTTATATATTTAAGGTGTGACATGACACCATGAGCACCAACCTTGGCTGTAGTGGGCATGCACTCTATCTTGGCCCTTTGCTCCGCGAGTTTCTTAGCCAACCTCTCTCTCTCCTCATCAGTCTTGTCTGGCATTTTCGACCTGGTGGGCAAGAGGGGAAATTGACAGAATAACGCTGTGCTGCGGGTCGGCAGAGCAGATCGCCCAGGTTAAACTATTCACCTTAGTAGCTTCCTTCTCAACTTCTCCTCTGCCTTTTCTTTCTGGGCTGAGGTCAGGCTCTCGGCCTCAGCCAGGTTGTCAACCGCGATAGCCAAAAACACATTTAGGAGGATATCTTCAGGCACTCAGTTCAGGAAAACTATATATACATTTATATATATATGTATATATACAGTACTATAGCTACGAATAAAAATGTGAACTGTGTGTGCTCGAAAAGGATACAATTTCCGCAGACATAGAGCACGATGAAGTAGATGGCAACCAGGATGCCAGGGACGACAGGCCCACCATAGGCCATGATGCCATTATACATAATGGTGGTCCAGTCCTCTCCTGTTAAGATCTGAGAGACAGCGAGTCAACGTCGGACCCCAAATAATCAGCCACGCAAGGTTTGACAAATCAAATCGGTGTCCGGCCTGACCTGAAACACGCTGATGAGGGCCTGAGGGAAATTGTCAAAGTTACTGCGCCTGGGTCTCTGGTCGGTAAAGTTGAATTTCCCCCCAAACACCTGCATGCCGAGGAGCGAGAAGATGACGATGAAGAGAAAGAGAAGGAGGAGCAGGGAGGCAATGGAGCGGACAGAGTTGAGGAGAGAGGCCACGAGATTACTTAGAGAGGTCCAGTACCTGCAGAGTATTAAAAGGGAAGAGGAGTTCAAGTTCAAGAAATGCAACAATGCAAAATGCAACATGATGCTTTGAGGGAACGGCACTTACTTTGTGATTTTGAGGAACCTCAGCAGCCTAATGCACCTGAGGACAGAGAAGCCTAGGGGAGCGGCGGCTCCCGCAGACAGCATAATCATCTCCAGGATACCACACAGCACCACGAAGAAGTCAAAGCGGTTGAACAGTGACATGAAATAACCTCTTGGACCCAGGGCGTACATCTTCACAAACATTTCGACGACAAACAGCACCAGCAGAACGCGACTGGCAACGTCTGGGGAGATAGGAGAGGGGGGAGACAAATGGATGCAGCAGGGAGGAATAGCACTCGGAGGATATTCCCAATATCATGTATTAATCACCGACCTTGTTGGGACGTCAGCCAGGCAGGCTGGTGGTGGTACTCGCTCGCTATGGCCAAGGTGTTGAGGAAAACGAGGAACATCACCAGCCAGTAAAAGGCCTTGGTTTTCACATACACCAGGCACTTCATCCGGAAAAAACGATTCCAGCGACGGGCCAGGCGGCTAAACACAAAAAGGAACCCTGGCTTACTGCGACAGGCTGCTGAGGAGATCGCATGTTAACGCTTCGAAAAACGGCAGACTCACTAGAAGTAGACGACTCGACTCTTGCCTTCCAGGCCATACAGGCTGTCCGCGTCCGAATCTCCACCGGTCAAAGGCAGCAGTCCTGACAAGAGAGAATCACAGTGAGAGCGGTCCAGCGGCGTGGTGATTGGTGCAGAGACGGTTCGTAGTGTTGCCCTTTACCCTCCCGGTCAGCATCCAGAACTTCAGCGTGAGTGATCCACTCCATGTAACCGTGGACGTCTTCATCGAGCTGCTGGCGCTCTCGCAACTTCTGAAACTCTCCGCGGGACCTGGCTTTCTCTCTCTCCTTGGTAAACTCTCTGAGAGGAGAGACGAAGAGAAGTAAGAGGACATTTGAGATATATATACTGTATATATTGTATCAAGAAGCAATACGCAATAGAAATGATATATGATAGACAAAGGTCTTCTCACCCGCTGAGCACACCCAGAACCAGATTGAGCACGAAGAAGGAACCCAGCAGAATGAGGGGAACAAAGTAGACCCAGGGCCATTCGTTTCCGATGGCATCATTAACCTGAAAGACAACTCTGCTTAAGCCACTGACATCGTAATGTGTGAGGGGAAATCCTTTGAACAAAAGGTGTCTGAAATTCCGTGGTTTTAGTGGTTAAAACACTCATATCCTGACAATGAAATTGAGACACTATCGAGAGACTCATTCGAGCAGTCGACTTACCCAATAAAGCACTTGGGTCCATCCCTCCATGGTGATACACTGGTAGACTGTCAGCATGGCGAAGCCAATATTATCAAAGTGGGTGATACCATTGTTGGGACCTTCCCACCAAGGCCGACACTCAGAGCCGTTGATTATGCACCGGCGTCCGTTACCAGCCTGAGCACAGGGAGCGGGCAGCTCACCCTCTGCTGCAGCATAGATATCTGTGGGCCAAGGAAAATAAAATACATGTAATGCGATATAAAATCCCCCCCCGACTCCAAATGGGTCCGAGCGTATCCGTCATGCATACTTGTGCCAGTGTAATAGCAGGTCTTGTGCATTTTGCACTTGAAGAGCTCCAGGCCCATGATGGCATAGATGGTGACGAGTAAAAAGACAAGCAGGGCAATATGAAGCAGAGGCAGCATGGCTTTGAGGATGGAGTTCATCACCACCTGCAGGCCTGAGGAAGAACAGCAAAACCAGAACATCATGTTCCTGTCACATATTGGCACTTTCCCCTAGATAGAAATACACAGTGATTCAAAATAGATCCAATAGCACTATAGCACAAATACAGAGTAGATAAAGCCACTTAGGCTCTTACTGGGGACTCCAGAGACGAGACGAAGGGGTCGCAGCACTCTGAAGGCTCTCAGGGCCTTCATGTCAAACCCACCACCCTTCTCCACTGGCATGTCTGCTATCATATGGACCGTATCCACAGCGAAGGTGAAGAGACTGTAGGAGCGAAGAGGATTAAAGCAAAATGTTGCTTTGAAGACCTAAGGTGATCGAATCATTTTTGCAAACAAAACTGTCTCCATAGATTATCAGTATTCTGGGTTTGGCGAGATATTATATTTTCAGCTTTGTGAAAGCAAGTTATAGGGATCTGGGCCAGCCGTGTCCTTTGGCAGAAGTGATATGCACCTGCAGCCCACAGCTCATCTTACCCCATGAAGACGATGACAAAGTCCAATATGTTCCAACAGTTCCGTAAATAGGCGCCATCGTGGAAAACCAACCCGTACGCCACTATCTTCAGAAAGCACTCTAATGTGAAGATTACAAGGAAGATGTACTCCAAACTTTCCTGCAAAAAAAAAAAAGACGATCACAAACAAGGAAATTACATTTTATAACGACCCTTCGGTTCACTTCTCATAAACGTAAACTGTAGTTAATGACAACTTTGGCCTTTCAGCAGATAACAGCAGGAATAGTTGCTTTATGAAACGTTAGATTCATTCAAATGTCACCACTCCACCCAGGTCAGTAAGTGCTTATAGTTTGATTTAGAATTATTTCGGAATTATTTGCATACCAAAATTTATTTAGGCAGTTGCTTTTTTTGACAATGTTCGATCGCTCGATATCATCGTGAATGAGGGAATCCTCAGTCGACTTATCGAGATTAAATTAAAGGTTGAGCTGAATAAAAGATGAACTCCTTCGCTTCGATGGCGTGTCATGACCTCAGACAGTTCAAACAGATGGGCGGCCCATGAGTCACCAAACGAAACCATTTCAGCCGAAACCAAATCAAGCGGGAGCTTTGAGACACAGAACGCCTGACACGAAAGCAAACGGCGTGCAGAAATATCAATGCTTCAGAGACAAACATCAGGATGGTTGGATAAACGCATCCGTTAGCAAATCTGTCCTGTATCTATGTGTTCATAATCAGAGTTGATATATCCATGGATAAATAACAGACACAGAAGAAGCATTTCTTCTACATGTCAAAGCAGTATTATTAAGCTACAAAAAAAAAACAATCACTCATATTTGTTTCAACACCTCTTGGGTAAATATAAATGTTGTCAGAGCATATTAAGGGATAATAGAAGGGAAGATATGATAGAGCTCAGAGGAAAGTTAGCTCCAGTAGCTGGCATAAACATTTGAGAGCGTATTTAAGGTAAACAACAAACGATATGCAATATGTTGTTTCTTCGATCGTTTTCGACGAATCAGGTCAACCTCGCATAAATTGGCACTTGCACATATACTTTTAAAAATAAACATTTTGTCATTCAAATTAAAGCAAGTGGAGCTGTGCCGTTACGTTGTTGAGCGTAAAGTTACCAACCATCATATTTGATAAGCATACTATGAGTGTGGTTGCATGAGCCAACATGTATGGGCTCTCCTGTATCCACTGCGGTGAGCCGACCTACTTCCACGAGCAACAGGAGTGGGGCGGGAGGCGGATGGGTGGACTAGCTCCACTTACATTCCTCAGCTCGGAAGAATTGCGCACCGAGAACTAAGACCCGTTCGGGAGCAGGGTGGCGGGCAGGCCAAAGCGAAGACATTAAGGACAAGGAGTGAGTTTAAAGTTTCAGATATCGTGAGGAATTTTGCCAGAGTGTAGGTCAATTGGTTGGGTGCCAACAAGGTTAGCTTAGAGGGATGTGTGGAGTTTAGTGAACGCCTGGAGAACGGTATGTGACGGCTGGCTACAGGTGCAATATGTTGACATTTGTACACAACGTCAGGCCTCTTTGAGAAAGGGATCCACGTACAGTTGGAGGAGTCTTCCAGTCTCCATAACCATAACACCAGTGTCAATACAACCGCAAATCTATTTAGACACGTGGGCCCTGCGGAGCAAACTTTAATCTTCTAATATCACCTAGTGATTGGTTATGTTGTTCAGTCTGAGGGCTGTAATACATCATCCACAGCCTCACAGCAGTGCTAACACACTGGATATAGAAAAGCAAAAGGAGTATCCAGGGGTCAAACTTCTCACCAATTAGTGTTCACAACAAAGGCATCTAAAGCTAAGCTAAGCTAAGCTAAGCTGACACAAAAGAAATTAAGAAAATGCCATGAGCTCAGGACTTACGAGCCATGAGCTCCCACACAACTTGGAATCCTGTAATGTGTATCCATAAAGGGGAGCTGCACATTCATTAAGTATACGGACTTAGGCAGGTTCTGATCACAGCAGGATAAAGTAATCTCCGTCACATGCTCCTCTGCACAGACGGGAGTCCAAATAAAGAGGATGAGTTGTGTCTTGAGGCATTTCAATGGAGCCTGGTACTGGAGCCCAGGGACAGGTGGAAACACAAAGCAGCACCTCTTTATTGAATTAGGATTCATTGTGATCTCATGGTAAAAAAAATGGAATTCTTCAGAAATCATAGAACCATGACTTAAATATTTAGTTTCTTAGTCCATATCAAGCGCGGATAAGACAAATACCAATAGTATCCACCAGGTCCGGTGAGACATTAAAGAAAAGGATGAAAGGTTTAGACTCCTACTCACCAGGCGTATGTTGGTGTTGTTACTGTCTTCTTCGGGCATGGGCAGGAACACAGCCAGAGCAATACAGTTTGCAAAGATGGTCAATAAGATGATGATCTCAAAGGTTCTGGATGGGAAGGTTCAGGATCTTAACAATAAAAGACTGGGAGGACTGAACTAAATTCCAAGTAAACATCAAGAGGAGATATTAAACATGGGACGCAATCTAACCGGAAGGCAAACATTTGAAGGGCAGGAAAGACATATTTTCAAATATGAGTATGAGAATATGAGTTCTTCTATGAGTGTTTCTTTCCCGTAACTTTTTCTTGACTTTTTTGGTTGGTGCATTGCAACACACCATATCAAACCCTTTTGCAGTTTCTAACTGAAACATCATCCCTAAAGCGGCCCATCGGGTAGTAAAGCAGTCACAGTTAATGTAATCGTGTCTGCTGTGCAGCTTCATTCTCACCCATAGGGGGCCCTCTAAGAGAATTCCCCTGCCAGGTCAGCATCATGTCGCTCTGTTGACGCCAGGGGACAGCTGCAGAGCCCAAGAATATGACCAAACCATTTTAACACAGACCACTCATCAGAAATAAAACTCTTTGGGTTCCCTGCGAGGAGTTTATTCATTCCCATCTAACTATGAGCGGTCATTTCTGAAAAGATTGAGCAGTACTTGAGGCGTTTCAGTCAGTTTCTGTTATTTTTGCCCTTATTACAGCATCTACATCCAGTGTTAGAGGACCACATACCAATGTGATTAAACGGCAGCAGGGGAAAAAAAAAAGTAATGATCTGGTTGAGCATATGGATATAGTTCAAAGGTAACAATAACTATTTATACCATAATGACGTGTTAAAATGCTTAAGTGTAACTCTATGCATGCTATTTAAATTCTGAACATATGGATTACTTAAAAATAATTATGATCAACTCAATATTTTTTATCTGACATATCTACTATCCAGGAATGGACATCAGGCTAAAAGCAGGAAACCCCCACAGGAACCACAACATCACTCAGTACCCTGCCTTGTGTTCATGTGTTGGACCCTACAGAGTGCCAGCTATGCAGAGCAACTATTTCCACATTAAAATCAGAATGTCAGCCGGCCAGGAGAAGGAAGAGGCCGCCTCGTTCATAGTTTTTTGTTTGCTAGATGAAAAATATTAGGCCTTAAACTTGGCTTTGACTCCGATTTTTGACTCTGATAGCACATAACAAAAGTCTTAACACCAGGGGATGCTTTAAAACTGATTTAAAAGTGGCTTGGCTTTGCCAGGCTTATCACTGGGGAACTACACAGCTGCTAATTCACTGCCATGCAGACACATTATTTCTGTGTACACTAGCTTTCAATGTTCTCAATCACAGAGCTCCATATTGTAACAACTGTGTAACCCCTTGAAGATATGAATTCATGTATATCCAAAGTAAATATTAGCATTTAATACTCAAAAATGTACTAAACTGAATAAAAGCATTGGTGGTCTTGTATGTTGTATACACAAAGGCGTATTGATTTGGTGGGGGAGCTTAATCACATTACGGGGAACTTTCTTCTTAAAGTTCCCAAAAAGCAAACCCACAATGCAAAGCATTACAAGTGAATATATGGTTACGGTTAACATTTATTTAAGGTTCGGGTAAGTGTGATGGTTGGGCAAGTAGTGTGTGTGCGTGTCTCTGTAAGTCGTAGCGTAATAAATAAAGGATACTTCCACTCTACGATGTTGATGCAGGCCTTGCGGAAGGGATTCTTGAGGGTGAAGAGGAAGAGGGTTCTTGCCGGTCGAGGGTTGCCTCCCGTGGCCTGTAGTTTCTTCAGCTTCTCCCTCTGCTTTCTCTTCAGCTCCTCTTCATTCATGATGACCGGCTTCGCCGCCTCTGCGTTGGCTGCCATATTGGTGCTTCTACCTGCGATAAACTCCCAATCCAAGAGAAATTAGTCCTTTCACTGAATAATCCCAAACTGAGGCCCACTATAACTCCCAATTGCGACGGCCTGTTGGCTCCTGCCTGCCGAAACTGTGTGGACTCATCCAGCGACTTCTCTCCCCCTCTTCTCCTCTCCCTCTGACTTTGAGTCCCTCATGCAGAGACACAGGCCTCTCCTTCTGGCCGAGGGCCTCTGACAGAAAAAGCCCCCCCCCCCTTCGGCAGGGAAAAATAACAGGGGCCCAGAGTGGCTGGAGGAGCAGATGGCCCAGCTGTATGTTTAAATTTAGACTGTGAACCATTGACAGGCCATGCTTGGGGATAGTTATGAGGGTTGGGTTGGTTGGGAAGAAGGAAGAAGATGTGATCATAAAGGGGTTGGGGCAGGGCAGCAGTACTAGACAAGACACAAAAGTGTGGGGCGTGAGAGTTTAAGGGGGTACGCCAGCATAGCAAAAACATGCAAACCAGCACCTAGAGCCTGGCCGCCATTCTAAAACTTACTAAGCCCTCAATACAGAGGTGCTAAACTTTTGAGTGTGAAAAATAAAACACAAGCAGAAAATTAGACTACTCGAGATTATCCACCTTTGACTCCTAACCCTAACTTTCACACCGTTTGTTTATATGCTGATACTTTCTCTTTAAATGACACATTTATATACCTCTTTTATATCTATTCATTGTGTATACATACTAAATACACGGGTCTTCGTCGTGGCAGGTTAGTTTTCACAATAGCTGCAAAATTAAAACGTTACAAATTTGATGCTGAACCAGCGTTTCTCAAGGTAAAGTTGAAGCGGATTCCCCACTTTAGCAGTGCTCTGTCGCCCCCTAGTGCCAATAAACAGTACAGGTGACTTTTACTGCAGCAACCGTAATCATCATCACAAATGTCCAGGGAGATTATCATGAATCAAGCTCTTGAGATAGTTGGTTTTATTATCTCACGTCGAGCAGAATGTATAGACATTTGCAGAAAAATATACGCCAGTGAAACCACCATGAAATTATATTTAAATATGTCAATCAAAAACGTGTCGATGATAAAAAAAAACAACAAGCAATTACAGACATAAATACACACTTCAGCAGTTCACATTGTGCACGAGGCAATATAAATCAGCAAACCTTCCTTTTTTTCATATTAAAAAAATGCCGATTAGAGTTTCAATAGTAGAGGGTGAAGAGGAGTTCGCGGACACCTAATGATGCACTCAATGACCCTTCAAAGCCATGAGGCATCGTGATAGCTGCTGAGTGATGATTATGGATTTTATCTACTCGCCGAGATTTAAAATCATGCAAGGATGGATGAAAAGATCCGTTGTGTGCCTAAAGCACTAATATAGTTTTTTCCAGGTGATTTAATTTAATTCAACAGGTGCACTGTTAAATGAAAGGTAAATTATAAAAGTTATACAAAAGTAACCACTATTGGGTTGGTCATAAATTTGCAAACGTACAGGTAGACCTTCTCTTTTGTGATATTTTACAAACTGAAAAATGCCAACATGGGCCAAATTTTGAAATGTCAATGACTTTGGTGAAACACAAAAAAGTTACATGCTAGAGCGATCTCAAACTTACTCAGTGACTTAGTGCAAATGATAAACAATAAACAAATAACTAATAAACTAAAACTTCATTAGTACCAAACTACAAAATGTGCAATGCATTATTATGACAGATGGGGTACTCTTTCTACCCCTAAGCTTATCTGATTATTCGCAAACATAAAGTTTACCTGTTCAAAGGAAACATCATAAATAATGCTATAAGAAAAACATAAATATCTTATTAGTAAGGAGCGAACAACAAAAAGCATCACAAAAAAGGCTAAAAGCTATTCACAGTCTGGCTAAGTAGACAAAACAGGTTCCTACAATCAAGACATTTGAAATCTAGTGTGTAACCTGGCCTTAATTGTTACATGTAATCTGTGTGTGTGTGTAGTTAAGTGTGTTTAAATATGAGGGCAGAAATGATGGTTCAGATGGTGCCAGTGTGCATGCGAGCATGATGCAATTACCTATTCTACTCCTGTTTTGAAGTTAGCCATAGGGTTTAACTCAGCATCTTGTGGCGGTCAAAAACAGTTTTGCGCTGCTCCTGGACCTGCTTTTTCCAGCGCTGCTGTGCGCCCTCGACCCGCTCCAGCACTGTGTTTCCTTTTGCCTGGCTGCTGTCCACTGGCTGACGCATCTCCTGAACACACACACACACACACAAACACATATATAAAAGCCAATAACTAATTACATCAAGGACTTGGGGAACAGAAAGGAAATCATGTGTAAGGACCATTATGTACAATTTAGTGGCATGTAGTTGCAAGTTTGCAACCAATCGGAGTGAGTGTTCCGATGGTAACCTTCAGTTAACGTTACACATGTATGTGTGGTTTGTCTGAATAGTAACCTCAGAGTCCTCCTCGTTGTGTAGTGGCTGGGTGTAGGGGTCACGTTTGCGGATAAGGGGTTCAACCAGAAGCAGAAACAGCATGTAGAGCAGCAGTGCACCAACAACAGACAAGTAAATGATGATGGTCACCTGGGATTGACAGGATTAAAAAAAACAAACAGAATAAACATGCAGCCTGGACTTTGTAATTAAATTTCATTTTTTCAGGCCCAGACTCCTGTGTTTATACACAGATTAAATGGATTTTAAAGTGTCTGACATGACATGTAGTGCGACATACAAACATAGTAAGAGGAAACAAATCTGACCATGTGATTTTCCTTTAAGAGAAAAATGATGTAACATTCCCGTCAAGATTCCTGTGGTACCTTGATAGTGTTGCTGCTTCGTTCCTCGTACTTGCACTCGCACAACAGGCAGTAAGCCTCAACATCGTGGCCAGGCACCGGCATGGGCTCCACTACATGGAGGCAGTTACTGCAAAACACATCAAAGCTGCAGTTAGTAGTGTCCATGCGTCTTTATATGCCGGCCCAGTGAAACAAGGTATCACACTTTTACACATTTAGCAATGTATGCATGTTGTTTAATACATCAAAACATAAGACCAAAAGTCTAAGAAGCTTTTTTCTTACCAGTCCTTCTGAGAGACATTTCTGTTGTATATGTGGCCAGTCATGTTTCTATATGGAGGGCAGATGCACTTGCAGCGAACATCCTCAAAGTTCTGCAATGTTTTATAAAACAAACTGGATCAAAGTAGGCTAAGGTGTCCCTTAACCATTTGCTTGAATTATTTCTTTCCTGATAGCGGTAACCTTATCTTTCCCGCTAAGATGTATATCACAGCAAATTATTCAGGAGAACAGAATAGGATGTTAGTTTACTTATGTATTATTTGGATTTACTTTTTTTATTTTTATTTTCCACGCTAGGTTTTTAAATATGCATGATTATCAATTAATTGCTATTAATGTTTTTTTAATACAGTCAAGTCGCCTCTGTTAGCTTTTACGAGAAACTCAAATAAATGCTCATACTCATGGCCAGACCCTGTGAACCAGATTACTACGTGTCCATGAGGTGAAGCGCCGCAGCTTTTACCTTGGCTTGGGCAAAAACAACATTCAGCAGAAAGACGGTCACAACTGCGGCCACATTAAAGGTGCGTGATCGTTCCCGACCAGCAGACATTTTCCCGCAGGCAAGGTTTGCACGGCGTGTGCAGGATTACCAGCAGAGCCCTGCCAAAACACAACAGGCAGAGTGCTTAACATCTCACAACGAAATCAGCCACGCAGACTGACAACAGCGCGACGCAAACCTTTGATACATCATGTACAGCATTTAAGAAAAAAACAATTCGCTTACGTGGTCTACGCAGGTAAAGACCTGGTTTATGTCGTACATTCGCCGCACAAGATATACGAATATGCCAAGAGCTTCCTTTTTCCGGGGACTCGTCACAGGGAGGGGTCATCCCTACGCGGCCTCTGATTGGGTTTAGATTTAAGCAAGAAGCGTTACGATTGGCTAGACCAGTTGATGGCGGTAAGCCATTCGGAGGCAGGTTATGGGCGGGTATTTCTCCCACGTCGGGAGGGTAACAATAAACAGTGCAGTGATGTTGACACCTACTGGCCAAAAACAGGTGTTAAATCGGGAAGTTAATATAATTGCTATTACACTTGTAGTGTACGGACCAATTTCGTGTTGTAATTTGATCTCAAGCGATGAATACATTCATTCATCTATCCGTCGATGTATCTATTTATAACACATCACACCTATCACGATTTATTTTAAACACACAAACAAGGAATGTGACTTATCCGCATATTTCCCCACATCTTTCAGTTAACAGTGTCAAACTCTGTTTTTGTGGTGGAATTTTAAATTCAGTCCCAACTTCTTCGACCCAATCAATACCTCTATTTCCAGGTAATCCTGCGTTCACGTCTCGCTGTGTTGCAAGGTACTCAATAAGCCATAGAAATCAATGGCTCACAAATTCAGCCTGAAACTCTTGAGCTTGTGGTCACACGGATCAATTGAGACAATGCAATTTCTCTAATGAGCTGTAATATCGGTGTGAACGGCACAAACCCAACCTCAGACTAACCCCTATCATTAAAATGACCCTTGATTCAACCATGTGAAATAATAGCAGTTTTTTTTTCTCTTTCCATATAATAGGAATATGCAAGGTATTCGTATTTCAGAGGATGTGAATGGTTTCAGTTTATATTTAATGATATGTATCCCAGTTGTGGGTACATTTGGTTCAACCACATCTGAACAAACAGGATGGAATAACATTGGGCTGTTTATCTGTTAGTTAATTGTCGGATGGGAGACTATGTAAGAAGGCACTCAACACAAAAACACTAGTGGATTTCGGCCAGAACTTCAGAAGTGTTCCAGATTGCCAGATTATATTAAAAAGGAGTATCAGAAAACAGATTGTGAATCATTTGCATTATAATATAACCATGATCAGAGATGACAAAATGTTAATATTTCTAACTGTTATTTCCTGAAACAACGAAGATAATAACAATAATAATAAATAATTCGAAATATTTTGACTGAAAATAGGTTGAAATTCTTCACAAAAGGGTAACATGACAACATTTCAGAATTCACTGATTACTAGATTCAAAATGTATTCGTCCATAAATGTGTTTTTGTTATAATTACCATAAATAAGCTTATAAAGACATTTCATTTTCTGACTTGTGGAAGCACTCGGATGGCATGCATGTCTGCCCTTTGCAACCCTAGACCAATTACAGCATAAGTGACACAGACCAGGGGTCAGTGCCCAGTCATATTATCGGTTCAGAGCTCTGATGAAGATAAAAATAAATATTTGGTCCCTTTTTAGGTAGATGTAGCAAAAACCGATTCATTTGAGAAAGGAGTGATGGTTTCTATAAAAATTATAAATTAGCCCCAAAAATGCCAAAATGTAAGCAGAGGGATATAGCTGTTTAGAAACACTGCAGAGAAATCCACCCTATGCAAGAGCGCAGAAGATGTCAAGTTCTTTAATTTGTCAGGGTATGTGATGGTATTGACTGGATTACATTATTCAAAGCATTAACTTTCATGAGCCTGAAGATAGCAGGCAGTTTGCCCACTAGGAGATGCTATAAGGCCCAAGGCAAAAAAAAAATTTAATCCAAATCAGCAGACTTCAGGACACCTGAGGTGGAGACATGTAGGAAGATGCGTAGGTTAAAACAAGATTGAATATGTTATTAAATCTGCACTGGAAGCTTCACAACGAGCATGTTGCATCAACACCGAGGTTGTTTATACTATTTGGCGAATTGAATTAGGAGCAGTTCTGTACCGTTACACAATATATGGAGGCTGACCAGCCTTTCGTGTGAACAACTGTCTAAATACCGTGTATTGTAGCTAGATCTTTTCTGTGTGTGGTTTGTAACATCCAAATAAAGTCATACATGACCTACTGCAGAAAGATACCTGTTGTACCTTATTTACCCATTTTCGATACACACCTCAACCTTTTGAGCACGGTTCATTTTGACCTTTATCTCATCATCTGCAGACTCTTTTCGCTCTCCAGTCTTCTTTTGTATGGTGCTTTTGTAGAGAACACTGTTTGAATAACAAGACTATCTCCGGAAAGTGAAAACCCTCCCCTCCTCCTCTCCTCTCCTCTCCTCTCCCGTGGGTAGCTGGACTATTCTAATAGACGCATGTGGTGATTACAGTAGTGGGAGGCAGCAGACAGTGGTGGTCCGGGGACAGCACAAAACTATAAATCACAACTCGTGGTTCCGCCCTCCTGAGTGTAGCCGATCACGCTCAACCAAAAAGCAATTCTGCCAACATGTGTTTGCACATTTGTCTTCATCAGCCACTGGCTTGTTTTGGACCCCTGTCACAGAATGTTCCTTTCCCGTGGTAATCAAACACAGACCACCGTCCAAGTCCACTGTATTAAGCTTACCAATTAGCCACACTTGAGATGCAGCAAGTAAAAACACAAACAGCAGCAAGATGAATTGTTGAAGAGGGTATTTTGTGTAGATTTTGAACATTACGAGCTGCTGAAGTAATAGACACGAGCATGAACGGATACAGAAAATGCTTAAAATATAAAATGGTGAACCCTCAATCCAACTTCAGTACCAAACAAAAAAAAACTAAATCATCACCTGGTGTCCTTTGGTATGGTCCTTTTTGGGGGGGGAGGTAGCATGAGAGGCTTCCATGAGAAAGGGGTCTAAATCAAAGAGGTGGCGATGGGAGAGGTGTTAGGAAAGTAGGCATGCGGTAGTGACTCGGAGTATAGTGTGTGTCCTCCGCCGCTTTATCTGTACGGACAGCTGCCCGTCAGCCACCTGAGCCCCTGCAGGTGGAGAGGTGTCTGCTGAGGAGCTGGTGTCAGCACGGTGAGAGCAGAGCCCAGCTACGCTGAGCTGAGCTGAAACGGATGCAGGGGAGAGCGCGGCGTCTGCTGCCTCTGAGGGACAGAGATTTTAAGCAAGGAAACAGAGACCGCTGGAGCAGGAGAGACTCAGCCAGACAGAACATGAAAGCCAAGAGCGGCCGTGACACATGATGGACACAAACGCAGGAAGAGAAGCTGCCTCCTCCTCCTCCTCCTCCTCCTCCTCCTCCTCAGCACGTGTCCCCCTGCTCACTAGAAACAGGACCATTGTTACAAAAGGGGGAAGAGGGAAAAGGAGAAACGACATTTGAAGCGCAGTGCCCCCCCCCGGTTGAACTCACCCCCCCCCCAGTAATGAACGGGCTCTGGTGATGCCCAAGATGTTTAGAGGATGCAGGGAGCTTCAAAGAAAGCTTCATGGGCCACTCATGGAATCGTGGCATGTCGGAAAGGAAGAAAGGAGGGAAAAAAAAGAAAGAACGCAAGCTGCCAGAAAATCCACACGCATCTTTGTAGAGAGACCAAGGGGTCAGGCTGGAAGACAGCTGAAAACAATAGCGAGAAATGAAAGGTGACATGAATCGAGAGGTAGATAAATAGCTGCAGGGGAGGAAGGAAGTTGGTGCTTGGTATAAAAGGGTTTGTTGTAGGCTTTGGTCTTGGAAAAGCTGCCAGTTGGTCTAACAAGAGGTGGCAGGGCCCGTCAATAGACTGTCAGCGATTAATGCCCACATTTCAGTGGCACCAATACACAGTTTAAAACGGACCTACACATCTAGTGTCGTATAAAACGCGGCGCCTAAAATGCTACACGCCCCGGTGACGATGGGGGGGGAAAAAAAACCAAGGCACGTTTTTAAGGTAAAACTGACCTACAGCAATCACATATAACACTTTCCTCCGTTACATACAATACACAAACTGGTCAAAGGTCGAACAGAGGGATCAAAAAGGGGTTGTCAGGTTTGTCAGGTTCTCCGGGGGCCTCGCTAATATTTTCTCATGGCTGTGTGCGGGACGGGCTTTCCATTAATTGGATGGTGTTGAGTCAAAGTAATCTATAGTCAATACCACCGCCTCACTCTTTCTCTAGTTAGTCCCTGCGTTGCCGCTGCTGTGATCCACCGGCCCCGGCCCCAAGCCACATCTGCAGGCATGATGGATTTCATCCACTGGGGCCTCTGCGTCCAAATGCCACTGTGACTCACCTATCTTTGTTTCAGCATTCGTTACAATTTGTCCTGGCAGCTCAGTGGTGTAATGGACTACTCCTGGTGCCGTTGCCGACGGAGATAAGAGATAGTTAATATAAAGGCCTGCACACACCGCATGGGAAAATGACCATCGTCTTCTGAGGGAAACATTTGTGCTTTTCACTCCAATGCACTTTATTCCGCCTCTATGCGACCGCACAAGTGACGTGCATTGAATCAGACTTAAACATCGGGGTCCGAGACCAAGTTTCTCATCTCACGGCCTGAAAAATCAATAGAAGCCCACATTGTTGCGCCGATCTGGACACACACGGGGAGCGAGCTTGGGCTGAGTGGGACTGAAAAGGCAGCTGGAGAAAAGGAAAGAGGTTGTAAATTAAGCAGGCAGTGAGGAAAAGGCAACGTAAGGAGAGGTATAGGGAGAAAAAGGTGGGTGCTAAATATTGCAAAGCGACAGGATGAAAAAAATGCAAATCAAAATCTACCTGCACAACAGCACACAAGAAGCAATTACAGAGTAAAAAAGAAGAAGCAGTAAAGAAGAGGCGGTCCTTTTACAACTTGGTTACAATAAAGGCCTTGGCCAGTGCAGGGCAACAAGGACACTCCTACCGGACAGAGATATTGCTTTTGATTTAGTTTTGATGTTGTGAGTACCACAAAAAAAAAATCTAGCCATCTCCATTGTGTTGGAGGATAGACGTTGCGCGGACGGACGCGTCAAAATCGAATCGAAAACGAACGACTCCTACATTAAACTTCAGACATGTTATAAAACCACGGTAAGTTAAAAAGAAAAAAACACCGTCCGTGACATGTGTCTGACCCCTCAAAGTCCACTCTTATAATAATGTAAAACCCAGGACATACCCAGACCTTTTATTCATTTCATGCGATGTCTGTAAGGTACTTCATCAGATTTCGTGCGTTCTTGTTTCCTCCACTTACGCAGTATTGTGGAATTATTATAATCAAATCAGCATCAAGCATGTTGGCTTTCCGCATAAGCATATCAATACGAACCTAGACAAAGACTATCGCACACATTCCTTTGCAACCATCTCATTTGCATAATATCTTTCAGTCCCTGGTCTTCAGCAACTTTATCAGTGAGCTCACGCTGAACAGTGCTGAGGAAGGAAAGAAGCCGGGCTTGTCAAAAGACAATAGAAAGGGTGCAAAAGAGAGGATGGAGGATGATAAAGAGAGAGAGAACGAGAGAGAGAGAGAGAGCAAAGGGAAAGACAGAACCAGGATGGGGTGGGGTTAGAGGGAGACGCTCCACTGCTTGGCTGACAAACAGAGGGTCCCTCCAGAGCCGGGCAGATGAGAGGGAGAGGAGGAGAAAGGGAGAAGGGTGAGAGAAAAGCAGGGGGGGTTTGATGCGGGCAGTCAATCCCCCTGCGGCACCCCCCACCTCCCATGCCTGGTCTTAGTATTCCTCCCATCTATCGTGAAGATTGTGCGAAGGGAAAGCAGACAAGTGGATGGCTAGCGAGGCCCGGGCCAGTCGTGTGTGATGCAATGTGTTTTTTTTTTCTTTTTTGATCCCCTTCTGCCATTTTTAAGATGGGTGTTGACGGGAGAGTAGGAAAGAGGGGCGGAGTCAATTCCACCAGGGAGGTGGACACATCCGCCCTGCTTACTCCCTTTCCCTCATTTACAAAAAAAAAAAGAGGGTTAACCCTAACCCTAACCCTAACCCTAACCCTAGATGCAATGTGTTTTTTTTTTCTTTTTTGATCCCCTTCTGCCATTTTTAAGATGGGTGTTGACGGGAGAGTAGGAAAGAGGGGCGGAGTCAATTCCACCAGGGAGGTGGACACATCCGCCCTGCTTACTCCCTTTCCCTCATTTACAAAAAAAAAAAGAAAATAAATGATCTTCTCCGTGAACCAGCTGCTACCCAGCTCAGTTTGGTGGGATATTATGAAACAACCAGTTTAAGTACCATGACTTCCTGTCGGCACGACAACGCCTCTGACAATAAAAGATGACACCGGAAATTGATTGCTCATCCCATTCAATTCCCGGGCTGTGGCGCACCGATATTTAACACTACGATTATATTGAGAGTACGTAATGGCCGCCTAATAAATAGAAAATCGGTTCAAATAATCTTTAGTAAATGGCCAGCGGTAGCCTGTACTTGAAAGGAAATAACTAGCGTGACGCAGTTTATGGAGTGGCAGCGGAAAGCATCTAAAAGTTGCCAAGCACCAATAAACAATTAAAGCAGAGGTGGACCTTCCCCGGATGAATAAAGGCTACAAGGTAACGTTGGCGTTTTTCCCCACGATGCCTTACTTGGTGGATATGTTCGTCGTTAACTGGACCGAACTGTCACTACTGATCACCAATAATCACAATTACCGCTGATGTGCCACGACAGCCAAACCACAGGCACACGCGGCTTTATTGCTTTTAACATCCTCCTCCAAAGTAGCCCGTTCCTCCGTCACCTTGAGCCTGGTTGGTCATGCTTGTGTGATCACTCTAAAGGTCGCAGCTTGTAGCTACTGTCATTAGCTGTCACTCTTCCACCCCCCCCGCGCTCCCTGCCTCTCTGCTCCTTCAAGTCTCCCTCCCTCGCTCGCGCATCTTTCTGTCTGGCTCCGCAACACAGATCAAGGTGCCATCCTTAGGCCGACTTTGAAGGTTAGGAAAGAGAAAAAGGAAAAGAAAGCGCGTGCTAGGAGACCGCGCGCAGGCGGTCTCGTACCTGATGTGCAGATGACCACCAGTGGAGTTCGGTCGCTGGAGGTTTGGTCGGCTGGCGGCCCCGGCATCTTTGGAGCATCTTGGGAGCGTCTTTGGAGCTCCAGTTTCCAGTATGCCCGTTGCAATCACAGTTTGAGTTTGAGAGAGTCCACGGCAAGTGGAAAATTCTCTGCCTGAGGGGCAAAGGGAAGAAAACATTGTTTTCTCAGTAATTGAACAACTGCCGCTTCGGTCTGATATTTAGAATTGAAGTTAAAGCACAAAACAGTTGTATTTTCCACCCCGGGAGATGGAGAAGAGTAACACGATACTGTTTCCTGAATACAAACAGCGTTTCATAAACTGTAGTCCGCTCGACCACGCCCATGACAGTGATAATACTGTGTGTCTTAAAAGTGCCCGCACCGCGTGGCCACGTGGTTAATTGAAACATGTTTGAATGAGAGGAAGAAGAAGAAGAAGAAAAAAAAGAGAATGAGCGAAGCGACAGCAAACACAGGTGTGGTGTTTTATCTGTTGGGCAGGAGAGGGGTAATCACTGCAAACTTTAATCAGTTCAGATCAATTATTCATGGTCAGGGGCCTGGCAAGCCGATTTCTAAAATGCCCCCTTCCCTCTCTCTCTCTCTCTCTCTCTCTCTCTCTGACAGCCCTGTATGAATTATTCAGACTGCATTTACACAAAGAACTCCATCTCTGATACCTGATCAGTCAGTTAGAAACATTATGCAACAGGGAGTGTCAATCATAAACGGGGAAATGGCTCCCCTGTTATGCGCACATTACAAAGGAAAACAACCGCACTCGAGGAGAAGCCCGAGAGGACAAGGCACATGTGGAGGAGTCTCGAAGCACCCCTGAACTTCATGGTGGCCGGAATTTGTTTTTAATTTATTTTTGTTTGCCAGCGAGGAGTTAACGGATTTGATGGGCTCAACCTCAGTCCAGATTGTTCCTGCACTTTGTCCCCTCAGCATCCATCAGCTACCTAGGCCTTACGGGAGGTCCACGAATAATGCCGTAAATTCCATTACAACTCCCTCCTATTCAGGATGACGCTGCCCCCGCTGCATTTTTGAATCAGCACGGCCTTTTCCGTCGCCACCCGGGCGCTGGCTGCCGCAGGCTGTTTGTTGTCGGATTAAAACACTGATGCCCACGTGTGAGCTCACACCACCGAGTGGCGAGGCCAGGCATACACGCACCGGCAACTGCCAGCCATTTAGCTCTTTCTCCTCATGGTCACTGCTTTCCCCCGAGGCGGGATGACCTTCCCTCCGTTTCAAAAAAATGATCCATATTCACATTTGAAGAAATTTGTCTCTGATTTCTTAAAAAAGGACATCAACTTATCCTTTTTTGCACAGGATCTTGGCTCCATAAATAGGATAATATTGTCTGGGTTTACACAGTACAGAGAGAATGGAATGTCATTAGTTTTTCCTTGTATTTAGTGAAAACATGTATATAATTAAGTATAAGACTAGTTCAAATGAATTCTCAAGAGAGCATAAATTCATCCTTTCAATGGTTGCCATGACATTTCACTGGAAACCTCAGGCTTAGAGAAAAAGTCAATCGATACTCTAAATGAGTGAGACATGTTGTCTGGAAACCACGAATATCTGTACAAAATTTCATTTTTTCAAGACACGTTGACGCAGATGTCGAGCTATTTCACCAGGTTAGGGGAAATGTCGAGCTGCGACTGGTGCTGGGGGTAAAAGTCAGGGGATTACCAAAGCCAGAAACATTTTCATGGCAGTAGTGGCTTAGAAAAGAGAATTTCAATCTAGTCCAACAAATGACTGACTGACATAGGAATCCATAGAGCTATGTCAGGGGCTTTGGTTTAAAAATAAATAAATAAAAAATGAAAAAGCATAGCCTGAAGTAAACACGACTGCTTCATTACAGGAGTTTGGGGGATATATATATGCAGCCCCAAATGTCAGTCTGAGAAGTACAAGGACAGAAGAGGCAGGGGGATGTGTGTGTGTGTGTGTGTGTGTGTGTGCGCGCGTGGGTGTGTGAGAGCATGCGTGCCTGTGCATGCGTGCGTGTGCGGTAGAGATGGGGGTGGTCAGGCAGGGAACAGCAGATAAATAGGCAGCAGAGAAACGAGGAAGTGTAATTCTTGCCCGGCACAATTTATCATGGCGGCCGTGACAGCCTCCGACCATAAGTCATCAAATAATCACTCTCAATAATTTGCTGGGATCTCTCGTGTCCTCCCTTCCCTTCCGTCTGCCCTTGCAGCGCCGTCCCGTGGCACGCGGTCAAACCACATGCTTGTTGACCCTTACGGCCCATAAATGCGGTGTAACCCCACTCGGTTTGACCGGGCTGGTTGTATCGCCGCGGGGCATGACAACAGGTTAGGGGGAAGTGTGGAGAGAGAGAGAGGCAGGAGGCGCGGCTCATTCCTTCCGGCGTATCTCGGGGACGGGGCATCTTCGCGGCTGGACTAATGGGCCATCACAATTGACATCTCCATGGGAACGTCCCACCGCAGCCCCGATGCACAAGTCACTGCCGTTACCTCACATTCCAATAACGTCCGCATGCACTGTGGAGACAGTCGGAGTCAGCTACGGGTGTATTTGTGTGTCCCTCTGCCTCGTTATTTACGGGGTGTGTCTCGTTTTACAAAACGGCGCATTGGCGCCGGCGTTCTCCCGAGATACGGGGCAAATACATAGAAAGTACATCGAAATCCATAAGGGCGTCACGCCAGGCCAAAGTGCGTGAAATATCTGACGAAGATCCGAGAGGGGCCCCGGTCCTGACATGAAAGAAATTATGATGCAGATAAATGTATCATTTCCTTGACAGCCCGTGGGTCTTGGCTGGAATCGCTGGTCAGCCCATTCGTCCTCGTCATGTGGCTGTCAGGGTCCCGCTGCAGACGAGTGATGACCACTCATGTCGGACCCGGCGCTGTCCGTCTCCCTCTGAGCGATAGAAACGTACGGAAGGGGCCGATCAATTTCTTTCACTCGGTCCTCTATGTCTCCAGTGCTTTTCCCTGTCATACTTTGAAATGCCCTGTATTCTTCTAGGGGATCGTGATGCCCCCCCCCCCCCCCCCCCCCCCCACCTGAATGCCTTGATGCCCCCCCCCCCCCTCCCCTTCGCCACCTGAATGCAAATAAACACCTTTCATACACCGGTAGGGTTTTCACTCTGACATGTGTCCCTGCTGCGTGTCACTCCCCGACCTTTCCTCTGTATGCGTGTCCGTCATCTCTTTTGTCTGTGACCGTCGGCCTGGACGGTCATGTGTGTGTTACACAGCGGGGCACAGGAGGGGATCGCCGCCGACTCGGGGACGCTGTGAAAATGTCATTGTTTGGTTGTGCTCTGCTTTATGACACAGTTTATACACCGCTGGTGAATTCTCCCCCCCCCCCCCACGCACACACGCATCCCAGCGTGGCCTTGTGCTTTGTCTGCCTGGAATCAGGAACGGTAAATAAGTGGTAATGGGAGTGAATCGGCGGGGAAGTCAGCCAACGTCTTTCTGTCATCACTTTAGAAGGTTGCGACCCTAAAGCACGGAGGCACAGAGCTGCTAAATTATTCAGGCTGTGTCTCAAGCCCTGATCTCTGGAGAAGACGGGCCTGTGATTGCTGGGAGCGGACTGACTGACATTTACACATGAAAATCAGATCCGTTCCCCCCCAGCAGCCATTTCGCTGAGAGCGAACAGTAGAGGGACCCTGGTTCTGTGGGAGATTGCTGTGGTTTGTGGTGTGTGGCACTGCGGTGTGGGCGGGTTGGCGGAGGGTTCTGTAATTAGAAAAACGGCATCACCACGAAACCTCAGCACACAACAGTGGGCACGTTGCTTTGTAGATGCGCTGAGCAGTTAACTATCAAGACTCACCCGACGCGGTTGTAACTGCTGGAGAAAAACTTGGAGAAAAAGTTCTAGCGTGTGATGAATTTGCTGCTCAGGGTAAATGAATGTGTCAATATAATGAGCATAAAAGCAGCTTGAAAATTGGAGTGGCAGAGCAGGACCTGGGGGACTAGCTGACTCATAAATCATCTTTCTGAGTGGGGTCAAGGGCCATTTGACTGAGACATGAGCAGAAATGTGATTTTAGTTAGGGGAATATTTTCTCGCCAATAATGCAATAAGAAAATCTGCACATCCCTGCATTCATATCGATTAAGTGCCAGCATTTTGTGCGCAAAGAAATTCCAGAATGTTGGGTTCAATGCCAAAAAAAGAAGCCATGCGTTCCCGAGGGCCATCGCCTGCTCTCTCAGAGAATTTATAATATAATATAATAACAATTACACCGTCGGTTTGTGTGTGTGTCACAAAGCCGGCTACGGGCCATATTTGCAAATCAAGCTTTGTTTGTTTTATCCTCATTTTGTATAAATCTCCACGAGACTGTCACCGCTGCGGTCCACACAACCCAAGTTGTTAACTGCTATTTGGTCAATTGAGGCTGGAGAGCTTTTGATTAATCAGGCTCCTTTTGCAGTGACTGAGCAGGAGAGTGGGAGTGGGGAGGGAGGCTGAGAAGCGTCCCTCTGTATGCTGGACCATGCCTCTGAGCTGAAGGCAAACGGAGCCGGGGTGAAGGGGGTGGGATGGGGAGGGGCGGGCGGTAACTGGCCCTGCTGGGAGGGAGAACACAGCAAAAGGAGAGGGAGGGCGAGAGGAAGGGAGAAGGAGAGGGTGGAGCGTCGGACAGGTGACAAATTGTGATTAATAAATGTGGTTCAGGGCGGCAGTGTGCAGGGTTGTTATTAATAGAGAGAATTAGAGTGGCTGAGCAACTCAATCTGCACACTGTCACTCTGCATCAGGCCCCATAATCAGAACCTAATGAAACAGCACGGCACCAGGATGTAGACACATCCACACCGGTGCACGCTGGTTACAAATTACTGTACAGTAACCATACGTGCACGGGTGAGTAAAAAAAAAAAAAGCATAAAATATCGGAGCGCAACAATGCATTGACAAGAAGGTCTGAATAAACGCATCTAAAATGAATCTTTGATCGTCCTAAAAAAAGGGGTCCGTTTTTTTTTTGTTTTTTTTTGCCTAGACCTGTATTTCATTTTCGGACCCCTTGACATATCGCCATCGACATTATGTCCAACCCAATGTGAACGCCAGCTGTGTCAGAGATGCACGCTCGGTCAATTGTTGAAGTGTGGCTGCCGTTGTACAGCGTCTCGGTCTTCAACTGTCCAGTTCTCCCTCGTTTTAGTCTACCCCCGAATCACCTCTTCATGTCCCTAATGACCTCGGGAATTGATTTACGAGGGGTGGGAAGATCTACATGGCAATGGAAGAATGGGATCTTAAAAGCTGCATTCCTGTCAGTGTTAACTGCGCAAGACGTGAGCAGTGGTTCCCTTGGGAGTGACGGCCCTCCGGCAGCTACGTGCCTCTTGAGGACGATATGTCATCATCCCTCAGAGCTGATGCACAGTATGTGTTGGTCACACTCCCTGTGCGGGCGGTGGATTGTGTGATGGAAGGACAACCTCTTCAGCTTATCCATCGCCGAGAAGACATACTGTATATGTTTTTTGTTGTTGTATATACTTAATCTCTTTGTATGTTAAATTTGTCAGTATTTTTTATCGTCCTCGAGTCCATTCATCGCCTGTACACTTGCGCTTGTTCTCTCACTTGCCTTAAATTGCCCCATGGGGCATGAATGAAGTATTTGGAATTCAGTTTCATTGACTAAATTACAATATGTCCCCTGTACAGCGCGTACTACATGGCGTGGGAAATGCGGTATACTATTCACTGTAGCGGCATACTTTCGGCCATTACCTGTCTGCTGGGTTGTTTTTTTTGTTTTTTTTTTGCCTATAAATGTATTAAAATACATTTAATTATAGTTATTTAAATCTTGCTCTGAAAGGTTGCATTCAAGAATGAGTATGAACAATGCAGACAAACCAGCGATAGCAGAAGAGAAATATAACATGAGTAATGTGGCTGTAAATAATTCCCTGCTCTTCTCATACTTGTTTACACAGAACAGAGGAGAGAAAAGTTAGCGCTCGAATTATGCAGGGGTGTGCACAAAAGACAAAGATTTATTCTTAGTCCATCATAATATATAAAATTAATTATTAAACAAACCAATAACTCACTCTCAAACAGCCCCGGACTGATTCTCCTGTGGCCCTTTTTCTACCGGTGACATTGGAGGCTGTGTGAGTCACGGTGACGCCAGAGCATGTGAAATGATAAAACAAAAGCACTGAATTAAAAAAAAAAAGAAGAAAGATTTCATCAACATAATGCATAGTGTTGAAATTGTAGGTGAGCATGAATACCAAGGGGAACAATTGAAGAAGAGGATAGGGAGAGAGGGAGCCAGATAAATGACAAAAGACATACGCATATTTCAATATTAATCACCTCAGTAATATTTTAACAGGCTTTAAAAATCCAATCCTGAGCATATTGCCCCTGACTGCTGGCAATGATTATCTGCCTGGTGCCGCTTAGGACCTCTGAGCGCTGTGCTGGCAGGCCAGAGTGACTGACCCGCAAACTGGGACTGACACAGCACTTAACGTGTCCCCCAATACGCCGCTCAGCCACACCAGTTTGCCGTTGGAAATATATCGCCGGCCGCCGCTTCCAAAACCTGCCGCGCGCTCCGCCTTCATTTTTCGAATCCAACCCACCGCCTTAAAACCCAGTGATGATCCGCCTCTCCAGCAGGTCTGGTTGGATGAGGCAGAAAAATTCCCTATTGCCAGACAGGGGTCATCATGTCGGCGAAGACAGAGGTCGCGGGGGTGGGCGAGGAGAAGTGGCTCATCAATAGTGTATGTAGACCTATTCCCCCTGCTCCCCCTGCTTCAGCCATTAAACTTTAAACTCACAGATCTGCGGCTATCGATGTCACGACAGGTGACGCGCGACTCCGGGGAAAATTACGCTATGAGCAGACACTCACGTCCCACCATTTCTCGACTGTGGTTTTAGAAGGGAGAAAATGTTGATGACCAACGGTGCAAAAACGCCATCCTGGTGTATTTCTACGGCTGCGCGTGTGCGTTTGCGTGAAAGGAAAAAGCAGCCACACAACATGTGGGGAAGGGTCTCTCACTGGCATGCAATACACACACACACACACACACACACACACTGGAACATTAAGTGTCTCCCCTCCATTCTTCACGCATCACGCCGGAGCCACTTTTACTTAGTCACTCTCCTGTCCTGCCTTCCATAGCACACGGAAGACAAAAACACCTGCCTTCGTTTGGCAAGACTTTATTAAACAGTTTGCCCCCCCACCCCCTCAACAATAGGTGAACGTCGGGCTAACGAGATACAGACCGCAAGCAGCGGCGCATTGGCCAATTTGAGGTGGGCTCACAAAGAAAAGACAATAATTGTAAGAAATGAAATGTGTTGTTCTGTTGCCCTTGGGGATGGCCCAATGGTTAACGGTGATCAATTCGTTAATTCAAAAAAAATCAACGATCAATTGATAAATTTGCCAAGCGCTTACACAGAAGAGCAAAATAAAGACGCTGGTATGTGGTAAAGGAACGAGAGAAAGAGAGAGAGACGCAGAGTGGCAGAGAGAGAGAGAGAGAGAGCGAGAGAGAGAGAGAGGGAGGGGGATCGATCTAACAGGTGTCGCCTTGGACTAACACTCCACTATAGGCTGCACAGTGGTCAGGCACTGGATGTGAGCGGAAAACGTGCCGTGCGTCCCCCATTTGGAACCGCATCCAAAAAGTGTCGCCGCAGGTTTTCACCGGGCTCCGCGTCCTCTTAAGTTTGCGCCATTGAAACTCCGATTTGCGCCCCGTCTGCAAACAAAACGGGGGGGAGGGGGGGGGGGATTACGCTCCGATTAGTAAACTATCATCACTTTCCTGGCGCACGTCGGCTCTGCGGCTCTCCATTTGGCACAGGGGTCCCTCAGTCATTTTGGTGGGACGCTGGACTGGACTAACATACTGAGAAATCAGATCGCCCCCCCCCAAAAAAAAAAAATGTTTGGATGATGAGGAACGCATGGTGAGTTTTTTTCTTATTCGGCTTGTTTTTTTTTTACAGCAGCTTTATTCATTTCAGTTTTGAGTTTGAGTTTTAATATTAAACACATTCACGGTGTATTGTAGATTGTAATTTTTGATTTAATCTATAAGGAAATACAACATATCTTTGCTTATTTTTCGATATTGCTATTGCCTGCTTTATTTTGAAAATATATTATTTTGACATTGATGTTTATCGTAACATTGTAATCCTTGCGAGATTATTTAAAGCAGTTGTATGATGTAATTCTGCGTATATTTTTGGAACATTTGAAGAAATAAATGACTGGGTGTCTGCTTCATTTGCTATTATTTCCAGATCCAATATCACAGAGGAATCACAGGCTGAGAAAAGTGATACTGGAAACACCATCTTTTTTTTTTTTTTAAACATATCTTCGCTTATTTTTCGATATTGCTATTGCCTGCTTTATTTTGAAAATATATTATTTTGACATTGATGTTTATCGTAACATTGTAATCCTTGCGAGATTATTTAAAGCAGTTGTATGATGTAATTCTGCGTATATTTTTGGAACATTTGAAGAAATAAATGACTGGGTGTCTGCTTCATTTGCTATTATTTCCAGATCCAATATCACAGAGGAATCACAGGCTGAGAAAAGTGATACTGGAAACACCATCTTTTTTTTTTTTTTAACGGTGGACAGTGGAAGCAAGATAAAACCCAGGTGTAATAAGATGACTTCGCTCAGGAAAGACCTCTGATGAACTTTTGTCACAGCGGTCATGGCACAGTGTGAGGCATCCACGTGAATTTAAATCCCGGGTGACGGAGGCTTGAAAAAAAGGGTTTTCTTTAAAAAAAATATATATCAACATTATCTTTTCCTCCGACACAAAATACAACGTGCAGCTACTCCCGGCTCTCATTTCTGCCCACTTTTCACAATCTCTGCTTTCGCCATAACCCCTCTCAGCGCCAGCTATGGTCTCTGTTTGATGCTGCAAATTGAACTGGAGGACGACAGGAGAGGTCAAAAAAGGGGAACCGGACTTCGTCAGATAAATGACGGTTTTCCCTGTCCCTCCGCAAATCTGAGAATGCAAGTTTTGGCGTTTTGCTTGAATACTGCGGTATGTTAGGTTTTTGTGTTCTTTTTTTAAACCACCTTTAACGTTTTTTTCCGGGATCGCCTCTTCCGTTTGTTTTTGTCTGCGAGTGTCTGCCGTTTTCCGACTCTCTCCTACTTGGCCCGGTGATTGACTGTATACTCCCCACTCCTCATCCCATTTTCCTTCAAATTTCCCTACCAAACTGGTTCACTGAGAGGCATCATCCTGGCGGGCACTATTCCAGCCAAGGGGGAAGAGGACTTCCTGACGCTGGCCGCTTCGCGGCTCAGTCGCAGGAAACGTGTCATCGGTGCTGCTGTAGGTGTAATAATGGTTCTGATACTGTTAGTAGCCATTCCCCTGCTGGTCCACACAACCAAAGGGGGGAACGCTGGAAATTCAGGGAGCCATTATGAAATGCTCGGAAGCTGCCGGATGGTATGTGACCCCTACGCGACATCTCAGCCAGGCCAGGAGCTGACAGGGGTGTCACCGCCGCCCCAGGATTACTCTGGCAAGAAGATGAAGTCGGGGCTTCGCGGGCCTCCGGGGATCCCTGGCCCGCCAGGAGCGCGCGGACCCACTGGCGAGCCAGGCAAACCAGGTCCGCAGGGCCCCCCTGGTCCAGGTCCGGGTGGCTATTCGCCCTCACTCTACTCTCCCAAAATTGCCTTTTATGCAGGCCTACGCAAGCAGCACGAGGGGAGTGACATCCTGAAGTTTGATGACGTGGTGACCAATGTAGGCAACTACTATGAGCCCAGCACCGGCAAGTTCACCTGCCCTCTGCCTGGCATCTACTTCTTCACCTACCATGTTCTAATGAGAGGTGGCGACGGGACCAGCATGTGGGCAGACCTGAAGAAGAACGGCCTGGTTAGTAAAACTGTGTGCGTGTGTGTGTGTGTGTGTGCGCGCGCGTGCGTGTGACAGAGAGACCGAGAGGGAATATATGTGCAGGCATGTGTACATAGGTGTTTGTATGCACACACACGATCATGAAAGAGATTTCCCCCCCCCCCCCCCCCACTGTTGACCGTCCTGTGTTGCCATTGACTCACATTCACCTCTGCAACATTGAGCTCTTCACATTCAGAGCACATTCCGCGAGGCAGGTGGACACATGACAGCCAAAGAATGAAACGGCAATCTTCCTCCTCATTAAAGGGGACTTCATGCTATACCGGACAAAACTGCAGCTAGAGATATTTGCATGCCCACATTTCGCTGTGGCTAAATGACAAGTGGCAGGATGCAAACGCCAAAAGGAACGGTCTAATTAGCGAGAATCATACACGGAGCTTGATTATTGCATAAACAGAAGTGCAAAAGAGCACGGGAGAAATGTCTGTCAGTATGTGGACCCGTCAGCGTACACCTCGGCTAAATAAATAATGAATGTAAAATTGACAGTCCACTCATCCACTCCCTCATTCCCCAGACACTAATTAAAGACAGAGGGGCCGATGGGTGGGGGGGGGGGGGGGGGATAAATCAGGGGGGGGGGGGGGGGGGGGGGGGGGGGGGGGGGGGGGATAAATCACAGGGATTTTCATCAGAGCACTCCAAATTCAGGAAACATTCTTCAAGTTGCTTGTTACATTCATTCATTCATTCGTCAAGGACTTCGCCACACGCAGGCCTCACTCTCTAAACCAGGACTGAAACCCCCACACAGGCTACCGTGGACCCCCCTCATCACTGATACCAGATAAGGCAGGATTTAAACCGCCCTTTTTCGGGGGGTTTTCCGTGGGGTGTGTCGTCACTTGAATATGCCTTATGTCTTATATTGTCATTCAAGTCATCATAGCCTGCTAAATAATGTATACATCTTAGATTAAATTCCCTGAACACCCGCTATACTTGCCTCTCCCAACCCCTCCCCAAGCCATTCATTGATTCACCATTAATTATCTTTTCACACTCAACTCAATTATTTAACCTCACCCAGGTCCATCCGACACCCGTCACGTGGCCTCCCTAAACGGTTCCGTTAAGGAGACCATCAACCGAACAGGGATTTAACCAAGCTGAGCTCCTAGTACATGACAATTAAGTGGAAAGGAATTGCTGCAGAATGCCTGTTCATGTTTGAGCTATTTAAGCCCAGAGGCAGGTGGGTAATCTGCCAGAGGCCAGTCCATGGCTTGGGTTTGCTGAGAGGGCACAGCGCTTGACAGGTTCCATTCCTAACCGTAGAATCAAACGGTTTGTTTTAACCATTGCCGTAGGTGCTGAAACTTTATAGGACATTTTTTGAAACCACAAGGGTTTTTCTGTCTTCAACAAATTGCCGGCCGTAGCCACACTCGCGTCCTTCTTCCCTCTCTGATTGAGTTGCAGCTTTTGGTAAGGTGACAGATGAGGTCATTTGCGACCTCATGTATGTTAGAGAGCCATTCCAGCACAACGAGGAGTCAGACAGATTCAGTGAGGACGAATGGGAAAACAGGAGACTCAACCTGACGCGGACAAGCCGAGACGTCCGTTTGACAGTGAAATGCAGAGCCAAACAACACACAACAGTGAATCGTTGCAAAGATCAGGGGTGGAGCGGAGGAAGATGGATGACTTAATGGTGGTGCGGAGACGAGTGGGCTGGTAGACGAGGCATCTGGGAGGCTGTTGGTGAAGGCCAGGATGAGAGCAGGCACGATGACCAATGGACACCCGCCGCAGACGTCTCGGGCTTGACAAGTGATCAAGGCCGGCCACAGAGAGGGAGAAAACTGGTTTACAGTCTGTGTTGTCCATTCCCGCCGGGGCAGATGCACATAGGAGATTGAACAAAAATAGTAGGACATTTCTGACTTGAATATTTGACGCGCAACTCAACTGCCTGAATAATCCCCAAATGGTGTGTGAGCGGACACAGTGCATTGGCTGAGGGGCTGTGGCTTGTGGCCCGTGACTCGGGGCGTGGTACAATGCAATGCCAGGATCTCAGGAGGACGTGTTGAACTATGCAGGGGTGGATTCCTATAGATCCGATACCCATTACCTTTTGCTAAATCCCCACTCTGTAAAGCCTACCTGCTCACACCTCGATCTAACTTGCACAAATCATTGCAGCATGACAGGGCTTCAGAGTTAGGGGATTTAGGATTAAGGGGGGCGGGGGGGGGGGGGGGGGGGCCCCCCAAAAATTTTGAAAAGGGGGGGGGGGGGGGGGGGGGGGGGGGGGGGGGGGGGGGGGGGGGGGGGGGGGGGGGGGGTCACACTACAATTGCTGTAATGCGATAGTAATTGACTTTGTGAACAATTCCAGTGTGATGTAAATGGGAGCTCAACGCCTTCGCGTCCTCTTCTCGCCATATTCATGTTCTGCCAATCAACCCGAGCTGCGCAATTTGCACGGCTGTGTTTTAGTCGGGAAACCCCAACCACACGTGCCAAATTTTTGATTTCGGTTCAGGATGATGAGGATGATGATGGATCCCTTTGGATATGTAATGATCTAATATTACCATCTCAGCCTTGCTCAAAGTAAATCGCCACCAATGCCCTTCTCACTGGTGTCACCATATTATAAATGTGCTTCATCGGTCTTATTCCTAATTCACTATCGGGGATAGATGGGTTTTAGGCTAGTTAATATTCCAGTTTGGTCGCAAATGTTATTAGGGCGGTTTGTTCTAACGTTGCCATGCGTTATGCCGTGAAGGGTGGCAACGCGTCACACCTCAACAGTACTTCTCCCATTTCTCATTAACAGCAGACCACGCTCATCAATGTTAACAGTGGGTGCACCGCTGTACTGTATGGCTATGTTAATTAGTCCGTAACGGAGTGTACGACGCAGACAAATAGTTAGTGCTGAGGCACCCATTTCATTTCAATTTTTGTTCTCTAGTTATCAACGGCTCTCTGAATAGCTCCGTGTGAAAGGTCGAGTTATTTCAAACTAGCCTTAAAATGTCACTCACAGTATGGCCAGTACCTGCATTAACCTCCTCAAGTACAGAGATATAGATATGCTCCAGTTAAAGGATAATTAGCCTTAGGATGAAAGGTGAGCAAGAGTTCGATAGACAGAATTGATCCGATGGAGACAAGTCAAAAGCAGTCTTTTGAATCATAATATGTTATGGATATGGTATAAAGAAAATAAGAAATAAATGATGTATAAAATATGACAGTTCTACTCATATTCTGCAAAGGTGTGACCATTATTGCTCTGCAGATGACAGGCTGTAGCTCTGAATGGCAGGTAAAAGCAATCTCAGGTACGGTTTTGCTACAGCTTGTCGCCATGTAATCCCTGGACTCCCAGAGGAGAGGGAAAAACCAACTCAATAAATATTCTATTTCCACAGCCCCTCCCCCCGACACACACACACACACACACACTCCCTCCCCAACAGTCCCCCAGCCCTCTTGCCATGTACCGAAGTCCCTTAGGTAAGTTTAACAGCTACTTTTCTATTGTCTCCACTCTAAGAGGTCAGTATATCACAGTGAACGAATCCTGTCAGTTTTATTACCAGTGGAGCACAGCATCACGGATAAAAACAAGACTTCATATATACCCCCGCATCTCCCTGGTCTCACAAAATAGCTCCGCTTGATCAGTCGGTTACACCAGGGCCCCCCCTTCTTTTTTTTGAACCCTCTGGCCCTTGTCTTCCCCCCCCCCTCCATTTTTTCTTTTTGTCTATCCTTGTCTGTCGTCTGCACTGCGGCTCTGCTTGTATAGAAAATGACACTGCAGCTGCTCCCCGCCTCACCCCCCTTGTGGCCCCCTCTGCACCCGGGCGTGTTTACTGGAGGCCCTATAATGAAAGGGCTAGGCGGAGACAGAGACAGCCACAGGCGAGCCCTGGGGGTCCCTGCCTGACGGCTCACAATCCTTCCAGCTCCAGAATCAGCACAGCGTGCAGGCTGGTTCACATGGATCAGTCCGTGTCCTCCAGCCATATCCATCTCCTCCGTCGGCTTCCCTTTCCTAATCCCACCACGGCTCTCTCGTGCCTCTCTGTCTGGCGTCTGCATTAATGGATGCCTTGCATTATTTCTTCACACACAGCTAAAGCGGCCAAATTCATACATCCAGCATTGACACAATCTCCCTACACTGGGCAATATTATTTAACTGAATTCAACGGCACTTCGCTGGGTTAAGCCAGGAGACTCTGAGAGAGCCAAAAATAATGAGAAGGACGACATATGCCGGGTGTCAATAGGAAGTCACAACAACAGCCTCACTGTCAGAATCAGCCGAACATGCAAATGTGATATTGGCTGTCGCGAAATATGTCAAGTAGAACAACAATATAACCTTTCCAGATGACAACGAATGGTGTCATTATTTTAGGAGATGGTCTTGTGAGGGCTTACTAAAGGGTAAATTACATTCAGTGCTTAATTACACCAATTGGGAAGAATCAAGAGCAATAATTTGTCTTGATCTGATGTTAGAATATGTTTTTCAAAATGCTTAATACGCATTTTAGACTTTGCAATTGGACCCCTCGGGGCGCTAATCTTTTCAAAGCCAAATTAATTCTAAATGTTTTTGTTCCAATTTCATTTCATTGAAATATCATTCAAAAAAATAAAAATCTGCGTTAGCAGTGGGTTGAATACGAACATCATTTTTTAAGGGACACGGTTGTAATATGTACGTCTATATGCAGACCCCCAGCTTTTAATTGTATTCAGGGGTGTGGTGTTTTTATAAGACACAGTTGCCTAGTTGTTCTCCTCTTCAGATAAAATGAGACCATATTGATCCATGAAGAGAAATTCCACAATTGAACAACATAGAAAAACTTAGAGGGAGGAAAATAAAGCTATATCAATGAAATACGGTTAAAATGATATAAAAAAAAAAAAAAAAAAAAATCATAGAAATTTGATATAGCATTAAATGTTTAAATTGAGTATACTGTATATACCTTGCACTATACACTGTCCGTGACTTATACACAACAAAATATAACAGGTTTCTGGTTGTCTTTTCATTTAGCCACATGTCAGACTCTATCTGTCAGAGGGAGACAGACTGAGTACAGCTATTACTGTATAAACACTTTCACTAGCTGACCTTTTTTCCCCCACACATCCTTCAGCTGTCTTCACATTCAATTAGAGCAGCTGGATAGATCTGCAATAAGGGGTATAAGTGTTATTTGAATTTAGTGGACTACAGAACATGGAATCCAATGGAACAAGGCTGTCGCAATAGTGCAACAATAGTTGTGGTCAGTTTTACCGTGTGCCTGTTGAGCCGTGGAGCCCCGGAAGGTCGGCTTCTGCGCCCCCTTAATCAATCTGGTGAAGAGTGGACCAAGACATGCTTAACCACTGGTCCCCAACATACTCCATGTTGGATGCAGCATCCATGACCTGAATCTCATTTAGGGAGACCTACAGTGTGCATGTAATGGAGCACAACTCCAGGGCTGATAGGTGGTGAACAATGTGCCCACGCAAAGGACAAGGTGTAGAGGTGCAGGGGGAAAAGTTCAGATAATATATAATAATATATTTTAATTATTATTATATTAAGTTACTGTGTGGTTGACGGTCTTCAAATTGGGGGGGGGAGGGGAGGGGCCCCAGCGACGGGCATGACATGATGGTAGTTGAGTTGCAGATCATATTCCGTGGCTGTCATGGGGGTGTGCGTGGCTTGTCTGGCGGATGACATAGATTGAGTGCTCCCGCCGCAGATGGACACTGAGCCAGACATAAGGCCACTGATTGCTGACATACGTCTGATGATTGAAGCTGGTACTCCAGAATGTTTGATACATCTTACAACGAAGGAGGGTTTTTTTTTTTTTTATTATTATTATTATTCTGCCAAGTGTTTGACTGCACATTTTGCATTTGGGAAGAAAAAGGTTCGTTTTTTGGAACAGTGGAGTGTCGATTTAACAACTGTCAAAAAAATATATAGATATATTTATGTGTTGGGGGCCAGACAATACATTTTTAACAACAAAACCCGTCACAAAATCATTCATTTATCCTAAATCCAAGATTGCTTACGACCCATGGTTCAAAACCAATAAGCCATCCAAAAAAAAGGAAGAAATTCACAAATTCTTTTCACTGTGTGTATTTTAACTATCATTCAAAAAAGATTATGTAATACAATACAACAAACATATTCAACAGTCTCAAAGTCTATATTCAATATATAAATGAAGGGTATAGATAAAACCCCAAATAAAGATCAGCCTTCGTATCAAAGTCAGAGAGAGTCAAATAGGTTGAGACGGTGGCAGGTGAGGTTTTTGGAAAGCGAAAGTGTCTATGTTTGCATTGTGTTCCGATCTGTTTGTGTTGGCTCGTTGAGAGGGAAAACGGTGTGCATGGAGGTCTGGAATGTGTTCATGTCAAGGTTGAGTCAAATCTGAGGGCAGAGGGAATGAGCTTGGAGAGTTTCAGTCGAGAGTAGAGGGGAGTCTTACTTTTCTTTCGTCATCCTGGTTCCCTGCGGCATCCGTAAACCAGCTTCATCCCCAACAGCTCCAGAGACCAGCTTGTCAGGCAAGGCCTGATGGGTCCAGGAGATATCAGGCCGGTTCCAGCAGAAATTGCTTCTCCTCTCTTTACAATGTATGATTGTTTTTAATATGTCGAGAATCTGAATTTGCCCCACGTGTACTCCACCACACAACTCTCACTACTCTTTGTCTTCCTCTTCACTCCCATGTTTGATTTCCCCCCTTTCCCCCTTTTCTGCTCACAGGTGTGTGTGTGTGTGTTTTTCTCTCCTACTTCCTGGTCAGGTGGGAAAAGGCGGGGCTACTTTGCACACTCATACACTGCTTTTTCCCCTTTCTGCTTCCAGGCCAGTTTACAAGTGAATGTATCCTTTAGCATTTGACCATGGGAAAGGTCTAATCCACCCTCTTTGTTTGGGTTGGCCAGTTTTAGTTTTAATTTCCTTAGTTACTTCAGTTTTGATCTAATCACGTGTTCCTTCAGAACACGGCCAAAATCTGAACGGGTTACAGAGAGGAAAAATAACCTTATTTTCATTATTTTAGACAATTTCTTCGAAACTGACAGTTGATATGCTAAACACGGAGGGCCCTTTTAATGTTTGCATGCACAATATAGGCCTTCAAGAAAAATCTCCAAAATTGTCACGTGGAACGCACAAAAAAATGGCCACATCTTGTTCGTCTTCGGTTTCAACGAGACCTGAGCATGTGTATTTAAATGTCCACAATGAGTAAACCCAATTAAATGTGTTAACAAACAAGTAAAGATCCACTGCCGCTGGGTCAATAGGGCCGAACTAACACTCGGCATGCAAATGGGAAACTGTCTGGATTAGGCGTAGCCACTCGATATCATGCATATTGAGCTGGCTGGGGACCATAAGCAACAGGTCAATAGCTGCTCTCTCTTGGCCGCGCTAGTTTCTCCATAGACAACCTGTTGTCCCCGGTGAGTTCTCTTATCTCCACGACCCAATCAGATCACCGATCCTCCAGTCCTTTGCCCCCGAGCCCCCAGCCACGGCGGATCAATAAGACTCGGAGTGGCTGTGTTGTCAGTCCACCTCTGGGGTCCCAGGTCACAGTCTCTTCCATCTGTTTATCTACCAGTAATGTGGAGGTGATGGCATGCCCGTGATGCTCTGTTTTAATAACTGTTCAAAACCCAGCGTGCAAAAGCCAAAACGTAGGAAGTGAGCGAGACATGGTCGTGTAAGGTTGAACGAGCTGCTGAATAAGTGGCGGTGCCGTTTGAAAGTGGTGTGTTCAGTTTCGGCCATGTTCTAATCATCAATGCACATGTCCTTCGTGGGTGACAGGTACGAGCCAGCGCCATCGCTCAGGACGCTGATCAGAATTACGACTACGCTTCCAACAGTGTGATCCTGCATTTGGACGTGGGCGACGAGGTGTGTGTGCAGCTGGACGGAGGCAAGGTCCACGGAGGGAACACAAACAAGTACAGCACCTTCTCCGGCTTCCTCATCTACCCAGACTGATTCCGAGTGTTTCCCGCCGGGTTGGAGCGACACTGATGTGTACACGATCAAAGACATGTTCCAAATTAGGCAGACATGTATGTATGCAAATTAATTCAGATACACAGACATGCAACACAAACAAACACACGCACACACACACACACACACACACACAGACATCCTGAGATTCTACAGAAAGCTGCAGAAGTGTGAATTGTGTGATAGTCCAAGGTGAGGGGAATTATGAGCAAATCATTAGGAACGGTTGATTTAATTGGCGCCCACTGAGTGCACACAAGAAGCCAAGCATATGTACAGTATAAGTGTACATTCAAATTGCACGTTGTGGCCCTGAAATATCTTCAATTGTATACTGTGTACCATATTAACTGACATTGTGATGACTAGAATGTAACAGACACCCTCCGTGTGATTGTGTATATTGCAACGAGGATGCCGAGGGTCTAAATAATCCAAGCGAGAAGAAGCTGGCAAGAGGACGCTTCATTCCGGT
Source organism: Colistium nudipinnis (assembly GCA_016785305.1). NCBI lineage: Eukaryota > Metazoa > Chordata > Actinopteri > Pleuronectiformes > Rhombosoleidae > Colistium > Colistium nudipinnis. The sequence goes on along the minus strand of JAFBJU010006263.1, from coordinate 878,101 downwards.
TTATTCACACATCCCTTCCCTTCTCGTCTAGTAGCCTCCGCTCCAATGGCTTGCCCTATATTTTGCAACTCATCTCCGTAACATAGTTGTCCCTGTGCTTACGGGAACGACCCCCAGTTGAAAATGAACGGAATCTCTGTCACCCATCAGCCCCGGGAAAGTACGGAATAAAATAAGGCAATGTGAATAAACACACACGTTTCGCAAACCGATCCTGTTCCCATTGCACAAGAGGTCATGGGATACAGGCCAAATTGATGTAACGAGTCACATTTATGAATGACATTTGTGTGCGTTTAATTGCCAAGTGTATTCATGCCGTTGTGCGTGTGTGCGTGTGTGTGTGTCAGTAGGTATGAGCGAATATACAGCATCTAGACACTGTGAGATACAGGGCCACCGAAAAGGGAACAGCTGCAGTGTTTCACTTACATTCAATGTTGTACACAACACAACATCAATTACACTGCCATACCCGTTTTGTTTTTGAGAGACCAGGTCACAGTATCGTCACATGTACAAAAACAGTGATCTTGGTGATGGGCTGTCTGGTACGGTGAACAGGTGGAATAGACCGTGTTGCCATTAAAATATCTATATCTACCGTGTCCGTTTCCTTACCTGTTGTTTTGGCGTTGGTGAAGACCAGGGCTGAATGAACGCATTTATACATTACGTGAAAAAATAAATACATTCAATGAAAAAAATAACACACACACACACACATAAGGAACACACTTGTTAAGTTGAATTTGCCGTGGAGAATTGGATATGTTACATGGCTGGGTGGACTTAAGAGCTGAGATCGACGCAACAGTGGCTGACCACAGGCACCGCCTGCAACAACATGGATTTCCAATATGTCTTAAGACACTGCCCGAGACACAGACATTAATAACGCCACATTGATCTCTGCTTATAATACAACCAGGAACTACGAAACCTAGGGAATGTATGCGTTTGAAATATAACGGTGGGTAATCAATTGAGCAAGCCAGCGGTGTTCGATAAGGCTCGCTTTTCGTTTATCAATGTTTTGAATCAAGCTTTGTTGCAGTAAGAAGAAATACACACAGGGAATTGTTTGGAAAATAATATTGGTACATTCCTCAAAAACCGAGAAACGATGCATTGGCAACAATAGGTTTAGAGCGCTCTGGTAAATGGATAGATCTTTTTAGCAATAATTATGAAGTTTCAAATAAGTGGAAACATTGTAATGTATTTATCGTGTTTGAAATAGAATAGAGGTCATTATTTTCATTGTCTGGCAAAATAACAAAATTCAAGCTTTTGTTGGTTATTCAATGATTTCACTTTGGTGAGGACATGACACACAGGAAATATTTGTTTTGATATTAGCTGGCTGGTTTAGGTTCACAACTGATCAACTAGAGGTTTACACAGTGTGTCTAAAGTGTGTAAATGTTATACAGGTTATAATCTTAAAAATCAAACAGTTGACATAAAACCTGCCTGTTGATAAATATTTCTATTCTACACTTTATTTTGCCATATATTTGTTTTTTCAAGGGGCAATCAAAAATAAAAAAAACAACAACCCTAAACTGCGTAGAGACATCATCCTACATTTAAGACCCTCAAAAACCGAGAAACGATGCATTGGCAACAATAGGTTTAGAGCGCTATGGTAAATGGATAGATCTTTTTAGCAATAATTATGAAGTTTCAAATAAGTGGAAACATTGTAATGTATTTATCGTGTTTGAAATAGAATAGAGGTCATTATTTTCATTGTCTGGCAAAATAACAAAATTCAAGCTTTTGTTGGTTATTCAATGATTTCACTTTGGTGAGGACATGACACACAGGAAATATTTGTTTTGATATTAGCTGGCTGGTTTAGGTTCACAACTGATCAATTAACTAGAGGTTTACACAGTGTGTCGAAAGTGTGTAAATGTTATACAGGTTATAATCTTAAAAATCAAACAGTTGACATAAAACCTGCCTGTTGATAAATATTTCTATTCTACACTTTTTTTCGCCATATATTTGTTTTTTTAAGGGGCAATCAAAAATAAAAAAAACAACAACCCTAAACTGCGTAGAGACATCATCCTACATTTAAGACAATGAATCTAAATGATGGCTTACATTATTGGCAAAAAGGAAAACATCTAATAAGAGTAGAGTGAATGGCATTCTAGACTTAAAGGATTTCGTGAATCTGTTGCTCCTGAGAAGCGGGTCGTAGCTGTGCCATGCCCGGGCCCAGCCCCCGGCTCTTTCTCCTGGCAGACTCCAGTTGAAAGTTAATTGGACGGGGAGAGGTCTGAGACAGGCTGCGCCGAGGCCCATTAGCGATTCCCCTGTCGAATGAGGAGCCATGAGGATCACAGACTCACAAATAGGGAGGATTAAAATAATCAATAGCCTCGACTTCCATCGACCACACACACACACACACACACACACACACACACACACACACACACAGAGCGTAATTAGTGGACAATCTATTCAGCAGTGGACTATGACACCGTTGTGAACCTTACCCCCCCCACCACACACACACACACACACACACACACGCACGCACGCACTCACACACACAAGCCCCACACACTCCAACAGTTGTGGTGCCTAATGAGGGGAAATAGTTGTGGCTGCATGTGGGGGAAATGAGGAAAAGGTCAAATATCTAACAGCCTTCTACAGCTCACATCCTAATGTTTTGCCACCAAAGAAAAATAATTTGACCTTAAGGGCATGACCACAAAATGTAGTGATATTTTTATTTATTTTTTATGTGTGAGAATTTCAAATAATTTGTCAAGATTTGCATTTAAAAGAAAACTTTAATTGTGCCAAATGATGTGCTTTTGATTTTTCATTTGGCTCAGACAGAGAAAAGCAAAATGGGCCCCTGCTGTATCTTATAGTGCCTACATATTAGTCAGAGGTCTTTTTACCATTAGTCGATTTCAGTTGCAACACTGCCATCTTGTGTCAGTGGGAAAGAAGGCCGCTGTGAAACAGACGAGGCAGGAGAGAAACCTGCCCCTTATTCCATTGAAACAAACAAATCCACAGACAAATAAACCAAAATATGTTCTCAGGGTAAACATTTATTCAGATGTAGACAAAATAATTGGATGCAATAGCCAGATTATTTGTGGTCTTTTGTAGGGAATGTAAAGGCACTTAAATTAAACGTGGAAAACTAATCGATGGAAAAGGTGGCCGGCAAAATGCAAAAAGAGGGAAAATGTGACGGGGTAAAAAAAAAACAAAAAAAACAAAAACAAAACAAAAGTGGGACGTTCTTTGTCTTCACCCGCTCATCACCATCCTGACCAGTTCTGTAAAAGAGACATAAGACAGAGAGAAATGTTAATTTCGTGGTCTGTATCTTGGCAGAGACCTACTCCAAAATGCAGCATGTTGAGTCAAGGCCATCCTCATCCAGATTGGGTGAACCTGGCTGGGAAAACGCTGCATTTGGGGGCAGATCCCCGTTTTCGACTCAACCAGTGGGGGGGGGGAAAGAGATGAACTGGGCACTAAAAGAGAGAGGTGAGCCAATCATCTCTATCTCCAATTCAGCCAAAGTATTAGGCCACGTCTATGTCGATCCAAGTACAGCTGGTTAGAGAAGCCATCATAGCTGTGTGCCTTCCTCTAGTTGAGAAGCAAAGAAAAGGGAAGAAGATCAAGGCAGCTACAGTCCAGTCAGAGTGGCCAGCTACAGCTTCAGCTTCCGTCAGTACAAAGGAGAAAACAAATCAGCACAAAAGCAACTTATTGCGACTCTCTGGTTAGTGGGAAGGGGGACTGGTTCACTCTCCCTGAAGCTGGTGGCTGACCTCCAATGCAAAACGCGTCTTCCGTCTAACGGGCACATCTAGTTCAGTGTCTACGAAAAAGGGCAGCACCTCCAACACCAACAGAAGAAAGGGACTATTTTAAGAGCACTGATCACATGCAAATGAGACCAGAAGAGCTGCCTCACAGCCAAACCACCAGTCGGCTCCAAAGACTCAACGGAGCCCCCCAGGTTTTTTTCTTTCCTGAATGAGACCAGTCTCTTCCTGTGTGTCCATCATATCCCCTTATAAACTAAGGGGAGACTCAGACACATGCAGGGGGGGGGGGGGCATGCTGCACCCAGGCCAAGACATAGGGCTGCAGGAGAGACAGCGAGAGCGCGCGCAGCAGAAGGCTAAACAATGGATGAGAGGGACACCCAGGGTTTCCACACAGCCACCTGCAGGCCAAAACTAGCTTGCAACAGCGATTGTTTATGTTAGCCAACATAAAGGTAAAACACTACAGCAGATTAGTGTTAGGGTGGCCTGATGGGGATTATCTAACAATAAAAATACAGCAGGAAAGCCTGGGAGTGCCATCTCATGTATACCCAATGCCCGTACCGGCCCTCAGCCTGACATGATGTGGCGAACAAATGCTGTGGAGGAAGAAGAGTTAACACACCGTCAGCAGGGGACACGTACACAGGGCCTCTTAAAAGTAATCAATGAACCACAAGTGTTGAGGACGTATATGGGACGGCAGATGTTACCATGAATAGACATAAATCTCAAATCAAACATTGAATATCTGTTTAGTACATGAAGTGCTTCGAACATTTTACCTTGGAAATGACTATAGTTGAATTTCCTTAAACTACTCTGAACAAGTATACAATATTTCATATATTTTTACAATACAGGGTCATTATCCCAGTGCCAGAGTGGGCATTAGGGTGATGGGTTGGGCGATGGCTATATCAGGATTCAGCATAAAGTGACGGGTACAGTGATACCTAACTTGCTATTGTATATGTATAAATATGTTATTGTATAAAACACATTTAGCTTGAGATGTTCGTATTCAAAGAGAGAAATAAAGTGACAACTAAAAGTGTGTGGGTAAAGACAGACATATGCACATGAATCCTTTAATAAGATCCACTAAGCCTTAATTATGCCTGATTCTGTCATAAATATTTTTATCTTCATTTAAATACCTGAATTTAGAGGTAAATTAAAAACAAATATTACCAAAGACTTTGCAATTCCGGATCGGATAAAAGGGTCCTTAATAAAAGACGTAATGGCTCAAATGTGAATTAGACAGAAAGATACTATTGAGTCATAAATTATTAAGTTTATAAATGTGCTTCTGAGAGACTTTGAAAATATCACACTGTATGCTTAACACAATCAGTGAAATGTTGTACTAGAGTTTCTTAGATACATCATTTGATGTATATGTTGAAAAGGTTGATCTGAATTTTGCATTCACAAAAATAATTTTAAGAAGCAGTGCCTCATATATATATATGGTGGTATCGTCTGCCCAACCATGCAGAATATGATGTTTATATTGAATAATTAGCTGATTTATAGCAATGGCGTTGCGCACACCATCATGCTAATTAAAGCTGGCAACTTGTTCCGGTTTATATTTGTTCTCACCTTCGTAATTGATGCAGCCATTTGCATCTTCGTGTCCTGCCAAGAGCGTCTCCACTTCCTCCTCTGTCATTTTCTCACCTGACAAGGGAACATAAAATATTTATTCAATTACAAATAAACATTTTTTTTTTTTTATGTGATGACACTAGATCATATTTCTTACGCCTGTTAAGAAAAATACAGGGAATAAAAGGTGCATTAAACAGTATTCGTAAAATGGATTTGACCACTGGTCACTTTTAATGCTAAAAACAACAGTGAGCTTTCTACTCGGAGAACAGCAGTGATTTCCCAAAAATAAAAAGTGGGAAACTACGAAAGCCACCCATTAAAAGGTGATCAACAAACGTGCCTAGTGTGGTGAGGACGTGACGTAGCTCTGCTCCCATTACTGTGCCATTGCCCTCCTTGTCAAAGACACGCAGTCCCTCCACAAAATCCTCCATGGACCCTTGATCCTTATTTTTTGCGATGGCCTGGAACATGGGCAGAAACTGCTCGAAGTCGAGCATCTTGCAGCTCATCTCTGCAATTAGACAAGAATAACAGACAATTGTCGATTTGTGTTTCTATCACACTGACAATTTAATGATCTTAATTTATGATAGACAACTCCGAGCACGATCACTCGTCACCTTCAGCCTTGGGGTTGCCCAGAACCTTGAGCACCTCAGCGTTGACAGGGTTCTGTCCCAGCGCCCGCATGACGTCTCCACACTGGCTGAAGTTGATTTTGCCATCTCCAGTCTTGTCGAACAGCAGGAAAGCCTCCTTAAATTCTGCAAGATTTTAAGACGCACGACAAGTTAGAGCACCAATATGAATGAGAATGGGAATTATTGAAAAATGTAGACACGTGTGGAGAAATAATAGAAAATACAATTTAAATAGACGCAATCAAAGAAATCAAAAAGCCAGACAAATTGGAAATCAAAAGACAAAATGCAGAGTACATAAAGCAGTTTATCAGAAGCAATTAAAATGTTTGTTTTTTTTTTACAGGTAAGACTGAAATTACAAGAGAAAGGGGAGGACACAAAGCACCACATTGACAAGCTGGCCTAGGTTTTTTTTGGCACTATTAAGGGTAATAAGTGTATTAATAACTACATTATTAAGGGAACTCCCAAACTCATCTTGCATGACCATGCATAGTTTAAGCTCACACTAGATTAGTATCATCACTATTTTTGTCAACAAGGCAGAGAGCGGTTAATCCATTTTATAAAATCTCTGCAATTTCCCAGTACAGACTGCCATAGCTTTCTCTATTCCACAAATATACTTCCGTTAGTTATCTTCTCAGTCTGAATGTCACATTGGCAACAACATGGTGGAACACTTTCAATGAGAGGCTACATGCTATGAAGATCATTCATACTATTTTCTGCAGTATTTACATGCAAAAACGTGTTGATTAGATTATGAGAAATCCAACATCTAAATTAAGAGGTGAAAACAATGCAGCGGTAAATGTGTCCGTGGTGACTAAAATCAAACACATCAAGCAGATATACATGTAGGATACAGTATGTCAGGAAAAACTATGGGTGTAACGATTCTCCAAATATGCTGTGTATTATACAACATCCTGTTTCTTGGAAAGTGTGCGTATGTTGTGGTTGTGTGTGTGTGTGTGTATTATCGCTTGTAATTTAAACTCTCAGACTACCATTAGGTGTGTATGATAGAAACTTACTTTTTACTTTGTTGATTTGTAGTAAGGTGTCATATTAAATTAATGGTAGAGAACAAATATACATAGGTCAGTACTTTAGTTTAATATTACGAAATTATCTTTGGGGTGGCTCAGAACACTTTCGTTTGACAACAATATATTTTACAGCAATACTGAACAGTCGATGAGGCTGTGAGCTACCCGAGCCCCCTATGAAGTATTGATGTTGTCGTTTATGCAGAGTTACCCAGACCGTATCAACAGTGATGCAATCTTATTGAGAATCAAAAAGGTTGATCAATGTAGCTTTGAGCCAACTATCAGGTATTGAGTTAAGCCTCAACAAAGCTTTGCGAAGCTCTAGCAATCATTGGGACATTGATTAGATTACTAAATATCCTGTTGGCAAGCTATCCCTTAAGTTATTCTCCCCAAAATAAAGCTCACGCCGTGTTGTGGAGTTTTTCCTGTTCCGAGGAATGTGCCTCTTCCCTTCTGGCTAGCGAGCCTTTTTCCCAACACCATATTTGGTATTAGAGGAGTGGAGGAAAGGAGGAGGAGAGTGAGAGTATGGCCTATTATGTCAACAGTGATTAAACAACCCAACCCCTCGGACAAAACCTATCCACCACTGTATCCAACACCAAAAAAGGACTCGCTGTTGAAGATGAGCTGCTTGAAAGATAACAGGCACGGTTTGAGGCAAGTTGACAGCCAGGGATGGCCTGTCTGAACAGAACATGGCATACGAGGACAAAAGTACTTCTAATGCACGACTGACCACATACAATGAGATCCACTTTCCAGTGCTCTCCCACTGCACAAAAACACTGCAACACACGGTCAAAGCCGGTTTAGATTATAACGTAGTGTGCAAAATAGGACTGACTTTCGACATACCAAACAGAGCAAAGCGTCTCTCATTCGCATTTAGAAACAATTTGGTTTTTCCAAAGCAAACATGCAGATCACACCCTAAACACTCCAGGGAGAGGTACTAGGTTGTTTTTGTGTTATGGCGGTCCCTTTTAACTGACTTACCATGAATCTGATCCAGGTTAAATTCAATCTGGAAAGGACAAGCAGTTGCAAGTGGAAAGTGATCAAACAGTACGGAAATAAAGAAGGAAAGCCGAGCCTAACCACGACTACTATGACTGGCAGGTACAGAGCAGGGTGATAGTGGAGATACAGGGCAAAGTCTCAATTGAACCAAGCGGGAATGAGGGCATGCAAAGCAAGCTGGAGTTGAAAAATGTCAAACACAAATTTTAGAACTCACCAAGGATTTGATCTTCCGAGAAGTCAGACTGTTCAGAGAGAAATCAGGCTACATGAAAGCTGTTCCTTTTGCTGCGCAAAGCTAGCTCTGATAAACGTCAGAGGCATTTGCGCATATTATCCGTCAGTAATATTTACTCCAACTAGACATTACATATCTACGACACATTCCGTCATGAATACTGTGCACGGTGGTAATTCGAACATTAATTTGGCTCACCGTGTGCTTGCTAACTTTATCTACCGTGTAAGCTAACGCTAGCTTATCTTAAGTTGCACTTCCGCTAGCGCCCGGAGAGCCGTTTCAAAAATAAATTAACAGCTTTGGAAAGCTAAACAATGTTATGGACACTATGACATCGGGAGCTAATTACACAAAAACGGTCAAATTTTGAAAAAATAAGTTGCGCGTAGGGTGAGAAAAAGACCCACCATGTTTCCTGTGTAGGCTGAGGTGTGTCCCAGACGTCGGCCAAACGAAGAATGTGTCGGCTCGTACAGCAGGGCGGAGAAAACCCCCTAGCCTGCGTCATGACGTACACAGACCCAGCCGAGCTGAGCGGGACACGCGCACACTTCCTGCTTACGATTGGGTTCGCTCATGTAACGCGGCTCTTGATTGGATAGAACATGAGCACTACATTGGGCTAAGCCAATCGGAAAACAGGTTTGATGGCTTCCTCATCCACCTCGGGTGGGAATAAATCGGCCCAGCAGGGTAGACGGTGTACCAACGCACCATATATAGAAACAAACATTGAGGTATAGTTCGTGGTTTACTGTTATATAAGTGACTTGTTTTAGATCTCCTTAAATTGTTGCAAAGAGGTTGTGATCGAGAAGACTTGGTCATTATTCAGAGGTATTAGCAGAAATCATGCAGTTGTTATATCTCAGCAGACCAGAGGCAGGAAGGCCTGGAAGTAACTGTGTCATCACATTAATGCCCCGGGGGCTTAAACTATCATATTTGCCCTCCATTTTATCGACCGTGTCCTCGGTTCCCATTGAGCTACATTGTGTTTTTAATGCCAACGATGTCCAAAGATTGACAGTTAAATATGAATGATTTGCGTCAGTGGCTAGACATCATATGCAAATTATTATTCCATTGGTGATAACGTTTATAATATAAATGTTATGTTAAGGAGTATGACCTTAACATTAAATAATTAAAATAGATGTTCGGAGAGATGTTTGTTCACTTTGTGGTTTGTGTTTGACTCTGGTGATTTTGAGCACAACTGAATAAATGAATTCATGATAGCAGAGAATGACTTTGCTCGACTTTGCATTGAGGATGAGAGTGTCTGGCCATGTCTCTGACTCCACTGAGAGCAGAAGTCGGTGTATTAATATGGCCCACATATCTCCACAGGCAAAAGGGGCCAAAGCAACTTGAAACACTGAAGGCATGAGAATGGCTGCAATTGTAAAACACTAACAAAGCTAAAGCAGCAAAGTCTAATGTGGGCATCAGTAATATGAAATACAGGCTATTCACGCTTGACATTTACAAATATTTTGTCTTATTGACCGCTGCCTGTTTTGACCAAAGTCCACTGTAACAGTAATGTTATAAAGTGTTCATATTTTAAAGTGTGAACAATGAGTCTACCTTATTTAACTGAAGTTTTATATTTATGGGTGGATGGATAATTTAGAGTTGAAAAATGCAAGTAAAAGTCCAAACAAGCCCCTACTCAGCTGTGATATGCTCCTATGTAAAAAATAGGTGAGGAAGAGTATTGTATACAATAGAATCTATAATTAGTTTTTAATTGCCTCATATTTTTTGCTTGGTGCCTAATATGCTGTATCATACATGCAATAACTGCGACCAAGATTTATGACATTCCATTAAAGGCTGAGGCTAGTTGCTGCTTTGGCTTGGAGGTCCTGGAAGTGTGCTCACTGTCCTATTCTCCTCAGTCTGGGACTGGCACTGTAGGGGTCAGGTCCTACTTAAACGTCTGTCCAAAAGCATAGAAATTCTGTCTTAGTAGGAAAATGACAGGTATAATGAACTTTTCATTGTTTCGCTCAGATCCATCAAATGTCCGGTTAAACCATGACAGTGAGCTGTGTGAACAACAAAAAGAATTGGCACATCCAGTGGCAAGAAACAGTCTCTCTCTCCCTAAGGAGGCCACCGACTAACAGCCTCCATCTGACTGCTCCATTTCTTTGCCCTCTTTCGGTCCAAATTGATGCTGATCATTAGGTCCGTCGAGTTCGTTTTAGAATCACAGTAAGCTACTTTGTAAATAATCAGCATACGATAAAAGACTGCGCTTGTGTATTTCTGGCTTAAATTTCCAATGTTAGCAACACCAGGAATTAAATGAATCAGGTATTTCCAATATATTTCTAATTTATGAATGCCCCACATTAGCTTTGTTACAAAATTATACTTCAATAACCCAACTCACCTCCAAAGTACTGGGGTCAAATGGTGAATCCGAGGGACGCAGCATCCTAGGCTTCGGCTCTTGAGCCAGTTTCGGTGCCGAGGGAGCCAAAGGAAGGCAGGGGTAAGGGGGACCCAGTCTTGGTTGGGACACTGGTGAAAGAGACTTCTTAATGGAGGGTTCTCTTTTAGGAGTCATTTCTAATGCCTTGGAAAAATCTCTGCGACCGCTGCCGGTATGTCTTCTGAGAGGAGTTATGAAGTTATGAAGGAAAGTGTGTCAGTCGTGTGTGTCTTGTGGAGAGGTGGGGGTGGTGGTTGAGGGGGAGCAGGTTGATGATGCTAAAGATGCTCAGGGACTGGCATGAGGAAGTGGATGTAGAGCGATCTGTGAAGGAAAGTGTGGGGGCTGCGGTGGATATATATATAGAAACAACCAGGCCCTAGTGTACGACTCCAAGCACACACTTTTATTCGGGTCAGAAATGTGTTCGGCAGTGAAGCAGCACCAAGCAGGGATTCTCTGTCAAGCTTCACACACAGATCATAAATCAAGTACTGTATATAACGGATTAACATGTTCGCGAAAAGGTTGCAATTTTATAACTCGTTATAAACACTCACGCACCTTCTAGGTTTTTCCCATTTTAGCTAAAACACATTTTTTAATGTATCCTGTCCTTAAAAACTCACCTTCTCTGACACACTGACACTTCTCTTGGCTGACACTGATATAGGCCCAGAGGAGTAGAACCATATGATGCGTAAAAAATTATACAATGGATTTGAACTGTAAAATTAGTTTCGTTCTGTGAAATTACTGAGATTCGTACACAAAATATTATCTGCACAGTTCACTCACACTACGCAGGATCTGTGACATCACCTGGAATAAATGAACGTTGTCTGAATCCTCTGGTTGTAAATTAGTATTGCCACATGATATTGATTACCATTAATTAGCTTTGTTGAGGTTGACATGGATACACAATAAACACAATTTTGAAACGTGGTTAGTTATTTACACTTCACTGTATTCTTTTATCAATGTTAAATAAGCATGCTTTGCTTTGCTTTGCTTTGGTTATTATGTTGGTATAACGTTTAAACCCGATGGGAGACAGTAGTCCTGAAAGGTTCCACTAGATGTCACTATTACACAACAGGAAGCCGCATTAAGCCTTTGGACTCAGTTGGTAAAAGAAACGGATTCGTTGGTCTATCTATCTACCTACCTACCTGTCTGTCTGTCTGTGTCTGTCTGTCTATCTATCTATCTACCTATATATCTGTCTATTTATTTGTCTGTCTGTCTGTCTATCTATCTATCTATCTATCTATTTATCTATCTATCTATCTATCTATCTATCTATCTATCTATCTATCTATCTATCTATCTATCTATCTATCTATCTGTCTGTCTGTGTCTGTCTGTCTGTCTATCTATCTATCTACCTATATATCTGCCTGTCTGCCTGTCTGTCTGTCTGTCTCTCCATCTATCCATCTCTCTCTCTCTCTCTCTCTCTCTCTATCTGTCTGTCTGTCTGTCTATATGTCTGTCTGTCTGTCCGTCTGTCTATCTATCTATCTATCTATCTACATGCCTGTCTGTCTGTCTATCTATCTATCTATTTATCTATCTATCTATCTATCTATCTATCTATCTATCTATCTATCTGTCTGTCTGTGTCTGTCTGTCTGTCTATCTATCTATCTATTGATCTATCTATCTATCTATCTATCTATCTATCTATCTATCTATCTATCTATCTATCTATCTATCTATCTATCTATCTGTCTGTCTGTCTGTGTCTGTCTGTCTATCTATCTATTTATCTATCTATCTATCTACCTATATATCTGCCTGTCTGCCTGTCTGTCTGTCTCTCCATCTATCTATCTCTCCATCTATCCATCTCTCTCTCTCGCTCTCTCTCTATCTGTCTGTCTGTCTATATGTCTGTCTGTCCGTCCGTCCGTCCGCCTGCCTGTCTCTGTGCCTGTCTGCCTGTCTGTCTCTGGCGTCACTCTACCCGCTCCTCCAATAATCAATGCTCTCCATCCGTCAGCGGGTTTTGGACACAATCCATCGCGCGCTAAATGGGCCTTGAAATCACCGTTTATGCGGCTCGAGCGTCAAAACAATAGCGACACGAGACCCTCGCTGCGAGACCAACGGCACTTCTGGCGCTCTAATAGCGGATCGAACATGCAACACGAGGAGGCAAAAGACCCCCCCCCCCACCCCCAACAAAGTCACCAAGGCTCGGCCAATTATCAAACTGTCAGGAAATGGTCAACAACATCAACATAAATAATGGTGCAGCTATTTACTGGACTATTTTAGTTGTGCAACGTTACGCTAATCTATTCTGCCAGTTCCCCGGTCTATTCACTATACCAGCTGATCGCTGCTGAGTCTGCCGAGACAGCTCAGCGTCAAAACACTTTAAGAAGATTAGCGGTGCGTCACGTTTTCCTCATCATTTGCAACACTAATCCACCACAAGAAGCTATTAATAACAACACGAGTGTCCTATGCGTCTACTTTCAAACAAATGATGTACTGTATGGGCCTTGATTAGGAAACACATAGTATTTCCTAACTTTCCTATGTCAGCGTCTGCACAGGTCTTAGTGGCTCTGAAATGATTTTTCGAAATTATTAGACACTTAATTGGAAAAAATGACTATCCTTTCATTTTGTGTGCAGCGTTGTGAAAGCAAATTCAATTACTCCAACTTAAAGGAAATGTTTCAACAGATCCTCTGAGGTGCCCCAATTGGCTAATGAAATTATGGCGGTTCTCCCGTCTAATGTCATTCAGACCCCCCCCCCCCCTGCCACAGCAAATCTCCAAACCACCTGATTTATTTTTAATGATATTACACCCCTCACTCGGCTGTGTCATGGTAATAATCGGGGTGCTCCAGCTGCCTCTAGATCACATTAGCCGGGCTTAATATTGACAGTGCCGGGCCCACTAAACAATGAGGCTATGGGGATAGAGAGCTTAAAGGCTGCCTAGCCAATGGGTATGCTGCAGGAGGTAGAGGAGATGCAGTCCAAGATGCTCCAGTTCCCTATGCCCCGGAGGACTGGTACCATCATTAGGCAGCTTCTTCTATAGTCCTGCGGAGCTTTAAACCCTTCGATACCAGATCCAAAACCCCAGCCAGGCCCCACACATCAAAACCATGCTGACAAGAAACCGTGAAACTAGAGGCAACTTCATTCCTTGCTCGTCTTTCACCGGATGGAGAAACCCACCAGGACGACACCTCAGCAGCTGCACCATGTGTAGTTTCCTGCTGTGTAGCGTAAGCGACTTTGGACAAGACTCAGGGGCGCCGACTCTGGTGGGCAACTCTTGCGATGGCATAACATCAGCGGATGAAGTTCATGTGCATGTTTAAGAAAACTAAAAGCTCAACGCACTCTTTGATTCTTGTTAACGATAAAAACACACCTGGAACATTTTTTTAATCCAGAAATTGTGTTTTCTTATGTTGGGTTACACCAATAAGCAATGATGAAAAAAAACAACCCACTGCAATCTGACATGATTAGAAAAGTGCTTTTATCCGTTATTCTAATTTATATATTGCAGGCTTGTCTAGTTTCTAGCATTTGCATAATGGTCACACTGGGACTAGGCCACTTGTGGGACACTTGCACCTGATCACAGACACACTGTGGCTTTTTGCCAATCCCACATCCACAGCTAAAACTTCCAATTAAAAAATCACCTGTATTTGTTCTTTTATTTGTCACGTAGATCCACATCAGTTAGATGTGCCTGTACTCCGAGGTTTTATTTTGTGTCCCAAATTGTTGTTTGGATCGGAGGGGATTTTGTATGGGGGCCCACAGATTACCGTCGTTGATTAGTGGTTGGGTGTAATCCTTTCAGCCCGTCTCTCTCCAAAACACCCCTGGGATATGCCCGTCTCCCTGAGGACCGGCAGCATGGCAGATGGATCCTCCTCCCCCTCTTCTGCCCCCTCTAACAGCTCACCCAAAAACACCGTGGATGTCCTGGGACGGAGGTTGTAAAGTATCCTGAATATGAAACCACAGGCACCTTTGTTTAATGGCTCTCTCTCCACTTAGTGAGAATTGCCCTCAGGCCCGATTCCCATTCTGTAGCTATATTTCTGCCCGATTGGAATGTGTTCCAAATCCATTAGCCCAAAGCAAGAGGAATAAGCTGCAAACAATCTGCTCATCTTGCCTGGATGAAATGGGACTATAGATCTTATCAACATTTACTTTGTAATCAAGGAGACTCCAAGTTGTTGACACTGTGATTTTGTGGATATGGCAACCCGTTCTCCAAAAATGTATGTGCTGGTCTAAAGTCAACCTGGTATTATAATACTACACATCCAGATAGACATTACTGTCCACTTGTCTGAGGGGCCTCAATTCAAAATGTTTTCAAGTGTGTCTAAAGTGTTCAAGTGGGTCAGACCTAATAGGCAGGTGTCGAAAACCGGGGGCCTCTATCTATGCAGTTCCCTGTATAGTTTCATAAGGACATGGGGATATAATAAATATTAACCAAAGGTGAAGTTTTCTTGGTTGTTTAACTAATTAAACAGATTCAAAGTCAATTAATCACATTTCTGTGGGCTGCTTGAGGGTTATGACAATTCAATTCAAGGAGCAGGTTAAATTTAGGTGCAGGTAAGGTCTTGGAAGTATAATGAGTATCTTAAAAAAAAAAAAAAGAAAATATTACAGCAAACCATGAAAAAAAATCTAATAGAGTGCAAAGAAAGTTGCTGAAACTTTGGGAAATGTCAACAGAGCCCAGTTTAAACTTAAACTTTAACATTTTTGATTCTTGATTTTAGATTTTAATTCGACATCAATATAATTCCATCTTTATAGGACCACCACCCTGTGCCACGTCACACCAACCTCTCTCGCAAATCCACACTCTCTCCATCTTTTATGATCACTACAAGGGGCTCAGCTTTCAGAAGCAGACCGGGGTGCATGTGTGTAGAGCTTTAATTCCTATTGTGTTCCAGCAGTGTTGGTGTGTGAGTGTGTCTGTGTTTTAGCGAAGGAGGGAGAGGGAGATGGAGATGAAGAAAAAGACAGGAACAAGGACCCATCTGTCAGCACAGCGCACGAATCCCTCCCATTCCATGTCGAGTCCCCTGGGACAAGATCGAGAGACATCTCACTTGTGGCGGTGTTTTTTGTTGGTTTTTTTTGTGAGGAAGGGGGTTACCTCATTACAAGCAACAACGACACTTAAATAGCTCATGCAAAACTGGTACTCCTTTGGATAAATCTTTCCAGAGAAACTTGTTTTGGAAAAGCTGAAAATGCATGTATTCTTAGCCATTCTTCTACACAAGCACCGACGACACGCACAACAGAGCTCCCTTTGAATCTTCTCCCATATTCGAAGGATCTCAGAATCAAGGGAAATCATCGTGTGGGTCTCAATATTTCGTTTTTTTAAATAAATGTGTTCGATAAATGTTGACAGCATGCACACAAAAAGTTGGTTCAGATCAGGTGTGCTCACCGTGACCTCTTCCAGAAGGTTGGCTATCTATGTTACTGCTTAAATGGGAGCAGGACAATTCCCTTTCCGTTAGTCAGTGAGTCATTTGGGAACCAATGGGAATTGTGGGAGACTGCGAGACTCCAATTCCCCATGCAGGCTGCAGGTGTGTTGGAGGCCACGCACACACTCATGGGACGGGAGTGGAGTAGTGCATGTGTGTGTTTGGGGGTAGGGGTGCATGTACCTGGGGAGCACTGAGCACATCACATAGGTCTGGATTTGTTGCTGTACACATGCAAGGTCTGGTTCACGTGGAGCAACACACACGTATACACACAAACACTTGGTGTACTTTCTGATGACACTCCCTTGCAATGAAAACGGAGTCCTTAACCATCAAAATGAAAGTTGTAACCATAACATGAGAAGGACCAGTAACAATCTGAGGGTCTAAAACTTAAACACAATGGTATAATGGGCTGAGCGCGCGCACACACACACACGCCAACACAAACACACGGCTTCCTCCTATGTCCACATGCCTTTATGGTCAATCAGGGCCGTTAGCTGAGTAAATGCTGTTTCAGCACGAGACATCATGTTGGACAAGCGAGTGACGCGTGAGCATCCAAGCAACAGATGCCCCCCACAACACACACACACACACGCGCGCACACACCAACGCTTCCTGTATGCAGCCATCTGTCAGGGTCTGTTCAATAAATCCTCAGATAAGTGCCCGTTTTTAGGCGATGTTGACGATTCGTCACGTGACCGCGTCTTCTTTCCACAGAAATCTGTCACACACACACACACACACCCACACAAGTCCAGTCTCTGTCACAGCTGTGCGCAGTCGCGCGCACAATGGGATCAATGCGGGGGCACGTGCGACTCGCGAGACCCTGGCTGTCAATAGCCGGGTGCTGACAATAGACCCCCACTGCGCCGCTGCTCGCCACGCACGAGCACCGGCGGACGTTTATTATGCCGCGGTATTTGTGGTGAAAACGGGCAAAATGCTCAATATTGAGACACAATTATAGACAATAAACGACACAGAGTTTAAAGGCTCTCCACGCGTTGAAAAGTCAGGGTCCTATTGTCCCCGTCAGCGTTAATGAGTGGCTCATCCTTTTTTACATAAAATAAATGTACAAACATTAAACCTGATGTATTATTGACAACCCGGTAAATGTGACGGTTTAAATGTGATTGCCTTACATAAAAAAGTGTAACGTTTCCAATTGGACTTCAAACATTTATTAAACATTTATTTTTTCATCCGTTGTTTATTTTATTTTAAATCATTTTTCGATATACTTTTTCTTATTTTGTCTTGTGGTTTTGGCTTTAGGCGACGTGTTGGAAATGCGCTGGGTATAACACATGTTTTGTTGAGTTTTGTTGAGTAAATGGGTTCGTCTTGGCTTCAGCCTGCCAAAAACTACCTGTCTCTTCGTTATTGCGCCAATTACGTCAGTAGTCGCTCAGTCCTTGGGGACAGAATATGACGCTAAAAATGAAGGAAAACAATTGAATGACTGGGAGAACAACGCACACCTGCTCTCTGCACACCAAGCTGTCAACATCACTTAAATACGCACGCACGGAAGAGCGTCTCTTTACTCAGAGTTTAATTAAGCGGAACATTTCTAATCCAACCGACTAATGACGAGATAGACCATCGATTAAGATAGTTTACACACGACCTCAAAACAAAATGGTGTTTTGTTTTTTGTTTCCATCCTACATTTCAAAGCGGGAAGGACTTGATTTGGGAGAGCCACGATTAGGATTATGAATCGTGTGACCCATCGGCTCTTCAGAATGAAATCAAACGTGATCAAACAGGCTTAAGTCTTTCACGGTGTTATAATAAACGAAAAAAAAACAAAAAACAAACAAACAAGAGAGGTGAAGCTAGAAATACTGGCCACCCTCCCCTCTTACAAAAGCGGAAATGTTGATTGCATTTAGAAAGGTGCATACGTAGGCCTACAGTGGCAATATCATATATATATATATACACATACAATAGAAAATAACTTCAGATGGAAGGGATGGTAAACATTCTCAGTTGTATATTCGTTTTTGGTGAATTGCACCTGCGGCTGAGTGGGTTTCAGAGAGAGTCTGTGGACTGTCTTTTCATTAACTCTCCGCTCCAACGGATCCGATATGATCATTGTGTTGCAGCGAGAGGTCCTCGGCGTCATTAGTGCAGCCCATATTCAAGACGCGTCTCCTAATCTACACGCGCACCCGGGCGCGCGCTCTTTCTGTCCCCCGCACGCCTCTGCTGGGCCCATCTTTTGGCCACGAGCTCGCCACGCGCGCTCGGGTGGGTGGGGTGGGTCGCCGGTGGGCGGGGCTTACCCGGCTAAAAGCAAACAAATCGGCCGGGATTTATCATTTGGAGATGAAAGTTCCATGCGCACTCATGGAGATCTGAGAGTGGAGAGCTGAGGACGAAGAGAGAAACGCAGCGGCTCTGGATTTATCACTTAGTCTGTTTTTTTTTTTACACCTGCCCATTTCCTTTTCTGTTCATTCACACAGAGCGAGAAGTGACTCCTGACAGGTGAGTTTAAAACTTTTTTTCTATGTATTATTATTATTATTATTATTAATTATCCATAATTATTTGCATGGTATTCATAGACTATAAGGTCTTTGCAGTGTTCACGTAATTATATTTAATTCGGATAATGTTTAAAAGAACACACTATATACACAATTGTGCGCCTTAACTTCTGAATTGATAAACTGATAAACCTATTTTTTACACGTGAGTTCACAATAATTAATTGGGGCAGATTTTTTAATTTTCTTTCCCAAAACAATGGCACATGCTCTTTCCGAGCTCTGAGTTTCCTTTATAGCCACACAATAGTCAATACTTATTTTTATTTTAGGCTTTGGGTATTAATTTTGCGAAACGTTTTAAAACAAATCGGAGAAAAATATGTGTTTGAATCGTTATAAACAGTATGTGGGCGTTTTGTCTGCACTCATTGTTACGTTGCCTATTTAATCTTTCGGGTTTCCTGTGCTGGGTAAATCCCCTCGTGTCCCAGATTGACAGCGTCTCTGAAAAAACTACAGCATAACAGCAGGAGACTGTTGAGACTATAAAGGTCATCTATTCCTAATGTCAAGGGATCACAATATAACATATATTAAATAATTATGTTTTTTTAATGAATATTTTGAATGTTGTCGGCACTCACCAGCTCTGGAATGAGATGAGTGACCAGTCACTGAGCTGCCAGCCATTTTATGCTAGACACTCTAGATCCTGTCAATCACAAAACAAAATGTTATCCTTATATATACATTTGAACAAAAAGTATCATGCTTTTACATTTACAACATGTGGTATTGATTGACTTTTTTTTGTTTGCAGATCAAAAATGATGACCAAACCATTTGGGAAGAGTGGGGATGTGAGTGAGCTGGTGAGCTCCCTTGGATGGCTGGAGGATGATGTTAGCTCACAGGATGGAGATGAGAGCCCGGAGATGAGGGGGCACCACGGTCAAATCCACTCCTGCACAGAACTGGGCAGTGAGGATATGGAGGAGGAAGATGACGAAGAAATTGGACCAAATGGAGAACAGGCTCCCAAAAGGAGAGGCCCCAAGAGGAAGAAGATGACCAAAGCTAGACAGGAAAGGTTTCGTGTCCGGCGGGTCAAGGCCAATGCCAGAGAACGTTCCCGAATGCACGGGCTGAATGATGCCCTCGAGAGTCTCCGCAGAGTTATGCCATGCTACTCCAAGACACAGAAGCTGTCGAAAATTGAGACTCTGCGCCTGGCCCGCAACTATATCTGGGCCCTGTCAGAGGTGCTTGAGAGTGGCCAGTCCACCGAGAGCAACGGCTTTGTGGAGATGCTGTGTAAAGGTCTGTCCCAGCCCACCAGTAACCTTGTGGCTGGCTGCATGCAGCTGGGACCCAGTCCGGTGATGCTCAACAAGCTGGAGGACAAGTGTGGAGGCCCGGGGTTGGGTGTTGTGGGGGGTCAGGCCGGCCATCCCCTCAGCTATCCATCCCCAGGCCTTCCCAGCCCCCCCTATGGCTCCCTGGAGGCATCCCACCTCCTCCACATGAAGGGTTACAAGGGGCCTGTGTACGACAACCCCTCCTCAAACGAGTGCAGCAGTGGCACCCCCCCATACGATGGGCCCCTCACCCCTCCCCTCAGCATCAGCGGCAACTTTGCCCTGAAGCAGGAGCCTTCTCCCCACGATTCAGAGAGGAACTTCACACCCCATCCCGGCCACCATGCCCACTACCTCTTGTCGCATCATTACCCGGCGTCCGCGCCAGGTTGCCTGCCAGGCGGGCCTCAGAGCCACCCACTCTTTCAGGCTTCACGGTATGAGCTGCCCCTGGATGTGGCCTTCGACTCCTTCACTCCCTCTCACTTGGTCACCTCTCAGATGGGTAACATCTGAAATGTGACCACGAAGAACTACAAGGACCAGGGACCGGCTGTCATGGGACTTGCGGGTAAAGACGCAATGCTCCCGAATAAACTGCTCTCAAGAACAATGGCCAAGAAGAAGGACTGTGAAGAAATTACTGATTGGCGTTCATGTTGTCTGGCACTCTGGGAGAGCACTGAATGCTCAGAGAGACTCATCTCCTCAACTCAATCTACCTGAGACAAACGTGCACCCATAACTTTTCATATTGTATTTATTATTTCTTACTTTTGATCACGTGTTGATATTTGGATTCAAATGTTTCTATGTCAGTTGCCCCCTCAGTTGTGACACTAAAGATGAGTTCACCAAATCTCCCTTAAGCATCACACAGATATGTTATGTGCATCAGGCCGATATTTGTGTGCAGGGTTTGAACAACATGGGAGTTTCTCTTGAAAGATTTTCATGTCAAAATATCCCCAAAAATATCAAATAAGTCATCTATCCTAAATTGTCCTACAGCCAATGACCCTCTCACCATACTAAAAGCAATGCATTTATTTATATCTGTATTTAATATTTATTTTGACACAAATCTTGTCCTTTTTTATATTTTCAGCACAGTTATGTTTTACTGTTGTCATGGTTGTCAGTCACTGGCAGCTGTACTGTATTTAAATTATTTATTTGAGGTCTTTCAGGAACGTGTTCATTTGGTGTCACCATTTTTGTCATACTCTACTGTTGTAAATATTTAGCTGTTTCGCACTTAATTGAATAAATATTCTTATATTATATGCTATTTCCGTAACAATGTTTTCCATGTGTTTTTCTGTTATTTTAAATTCAAGGAAGTTCATAACCCCAGTATAGAAACGCGTACTCGTATGAAGCTTCAGTAATTTACTTACTCTTTAAATTATAATCATTATAATTATTGTGGCATTTTCACATCCTAATCACATGGTGGTGAGTGAGACGGGCGAATTCCTGCTTTTCCTCAGATCAGCTGCGCATAAGATAATACTACTAAAAGTAAAGTTCAATTCAATTTGAGGGTTTTCTATAAATTCGGGTTCCTTTTTCACACAGGCGGTTCCAACTGTTTCACTTAATCCACACGTAACAGGAGTGATTATACGCCGCCTCAATCAATGTATTACTTTAATACAAGGTCATTTTTCAATAAGAAAGTATATTTTTAGATAAATAAAGCTACAACAAATATCATAGGAAAGAAAATGAATTTTCCATATCCATATCCATACGGCTATATTTTAATTACTCAGTTGCTTATATGGACACCCATTAAAACTAATGGAGAATCACAAAACTAAGAATAAAGGAGCACTTTGTTGCCAGGCAGTCTTTGGCAGGGCGGGCGTGCGTGCGTGCATGATGTCATTCTGAGGCTTGCTCCAGGGTTTTATCAGGTCAGGCGGGAGGCTGCTGTGGGCCATGGGAAAACAGCTCTGGGGAACAGGTGAACGTGTCATAGGCCTTTCTGAGGCCCTATCGCTCGCTTTCTCTCCCACATGTCCCATTTTCATTTCCCATCTAGCTCATGCCAAAACACTGTAGGGCAAGAACTCATTTTCAAAGAATTCACCCACATTGATTTGAAGAGAGAGAAGCGCCAGATTTCTGTTCGGGGACACGCTGCATACAGATCCATTCACTGATGCAACAGTGATTTTGGCTTAAAATGTAAACTGAAGCCAACACAATATATCGCATTCTAATGCTTATTTCTTTTAGGTCAACTTCAAACGGCAAGGTTCCTAACACATTTGTATCACTTGGCTCGTGACAAAAGTCTCGGTTATTAACTTTAATGACCGTGTTGAAGGACACGAGGGCTCTTGAAACAAACACAAGAAACACACAACGGGGTGGCGGAGTGCAAAGATGAATTGGTGAGAGCAAGCATTGATGTGCACAAGTGTGTTTATCATTGTGCTCCTTTCGGCAATTGTGAGGCGGGGAATGTGCCTGGGAGGCTGTTGCCCAAGAGCACTTTCCCCTCTTCAGCCACCTCTCCAAAGGTTTGTCTTTTCCAGTCCTGGCAACAGTGGAGAAAGGCCGGAGGAGAAAAAAGGGAGCGATTGTTTTACTGGGCGCCACTGGTCCATTGTGAATGCAGCCTGTTCTTTCTCTTGACCTGTGACCTGTATTGTTGTGGGGTTTCTCGTTCGGGGAGGGCAGACAGCTGGGGGAACTGCGGGGGGGCTGATGGACAGCTGGGCCAATTTGCTGAGAGAGAGAGACAGAGAGAGAGAGAGAGAGAGAGAGAGAGAGAGAGAGACGGGGGAAAGAGACTGAGAGCATGAGAGAGAGAGGGATGAGAGAGAAAAAGGGGAATCTGTGTGTCTGTTGGAGAGGGGAAGAAAAGGGAGTAGGAAAGGGCAGGAGAGGTGAGCGAGGTCCTTGCTCCCCCATTCACAAGTTTGTCCTCTCTGCTCTCGTGTCAGCCCTGGCACAAGAATGACACATAGCTTTACACTCAGGAAGACATTTGGCCTGTGAGAAAAGTACTGGCAGAGTTAGCTGGCGTACACTCTCTTTGTGCCTTCGCTGTTTTGTTTCTGCAGAAACGGTCAGAGAGGACAGAAGCCGGGTGTGGGGGGGGGGGGGGGGGGGGGGGGAGGCAGCGTACTTCACAAGTTTGTCCTCTCTGCTCTCGTGTCAGCCCTGGCACAAGAATGACACATAGCTTTACACTCAGGAAGACATTTGGCCTGTGAGAAAAGTACTGGCAGAGTTAGCTGGCGTACACTCTCTTTGTGCCTTCGCTGTTTTGTTTCTGCAGAAACGGTGGGGGGTGGGGAGGTGGGGAGGGGGGGGAGGCAGCGTACGTGGATTATCCTACTGAGTCCAAATACATGAGTGGGTGGATGTGGAAATAATCCACATAAATTAACTTTGGATACAAGATTACAAAACAGCAGAGATACAGGACGGGCCAGGGAGATTGGGAAATGGTAAGGGAGGAACGGTATGCTACCCAGACTGGACTTCTGGAGATCCAAAAGCAATCAGACCAGCTTTTCTACCTCTTTCCGTCGTCTTTGTATTCAACGTCAATTTCATTTCAGCGGTCCAAAGAACATTTGTCATTTTAAAATGATTAAAAAAAATTAATTATGTTTTCTGTCAAATACTCTGACAAACAATTGCGATCCTAATCATATTTTTTGGCTTAGGTTGCAAGCACATTTTGGGTATATCACGTGGATCTTATAAGTGTGTGTGTGTGTGTGTGTATGTTTGTGTGTGTGTGTGTGTGTGTGTGCGCACGAGGCTCTCTCTAAAGGTGAGAGATCACATGCTCTGTAATGCCATCTTGGCCAGAGAGCACGACCTGTAGCTCAGTCCCCCGGGAGAGTAAGGCCATGTCAGAAATCAGCCTTAATGTAGCTGTGGTGATGTTCAAACCAACGTGTGTTTTTCAGTATTTTCATAATTCATTGTACATTATTGATGCCAACGATGGCACCTTAGTGCAATGCACAACGTCAATTTTGAGGCTAAATGTCCCGGTCAACGTGAGAAGACATCACAGATATATTTCTGATGTAATAAAAATAAATAAAAAATCTGAACCGACTGAATATGTGAGGTGCATTATGATACTAACCCCTCACAACCCCACCTCTCTTGTGCTGATATTTTAGTGTGCGTGTGCAGCACACTTAATCCACTGGCCAAACAAGAGTTGCTCCCACTAGAATGAAAAGGTCCTGATCCATAGGAGCTAGATGGAGGGATAAAGCATTGTGATTAAGATAGTATTAATGGGGCCATAGGAGGCTGGAAGGCTTTAATCAGTGTCTGTGCGTCGGTAATCCCTCTGCCTTTAAGCTGGGGCGAACACAGCGACCCGCCCCCCCTCGAAGGCCACAGTGCATGCACACCCACGCCACATGCGCTCCCACACACCTCGGAGGGGAGCACGGGGATATGAGTGCCAAAACTTAGAGGTGGAGCGACCCCGAGACACAAGCAGCTGGTGGAAGAAAGGCCAAGATGGATGGAGACAGAGTTGTGGGCAAAGACAACGAGAAAACAATGAGATGGTAAGGCTGGCATTATGAGAGGATGCGAGGTTTAAAATGATGATGCTCGGGGTGGTCATGGTCAACGCGCTAGCGGCGATTAAATACAAACACATTAAACCGCGCCTTTCAATGACCCCTGGCTCTACCACAGTGCATGCGACTAGAGCACGTATACACCAAACTCAATCAAATTGGATATAATTAATTCCAGCTTTAGGGTCACGTCAGATTTGAAACGAGAGAAGAGAGAAACAAGAGACAGGGCAAAGAAAAGATGTACATGGAAGGGGAGGGAAGAGGACAGCTTGCAGACTCATTACCTATGGGGAGTGGGTGTAGAAGGTGATATTGTGCGCACGAGGGTAAGGGGTGGGCCTTCTCCTCCCAGAGTTCTCTGTGAGTATTAGGGTGTGAGAGTTAAAGAGCTTCTAATGGGATCTGGATGCTGTCGTGTTTACTCTGCCCCCCCCCCCCCCCCCCCCCCCCCCTGTCTCTTATACACACCCCCCTTCATGCACGCCCACTGCATTGTAGAAGTTGCTGGGCTTTGGGACACCACAATGGGCTGAGTGTAGGGACAGATGGAGGTTCCTTTGGAAGGAGGCACACACACACACACAAAAAAAAACAACAGCCAAGGAAGGAGGGCTGTGGTGTGTGTGAGAGCGAGCAGCCAGCATGGCGCACGGCTACGAACGTGGGAGAGCAGAGGCGCAGGAGGGAGAGGGGAAAAAGCTGAATGGGGAATCTTAATTTCTTACCAATTGTGATGCAAGGAGGGGAGCGACTCTGATTGTCCCTTTCCGTCCGTAATCTGCCGTACCGCATGACCTGGACACATTGGCATGGTTCAGGGCCGCCGAAGTGTTGGCTTCTCCCTCATTTGGCCTGCACACGCGAAACACCTTTATTTTCAATCACGCCACTGAGTGCATGACTTTCCACAAAAGGAAGGAATAATTAGCGTGAGCGATGTGAAGCGTTTAAGCCCTGACCGAGGGGACAAAATGCAGTTTATTTTCGCCTTTGTTTATTGAAGGTTAAACCAGGTCACGCGACAGGCTTAACGCTGGAGTCATTCATTTAGGGTAATGCAGTGCGTGGAGAATGAGGCGAGAGGGTTCTGTGATAGATGCAGATGAGGAGAAGCATTCGGAGGAGGGCAGAGGGAGGTACCAGGCGCAGGAGCAACAGATGGGGCCGAATGGAAAGCTCAGGTTGTAAACTTTTCCGTGAGTAACATCTGTCCATTTGTCCATCTGCTACACTCACTGTCTACAGTTTGTTCAGCAGGAAACCCATTAATTAGAATCGTGCGGAAGAGGCCACCGGCGCAAACCCCTTTGTCACCGTATATTCATTAGACAAGGGAAAGAACCGAAGCGATGCGCGCGCGGGGGGGGGGGGTGAAATGCAGATTAGCTTAATGACCTTCTTTTTTAATGCAATTTAATGAGTGGATAATCATAATTGCGGAAAAAAAAACGGGTTCCTCATTTGTGATCCAATCAAATTAACAGTGTCGCAGCATTCCCACAGATAAGCGTATACATCACATCTGTGAAACTCCGGGACAGAAGTCTCGCCATGCCGTTCCCTGCGTTCATTTTCGGGAGCACTCATAAGTAAGTGGATTGGCACGGTGTGTGGGTTTGAACCCAGATTACAGTTGCATTAGCAATTACCGTGAACACGCCCCTTATGATCTTCCCATCAATACAAACATCCCACCACTTACCCAACTTAAAGTCAAAGTCATCACATCCATACATGTGCATTATGCGTGTCAAAAGGAGAATCTTGGGCCATTATAAGCGGATTATGGAGGAGTTTAACAACATTTTATGGATACGGGGGGGGGGGTGACAAAAGACAGCCAAGTATAATTGAAGCATTAGAAATGTTACGTCATCCATGGGTATTTTTTTCTTTTTTGGCCAGAAACATTCCTTCTTCAATTTGCTCTACAGCGAGCGGATGAAAGAGAATTAAGCAGCTGATCTGGGCTCAGTGACCAGAGTGGTACATTAGACTTTAATCCAGGACAGTGGAGGGTTGGAGAAGGGAATGGCATCTTTTAATCCTGCACTCCATCCAGCCAACCCTTTCATCAGACACCGGAGGGACACCCACAAACCGAGACCAATGTCACATTTCTGTTATATACACACACCACCTGATGTGTTTCAAGATATATATATATATTAAAAAAATTTACACCATTTTTAGGCAAACTATTGAACTTCAAACATTTGGTGTAAACTTTTAACACCATAAAAACAGTGAAGCGTTGCAGTGTGACAGAGTTTCCTATGTTTTTACTGCATAAGCAAATTATTATTATTTTTTTAAATACTTCCCATTCGTGAGCGGCATGCAGCTTTTCTGCGTTTCCTAAATCTCAGTCCTTCTCACAGGGTAGAAAATTGTCCTGGCGAGCCCGCCCAGTGCACACTGTCCCCCTATATGTAACAGATGTTACTGGGGCAACAGTTGGTATTGAAAGGGAGGGGCTTCAGGCCATCTGTCCAGGGTCAAGGTTTGAAAAAGGGTGGCGGGGATGGTGGCACGTTCAGGAAAATGGTAAGTATTGGGTTTTGGAGAGGGAATATAGTGCACATTGTTATCCAGCTCAATGTGTGCATTTATTCCAGACAGCCTTTTGTGGAAGTTTTGGAGTATAAGATTTGGAACTCCATAAACTCTTGTCAGAAAAGCGTTGGCTTTCAGTGCAAAAGCGCCATCGTGTGGTCCACTAGAATACGACAACCAAAATGGAATAAATCACAGAACTTTTGTTTATTAAACATGCCATCGCAATAATTTACCGAGTGAGGTCCGTACGCAATTGCTACACCTCCACGGTTAAAAAAAGAAGAAAGAAGTAGTAATATTTACAAATTCAGTCAAATGGAGTCCAACTGAGATTTTAGACTTTCAAGGGTTTCGTCTATGCAATCCCGCAAGTAGGCCATCTTCTTATGACCAACCTTTTTCTGGGGGGGGGGAAAAAAAGGCAGACCATTAAAAAAAAACTGCTACACACAGATGTGAGCCATCACATCCTTTCACACAATTTACACAGATAGCAAGAGTACGTACAATGTAGACCTTTAGCCTCTCCTTTTCCATGCAATAGAATTCAGCCACAGTTAGCTCCGTAAAGTCTTTCTTCATGGTTAAGAATCCACAGTTAGGGGAGCGTTTTATGTGCTCGGTCCTGAGTAGTAAAAATTTAGAGCAGCATATAAAGCTCAAAAAAAAATTCAGCTCACGCAGGATATATGATCATCTATACACAAACAAAATCATCTCTAATTTAGAATTGTGCCAAATAAGACAGTTATCTTTCCTTTTTATCCGCTTCGTTCATCGTTTATTTCATCTTTTGGTCCTATACGTCAAACATTCGCCCAACGATGGGCAGCGGTAACACAACGCTAATTAGGCGAGATGAAAATAAGGCTGTGTCGGCATCAGACAAAAGGTATGGAAGGTTGAGGGCGTGGGCCTGAATAAGTGGACATGCTTTTCTCACCACGGATCGTCATCTGGCTCCCAGCCCTCGAGCTCAATCAGACAGAAGAAACAGCAGGCCACGTCAGGCTCGTTCTCACTGGGGCAGTGGACAAACCCAGCGCTGGCCATCTGCAAAGGCAAACAAACGGCAACAGATAGGGACGTGTGTGTGTGTGTGTGTGTGTGTGTGCCGATGAACACAATGACAGCGACGATAAGCGGGGGCGGAACTCGAGGCAGATGAGGGCCGGTGAGAATTAAACGAGAGGATACTCTCGTTTGGACCCCTTGGGGGGGGGCCTGCGCTGGACTTCCGATGCAATGGAACGGAATCTGGCACCTGCCTGGCGGTCAATCACAACCCGACCCCGCCAAAAGGCTGCGGCGTACAATTGTTGCGTCAACGAGGCTTGGACAAACCGTCAATGAACATTTTCTCATCAACCATAGTGTCTATGTTGATCTAAATTGGCATATATTCTAATGTCTGACACTGGAATTTGAGGAAGGTCACAGTTCAGACTCGAGATTTGACGAAGGCCTGGTCTCACCTATTCAGACAAATTCTTATCTCGGCTAAATATACGTCGACCTGCAATACACTGTCAAAATAAAGAACTTAAATATTACTAACAAACTCTTCTAATAAATCAATATATGTGGTACAAAGCGCCTTCCTCACCTTTTCAGGTGTGCAGTTGCAGTCCTCCCTGAATGGCCAGTCGACAAAGCTTTGTTCCCGTAAACCATGACTGTACATCTTGTCATAAAAGGAAAACCTGGTGCTCAATACATCGATGGTGGCCATATCTTCGGCAAATGCAGGCCCAACGCAACGCGACTATCTAATTCCCATTCTCGGTGGTTATATGGCCACAGCCGTGTGCACACTCGCACAGGTGATTTTGGTCAATCAAACTCAGGCTGGAGGTGGGTGGAGCTGCGATCAGAACGTGAGGTCCCCAGACCAGCCGTAGCCATATTTTTTCCTATGGAATCGTTGTTAAAAGTTTTTAATAAACTTTTGGTAT
Organism: Colistium nudipinnis; assembly: GCA_016785305.1. NCBI lineage: Eukaryota > Metazoa > Chordata > Actinopteri > Pleuronectiformes > Rhombosoleidae > Colistium > Colistium nudipinnis. The sequence continues at coordinate 848,710 of JAFBJU010006263.1, read as the reverse complement.
ATTCTACATTGATGGGAACAACAAGTCTATTTGTTGTATTTGGTATACTTGCAGCGGAGTGTCATTGTGGGATCCAAGAGCAATGACAGCAACCAGAACCTCTTCAAATGTGCCTAAGAATCTTTCAGCTCATTTCAAAACAGATTTTTGAAAAACCGTTGTGCTCAATAAATCAAATCTGACACTGTCATTGGACTTTTCACTTTGGGGCATTAAACTTATCTTAACTTTTTTTCAGAATAAATCCTTGTTATCTAAAATCACAGTCACAACAGTTTGGCAATCTCAAAACATAAGGGGAATTGGGAAAATTGACTCCCCCTGTTGGCGATTAGGAGACATTTAAGGATTTTGTCTAATCGTCAGTATTTCCCCTCCTGCCTTTTTATGCAATGAACAAATCCAAACAAATCGAGTGTACGTCTGTGGTGAGATCCTCATTTCTTTTATCCTGGTTTACCATAAAACAAGAGACAGCACACCATGCTCAATGTAGTTCAATATAAAAAATTAATATGTGGCTACAAAAAATATATAAAAATAAAAACTCTCCAGCTTTGAAATATGTGTGCAATAAACCAAACAAAGACACAGTGACTTTGTGAAGAAATTAAGAAATTGACTAGTTTAACGGTTTGCAGTGTGAACTTAACTCGAGTATTTATCAAAGTGAGGGACGCAGACAGTCCTTGTCGACAGTGTGTCCCTGTAACACAACCCCTCAGGCCCCTAGGTGCTGTATGCGGATACAAACTGCAAACGGCTGTCCTCTGCCCCTCTTAACCTTATCTCCCTGCAGGATGCCTACAGGGGAGTGCGGTGACACAGTGTGCCCGCCCGAGAATGTGGGATTTCTTTGATTTCGCGTGTGTGTCTAAAATAAGTCGGACGCCCTGTAACGGGAGCTACTGTGTTTAGGCATCCTGAGCAGTAGGCCGCCAGTGAACTGGACACCTACTGTACATCTGATGACGTTTTTACATAGGCTCCAAGTGGCCTGTATGGGGTGAGTGGTCGCCGAGCGCAGATGCCGCATTGTAACGCCTACTTCGGAATTTCTGCATGTGCGCGTTACTGTTGTCCCTTCGCATTTTTTCCACACCTCGCTAGTTTCTTCTCGGGCTTCTTTTCTTTTTTTTTTGCTCCAAATATTGCTCCAGCATAGGTGCGAGGTTCATCACTTTGCCCTGCCACGTTCACATGTTCTGTGCCAAAAGTGGTCATCCGGTGAGAGCTGGAGTAAAATCGAATATAACAGTGATTTGGGTGGTTGCTGCGTTACCTTCTGAGAGTAGTCCTTTCTGAAATGCGTGCAATGCGCTGCACCACAAATCGGTAGGTTGATGTTTTCCCCGTTTACCGTACCTTACTCTTATTCCTCATGCCGTCATTGACATTTGACTCCCTCTTCCTTCCCTGCGACGGCCCTCAGTGATCCAGTCGCTCCTTCTTCTGACACAACTGCCCTCACTTATTAGGTTCTGCCACGATTAGCTGCTGGAATCTCCGGCTCCAGCTTTGTTTTCACACAGGGGTGCGCTACGGAGTGAGTGAGTGTGAGAGAGAGAGAGAGAGAGGGAAGGGAGGAGATAGGATGTAGAGAGGTGGAGGGGAGGGTTATTGAAGCAATGTGATTGCGGTCTCCGATTTCCACAGGTCCTTTATACTGCCTTTGTAGGTGTAAGGCTATTTCTCTTGGCGTTCCCAGCAATCGGAGTCTTTTCCAAAGAATGAAAACGAGCGGGGAGCGTTCTGAGAATGTTTACCCGTACCTGAAGAGCCCTGGTCAAAGAAATAGTTTTGCCTCGGCTGGTGCCCGTGTAGGCTTGGAGCTTGGACCCACCCGGCAACTGGACTAGAGGAGCAATCCATGTGGAGCACAGGTGAGCTACGAAACCCGTCGTCATCTCCGGGGTTCCGCTTGCAAACATCTAATGCTGTCCGGGTGAGGACATGTCTCTGTGATGGTGTTCTGGGGGTCAAAAGTAAGCTTTGTTGCCGCGCAAACATTACTTCCATCTTATTCGATGGATGAAATACGTGTGTGCCTGTAAGTCTCTCATTTCTACCCCTCAGCTGGAATATATACGGTTGAGATGTATACATGTGCCCGTGGAGCTGACAATTGTCCTGACAGCTCCACCTGTCCCCTGCTGCCATCCCACCCGGATCAAACGCGCACATTTCTGCCAAGCTGACGGCGTACTGGGGGTGGGTGTCCGGGTGTTTTCAGGCAGGGCTGCGGAATCGTTGTTTTTTTTTTTCCAGACCGTGTGTGTGACCTCGCTGCGGTGGGAAAGAAAGACATCCTGTCCTCCGTTGCTGGGGTTAAACATGTCAGGGATGTGTGAGAGTGTGACAGTCAACATCAACATTCTCCATCTCTGTAGGCAAGTGTGGATTCACAGGAGAGGGCACACCCACCCGGGTCCACACCGAGGCAGAGTCTCTGCCTCTCTCTAATTTCAACCCAAATCAGCCTATTGCTTAAATAAAGATAGGAATTTAAATGAATCGGAACATCAAAACAGGAGAGAGAAATATGAGGAAAAAATAAAACGTGAAAATGATTGGTAGTTTCATATTCAAAGAGATTTTTGTCTCCAGCTCTGTCTGACTAGGAGTTTTAAAACCATTTTCTTTTGAGCGGAGGCACACTAGTGAAACATTTGATGTACAGTATGTTTTTTCATACTTGACCTTGGCCTTTTTTTTTTTCTTCTCCACTCTATTTCACACTTCCTAGAGCATGTTTTTTTTTGCAGTTACAGAACATAGACAGCTTACGGGGTCGGTAAGTCAATTCACCCCACTTCATTTCAACACAGTACATAAACACATTATATACCGATTTGATCAAGTCTTTCCTTGCGAAACAATGGAATGCGCAGGAAATATACAGTGAAGGTGGCCACATTTCCTGCACATATCCCCACCTGATCGATAATCTAAATTTAGTGAGGTGATTACCCCTCACATTTGCAAACGGATATGCCAGTCAGACTGGCAGGCTCAGGCCAGCTCAAGGGTGAAAGCAGAGGTCTATTGTTCATACTTAGGTGACTTGCTATGTGCCATGAACCCTCTTAATGAAGCCAGCAAATGGAATGTGTGCCATAGATAACTATAGAAGTCGGCACGTTTGTAGAGTGAGACAGATATCATTGCTTACCACAGATTGCAAAGGGGTTCGCTTAATACCTTTTCCACATGATGAGGGAGGGTATGCCGCCTGACTTGCCGAGCCCTCTTGCCCTCTGACCTTCGAAGGCAGTCTCTAAATTCACCACCGCCGTGCCAGGAGACACCCATGACATGTGGCCGAGGTGTAGACTCTGAATCAACAGAAAACCTTTTCATTACAGCACGCAAGCAGACGCTGGGAAGAAGCAAAAGGGGTAAAGTAACATTTCTGGAAATTCCCTACAGGTGCCCCTGAGGCCATTGATCATGACAGATAACTGGAATTGATGATGAAGGAAAGCAGCTTGGTGACGGTGGCTTTGAGCGATTGTTAAAAAGCGAGTTCGAGTCCGTCGCGGTGGGGGACGGATTTACTGTGAGTCCCTCTTGCGGCAAAGAATGAAGAAGACAGATTATGGCCTTCGTGGGGGTTGACGTCCTCAGATTTGATATATTTCTCGCAGACTATTCCTTCACATCTGCTGGTGAAGTTCTTATCGTTCAATCACACCCAGCAGTCATTGCATTCCCGTTTGACCTGCTGCTGCGCTCAGCCCCTGCGCACTTCCTGTTTCACCTTTCTTCAGATAAAATCATTTGCAGCAAACGCGATGTCTATCAGCTGCCGTGTCAGGCGTGTTGTTTACTTTTTCGGTAGATTTCTACGTGAGTAAGGTATTTCTGGTTCAGTCCGACAGGCCTTACCAGCTGCCCCGTGTCTGTTTGGGTTCCCCTATTTACCCCGACATGTGTACACATGTCACTGGGAACATACTATCCTCTCAGTTTACATGGGATCCTTTTACATGATCAAACGTTCAATCTAGGGACAGTGCAGCCAAAACTGAACTCAAATAGTTTGAAAGATCCCTGTGTTGAAGGGTTTCCACCAATAGATGGGAGCATAGACTAACCGGTCATCATAATCCAGGCTCAGCGGTGAATATATTGAAGTTGTCGAAACTTCCATCTAAGTGTTTTTGTGTGTACTATTGTTTTTCACTACACGGTGGGGTTTTGTCACTTTCCTCATTTTACTATACAGTGGCCCCCGGGGACAAAACACAATATAAAATGGAACAAAACACAACAATAGACAATAAATCATGGAGAAAGCGAACACATTTTGGAAATGCAACCATGGCAATTTAAGGACGTAAAAATCGCCTTCACTTTGACCGTAAACAATGCTTTGTGACTCACAGTCCACAACCCTTGTAGATTAAACTCGGGTGGCTGAATTGTCTCTCTATTGTGTTATTGTGGTTTGCAAAAGTACAAAAGTAGAATCATTATTCTAACTTTTGTGTGTTCCGGTTTCGTAAATGTCAGTGCCTGACAATCACAAAAAAACTCAAACATTTACAATTTGAGGTCCTGATGAAAAAAAATAAAAAAATAAAAAAATCACAGTCAAGTAAATATACAGTATATATATAAACAGCTGTATATTACTAGCACATCATGTATTGATGTGACGCATGAGGTGTCTGAAAGTGACAGATTGTTCAAAGAAAATCTCCATCTCTTTATAATTTGTCCTGGATTACACGTTTGTCACAAATGTGTATAACTGTTTATACATCAGCAAAATGCATAAAAAAAGAGGCATTTATGAATCCCTTTGTAGAGGCCAAATTAAATAACGCCAGTTCATTATTCATTAAACATATTTCCCCACTGGCCCTTTTTCACGTGTGACCTGTGATGCTCTCCAATCAGGAAGGGATGGAGGTCAACACATCGTCCTCAGATTGATTGATGTGTAGCCAGAGGCAAACAAGGGGACCTCAATAACCCAATTTCCTTGCCTCGCGCTCCTTACCGTTTCTCCCCATCACCCCTTTTGTTCACATACCTGTCCAAAAAAAAAAAAGGGCCATCTGTCCTCCCCTCTGGTGGCCCCGTCTCCTCTCTCCTCCTCTCTGCCCCGTCCTCCCTCCGTTTTCTTTCCTATGGATGATACAGGATCTCCCTGCTCCGATGTCACCCTCTCATCATGACACCCATTAAAGTGGCGCTGGGCCCCGGGCCCCCGTTGGCCCGACAGCACATTAGCACTCGGCCCATTGAACGCCAACAAGGACCGGCTGTGAATTATTGATACCAACACAACTAATGAGGAAACCCTATCTCGGATCTTTTGCTGACACACAAACATGCTGCGCGCACACACACACATGCTCATTGAAGAAGTGGCTGCATTGGTGACTCACATAGGTCTCTTTCTTGGTTCACGTGTGCACCACAGACCAATACCACATGTTCAATTGTGGTGGTGGCGGTCGTGAAAGCGGGATGATTCTTCTGCCCTTAACCATTTGCTCTATCATACCAGCCGCCGACTATCTGTGGGAATGTGTGTGGGTGTTTGTGGCCCCTAAATCTGCCCGTGTTTTAATGTGTGCTGCTGTGCAGAGAGGTATTGCCGGTGTCAGCCGGCCTCCTTAGTATTCACTTCAACACCCTGTGACTCACAGCGTCAGCCTGAGAGCGTGAGAAGGGTGTGTGTGTTTGTGTGTGAGAGGGGGGGTTGGAAATTTAGAAATAGGAATAGATAAATAGAAAGGGAGAGGTATTGGAAACATCAGGCGGCATTTTCTCTAGCCTCAGGCTCCCGTGTTCCGCCCGCCCGAGGGGATTAATTTTTTGACAGCTTTGTTAAGCCTTCTCTTAAGCACTGAGCTCCTCAATATCACTGTGGCCGTGTGAATTTCTTAAGGTCTCTCTCTCTCTCGCCCGAGAGAGAGAGAGAGAGAGAGAGAGAGAGAAGCAGGCCTTGGTCATGACAGCAGACGCTGTTGGAGTGGCTTCTCGGTGTGAAGGAAGCGGACCATAAGAGGCTGGCTGTGAAGTTCCTCTTGCAATTAGTGACTACATTGCAGCGGTGAACACTTCAATTCTCTGCAGCCCTCCTTCTGTGACTGGCTCCCTGTCTTTGCCTCAGTATTCCATCCTCCCCGGTTGTCTCCTCTTGTCACTCCACGTCTCTTCATCCCCCTGTCAGTTTGTATTTAGCTTAATCTCTGCCCCTCCTTCTTCTGCTTCCTCTGCTCTGTCGCTTTCTATTTCATCTCTCCCTTTTTTCTTCCCCGCCTGCCACCCCACCCCTGCTCCCCGCTCCACTTTCCGTCTAAATTCCAGCCCTTTGACGAAAGCACTGAGGTCGATCAACTGTGTAACCTTGCCCGGGCAAGTTAAGGGACGGCGGGAGAGACAGAGCCACGCATACAAAAGGTTAATCCTCTAACAAGTCCACATACACATGGAGTCAAAGGACAGAGAGGTGGGGGAGGGAGGGGGCGGCAGACAACAAATGCAATAAACAGGTCCGACAGTCAGGCTCCTCGTGAGGAGAATGTGGGAAAGGAAAAGGGAGAGCAGCGCGGTTGGGAGAGAGGACGGCATTTTCAGTCAAGCTCTGTCTTTCCTCCACGACTTCCACTCTGCATGATGACAAGTGTTTGCCGCTGTTCCCATTGGTTGAGGCTGCCACCAATCAGAGTGCAGGCATGTAAGGTGCCTTTAGGTTATACCCAACCCCAAAAAACAAGAAGCGGTGGAAGGAAGAGAGTGTGTGTGTGTGTTTTGCAGAGAGAGAGAGAGAGAGAGAGAGACACTGCAGGCGCAAGCAGTGACAGTCCACTGAAGACCTTCCCTGTGAAATGACACATTCGAGTAGAAACTGCTCGTCAGCCGTTTGTTGGGGACCCCTGCAATTGCTTGTGGCTGCTGTGGAGAAGATGTTGGCTGTGTAGCCCCTCCCTGTGATTGGCTGTCACACTTTAGGCTCCCCCTCCTCTCTCCGACCCCCTCTCTTCTCTCTCTCTCTCTACCTTCTGTTCCTACCCCCACCATACTGTCCTCAGGCTTACCTGAGCCACAACTGCAGAAGCGCCGGACCCCCTTTCCTCCACGAACACACGCCCACACACACACACACACACACACACTCTCGCTCTCTCTCTCGGCCACACACAGAAACTCAGCTTTTCACCTGGAGAGGGCAGGCGCAAGGGACGACATGTGCAGCAGCAGCAGCAGCAACAGCAGCAGCAGCAGCAGCAGCAGCCTCTCCTCTCATCAAGCGCTGCCTCTCTGAGTTGCCTCTTTGTGGAGAGGAACTCTGAAAAGAGATTTTGGAGCCATTGTCCCTCGGCAAGCGCAGGAGAGACAGGGGCAGTGCGGGATCACTTGTCAACCCAGGGATCCCAAAGGCATCACACAGCATGATCTTGGGTGAGTTGTTGCTTCTGCGTGGGATTTCGGAGAGGTCGGTCACGTGAGGATCACTAATCCTGACTTAAACTTGGCCACCACTATCTCTTCATTCGTTGAGCGCGCACGGCTTCTTTTTTTTTTGGTTGTTGTTTTTTTTTCCACGTTCAACGGAGTCATCCGTCAATGCCGTGCTGGGTTGGCTGGGATGAGCTCCTAAATCATGGTTAGCGCGTGTAATTACAATGACAGTGGGCCATTAACAGGGGAAGGTGTGAGTAATGACAGGGAAGGTCAAAGTGTTTGGAGATGGACCGTGTCATTATGGGCTGTGGGGTCACATGACCGGGCTCCACCATTCTCACATCCTGCGCGGAGAGGGACAAAGTGACAAACGTGGCTTCATACGAAACGACGTGGCTTTTTGGGAGACATATGCCTTTCTTTCAGGGATTTGTCACACTGAAGCCCCGTACATACAGTACATAACACTATGCCTTATAATCAGCAATGAGCAAACACAGGTGATGACACAGGGCAATTTCTATCAAGAAAACATAAAAAGGTGAAGTCCTTCGCTCGCAGCACAATATTGCCTTCAGTCACTATACAGGGTCGATCTGTTCCGAGTCCGCCGGTGCTTTCTTCTTTAGTATTCCGGTCTCATTTTGGCCACGTCTGAGAGAGGGGATTCTCTGTGGTCTCGGCGCGCTACAAACTCAGCTTGTAATTTCCCACAGAGAGTGGGAGCTCGCCTTCAGGTCCAGTGGTGCGACTGGATCCCGCTGTATCCGTATGATAACAAGTACGTGTGCGTTTTGCTCAATGAGCCACACAAGTGCGAGTCGACCTCTCATTGGTGTGCGGCCGTGTCTGGGAGACTGTGTGTGGCTATGGCGTGCGCATTTTGTTCGAGGTGGTGTGCACGTGCTGTCGTGCGCTCTGCCAGAGAGGCCACTTTGTCTTAACGCATGCCTGGGCTGATTCAGGCGCAGCTCCGCTCCTCTGCCCTGCTCTCTCTCCCGGCAGGCATGTTTTTTTTTTTTCAAACAGACGTCCCTAACGATTATAGGGAGTCGTGCAGTCTGAGGTGTGCGAGTTTGAAGTGTGCAGTCTGAGGAAAAATGCACTCCCATGAGCATAAGGGCTCGAAGCAAGTTATTAAAGTTCATGCCGCACAATGACGGGGGGCGGGGGGGATTTTCGATTCATTCTTTTTCACACTCCCAAGTTTTTTCTTTTGTTTGCTTTTTTTTTCCCCCCCCACAGAGGTTTGCGTCACCTCATTATAACTCGCATACCACTGCCGGTTCGTGCGCCCGGTCAAAAGCGAGCAGTTACCTCACTCCAGCCCAATTTAACAGTTAGACAAGCACCGTCTTGATCGGCTCGCAGGTGGAAGGCGCACTCGTAAATGATATTTGGTCAGGACTTGTCAACGGCAGCATTTTCCCCTCAACTGCAGCAGCGGCGGCGCAGTAACAAACTGTGGACACACTCGCTCAGCGGAGCGAGGGTTTTTCGAGCTTAGGGTAGTTATTGCAGCGGGTCTACTCCAAAGGTTTGCCCCAACAATTGTGCCAGAAGTAATCGGAATGCCAATTCTGTTGTACGGTACCCTGTTTTCCAGCATCTGCAGGAATCGGTTCACCACGTGCACGGCAGATACAGTTGGAGTGGTTTAAACAGTGGTAATGTGGTGAAACTCCGAAATGCCAAATCCGTGGGTTTTCTCATCTGCTCATGGTGTGTAAAAACCCTGTCTCTCCGCAGTGGCTACAAAAGCCCAGGCTCCTGCTTATTAGCTTGTCCGTCAGGTATCTTCTATTATTTCTGCCGGGAACACGGAGATTTCTTCAACCCCAACGTTCTGCCCCATTTGCATGACAATGTGGCGGCTGAGTGAGTTGACATTTCTGCTTTCTTCCACTGGAGAAAAAGGCTAATGTCATTGTAATGACCTTTACAATTCTGGCACTGGCTGATCTGGACGTCCAATCAGCAGATTTCCTGATTCAGCGGGCTGGTGTTAATCTGCAAGGTTTGCGATAACACCTCTCTGACAAATGGCAATATATGTCATTAAAATAAAGAATGTGGGGGATAATATGAACGTGTGCGTGTGCCAGCGACCACCAAACGCATCTCTGGCTGCGTCTGTACGTCCATTCGTCTATTCCCAGCCTTTGTTTTGTATGACCTTGAGCAAACGACCGTTCCTGGTGCTGCTCTGTCCTTGATCTTGTATCCACCAATCCATGAGAACTAGCTGCGTAGGCAATCCGTAGCCCGAGCGGACGTCTTTGGCCGCTGTGATGGCGATGACGGTCCTAATGCTGATAATGGCATGGTGTGGCTGTGCTGTACAGAGGGCTCTATACAAAGCCCGGGGCAGCCAGCTTAGCTCTGCCTGACACAGGCTCTGCACCAAGTTGGGTGCACGGGGCCGCCGTTGTGCGCACTCCCGAACCTCTGGATAGGCCGTGGTGTCGTTGTGATCAGCCGCCATGTTGTTTAAAAAAAATGTATAAAAATCCGACGGTTCCAGCTCGCTGATGCCTGCAGGGAGCTCTCAGTAATGTCCTCTCACTGTCGCCCCCAAAATGCTCAGTGACCACTATCTGACAGGCCTTCCTGGGACATTCCATTTGGGGAATCGCTTCATGTTTGGACGCTGTTCCGCGTCACATCTGAACATGAGTTCGGCTGCATGTGGCCGACCTGACCTCACGAGCTCAGTGCCACGCCGTCTATCTGTCTCTTTGTCTTTGTGTGCTCACTCCGACCTCATCCGTCTTCATAAACTGTGTCTCTTTTGTTGACCTGCCTGCATAGCTACTTCTCATTCCATTCACCGAGCCCCACTCCGGCCCCCCCTGCCTCGCACTGCCTGCACACGCTCACCTGGCTCTAAAGGTCAGCTCAAAGAGTCACCTCAGAATATGTCTTTGTGCGGATCAGCAGTTTTTCCTCCCCTCCATTTTCTCTGTGACTGCTTTGCTCTCTTTGCTCATGTCAAAGTGACACAGTAATGATATCTTCTTAATGAGCCAAATATTAGGTATGCATAGTACAGTTAGTCCCTTTAGGCTTCTTTGCATATCGAAGCCATAACTGCAACGCCTTATTGCGGCTGCAAAAACATGCGAAACAATGCGACGCACTCTGTCTTGCGGATGCTTTGGAAAAAATAGGATGAGTGATTAGCACCTGGGAATGCAAAATCATGAAATCCCTTTCTAAACTCTCCCACACATTTGAGATTCTGTTATTTAATATACGACTTAATGCGCGCTCTGTGGGACACAGACTTCATACTCCACCAGGTTGTTTGGCAGAATGTGCCTTTTCATTTCAGTTGGAATTTTCTTCTCTGGCAGTGTCGTGAGGGAGTCCACTGCATTTGACCCACAAGCTTTTCCATGTGGCAAGGCACTCATTGAGAAGACTAATTGCCACAAGCATACTTGGAATTGGCCACATATCTCAAGGGGCACATAGGATGGAAGATTAATGTGGCACTGCATTTTGTGTATGAGATGATGGGGGGGTATGTTTGTAGATGAGTAGAAATCCCTTTTTCTATTTCTTACTCCTTTTCATTTCTTTACTTTTTGGTTAGCAGACAGGACTCCTTATTAAAACAAAAACAAACCTCTATAACAGGTCTATTCCCTGCCTTCCTGCCCTTGCTCGCACGTCTCCATTGCTCCATTTGTTTATGCCGGGGTGACTCTGTGTCAGCGGGTTGTCAATATTGTCTGTAAGAGACTCTAATAAATAGGCCTGTTATTGGACTGGTGGAAAGGCAACCCATTGTGTCTGTGAGTGCGTCTGTGAGTGCATCTGTGTGTGTGTGTGGCCCGCAGCGCACAGGGAGGTGGAGGTGTCCGTTCCGCTATCTCCCACTGCTACACTGGCCCCACTGCAGTGCCCTCTGTCAATGACCATTCATTAACAGTAAAGGCCACGACCACACAAGCGTGCACGCATGGATTGACTTTGTGAATTAAACGTTGATGAGATCTCTCTTTTTTTTTTTTACTCAAAACAGGGCATGTAAACACGAGGGCACATGGGTTTTTTTTTTTTTTACTACATGCATACACAAAATGAAGGCTTACAATTTCCACACACCAGTGTCTGCACCTGCCACCGGCAGCAGCCCTGTGCTGTTACTCTTTGAAGCACAGAAATGCACCTGTGCGTGATTATGGTGTCACATTAGTGCATTCGCCAAGGAAGCCTGGCTGACTACTCACTGGGAATCCTGGGGCAACAAGACACCTGGGAGTTGAAGCCAGGAAAATGTTCTTTACGCTTCAACAGTCACCTTGATCGCAAAGTGGAAAGAGGTACAGATGATTCTTCACACACTGCAGCTCTCTAGGGTTTACAACGCGGCACTGTTGCCATTATCATGCCGGTTTACGTTTATCTTGTTGACTGATATTATTGTATCAAATCTTAATCCAACTTATTGATAATCTGATTAAGAAAGGCGTGTGGAAATGATTAATGAACTGAGCAGCATTTCCTCTTGAGTGCTTACAAGGGCTCACCTTGAGTGAAATATTTGTAATGCAGCCAAGTGTGCCCAACATTCTTTTCCTTGTCTCACTGTGCGAAAAAAAATACCTAAAACACTTAGAAACAGTACAGTGAATGTTTTAAATCTGGGTTTTATCATTTATTTTCCCTCAATTAAATTGGCTTCAATTGGTCTATTTCGCTGCCCTGTTGTAGGAAATCGTAACTGGAGTCTGGATCCATGTGTTTTGTAACTTGAGATTTTAGAAATTAGAACGTTTTGAAAATCGCTTCACAAATCCAGAAGGTTGTTATTAATACATTGATTTATCAAAAGTAATGGCACTGATTCTGTAAATGGCCAACACATGCCAAAATAATGAGGTGGTACTGGCCATACAAGTGCAGGTGTGCTATATACATATACAGTTTATATATATATATATTCAAACTAAATATCACCTATAGCATCAAAGCACCAATGCTTGGTCTACACTACATATGTTTATTTCAATAGTGTTTTCTTGGGAAAACAGCAGTGTTGCTTCTGCTATGCATGAGACCGTGATTTTTTATCTGTCATCTAATGTTATAATTTAGTGTTGGAAGGTGCAGGAATAACAATTTCCCAAACAGCAGCCAGGCATAAAACGGAATGAGCAAAACTAACGTTTGGCGGCGATGGTTGTTGCATTAATCATGTCTGCTCTATTTCTGTGTGCTCAAAAGAGGAGATCGGTAGCCGGGGAGGGGGAAGCAGGAGAGAGAACGGCAGACATAAAATGGAGTGATGGTCTCCTCATGAAAGAGTATTACCTCCATCCAGCTCTGGGGGGGAAGAGGAAATATCTCCGAGTGCTGTTGAGATAGGGTTTCACACAAAGACCAAAAGAGAAATCAATTCTCCTTGAGATGCAGCAAGGTCAAATCATAAGGGCATGGGTGTACGGGAGGAAGCTGGAGGGGGGAGGAGGTGGAGGAGGAGGAGGAAGTTGATGAGGCAACCAAAGAATGGGAGAGCGGGACTGAGTGAATAGCGTAGGAGGAGAGAGACTTGAGCAAACGTCGGGGTGAGAAAGAAGAGGAGGATAATTGGTGGGGGAGAGCATTTTTTGGTTAAAGCCGGCCCGTGAAATAGATGCTTCTCCACGACAGCGCGCGCTGAGCTGCTGAGCTGTCGCGCTGACTCGTGCGCGGAAGAAATGTGAGCAACGTATCTGACACACTGCTGAGGATGCCGTCCTGCAGCGCTGCCCG
>JAFBJU010006263.1:739747-835457 GCA_016785305.1 Colistium nudipinnis | reverse complement strand
CGGGGGGGGGGGGGGGGGGGGGGGGGGGGGGGGGGGGGGGGGGGGTTGGGCAGGGTGAGCTGCCAGAGGTGTGGATTAGTAGGCTGTAAGGGACACAGAGGTAATGTGGTTTCTCAGGTCATCCCTTTGCTAAATCTGCTTGCCTTTCGGCTGCCGTACATATTTTTGGTCCTTTGTTCCCCCCCCCCCCACACACTTTCATGATAAACACATTTGTCTCACATTTATTTTAGTATTTTTATTTTATTTATTCTTTTTTTAATCGTGTAAAGGTTCAAGTGCTGGACTTTAAAGGAAGAGTCAGGAATGGTAGCCGGGGCTGATTTGTCAAACCTTCCACCGACAGTATCTCCGTGCAGCGTTTTGTATCGGGTATACGGATGAACGAGTTCCTTCTTAGGTGTTCAACGCGGCTCTGAGCACTGAACACTGAAACTCAGGCGTCCCCCTGGTAACATAGTTCCCCAAAAAGCACTGATGAAATGTAACACATGGGAGGCAGAGAGAAAGAATGGAAACAAGCATTTCCATTGAATTAGCATAGTCAGAAAGGGCGCAGCTGGCCCAGTGCGATAGGACTGAGTGACTTCCCATTGCATTCTCCACATCGGGATAATGTCGGCTAATGTTTTGGCTTGTAATGGGCTTGCATATTAATTTAGCATCAGGGGTTTGACAGCGTGCCATCGCGCGGCAGTATCGAGCCCGCATGTGGTGTAACAACAGTGTCTCGGCTTCCCACCTAGGTGCTCTCATTTGTGCCTGTGATAGCGTGTGTGAATGTGAGCAATTGTGTTTACAGTCGCACCGACGACGGTTTTTGTCTCCGCGCCGCGCCAATAATCACCAGCCAGCCACCGCCACAAATCTTCATTAGAGGATTAGCCGGCAGGGAGACAGCTTGTGTTGTTTTGCTTTTACCGTTTGTCCCCGCGTCCGGCGCTCTGTTCGCCCGTGGTCTCGCAACGGAGAATCTCACACTCACACACACATGCGCATTGCACGCCTGCTTTGTATTTGTGCTATTGTGTTTGTCTCGGTTTGTATGGCCTCCTCCTCCCATCCGTTTCTATCGGCCTTTGTCTCGCATATGCTCAAATCCACATGTGCATCATGCCGACACATCCTGTCAGTTTGTTCCCTCGAGGAACATCAGCTGCCCGGTGGGCGCCCATACTCAAGACAGAGCAAATTAAGGTCAGAGCAGGGAGAGCCGAGGCAGCAAAGGATCAGCCAAGTATATTTGTGTGTATAAATGCATGCGCACACACACAGACACACACAGACACACACACACACTCACACACATATATATATTTATATATAGGTATGCATACTGTATTTTTATTTTTTTTGCTTCCTGCAACCTCTAAACATTGGCGTGACTCCAGAGAGGGCCGTTAGAGATAGAGAAGGTTTCTGGTGCCACTCAAAGAAAAAAAAAAAAAAAAAAAGGCGACATCAGGTATCAGCAAACAACGTGATGAATGCTCTTTGGAGAGCTCTTTGATATCCCCCGATGAAGACCACAGGAATCATTTCCCTCGTGTTGCTGCTGCCAGCGTTGTGTCTCATCCCCCCCCCTCCGATACCTCAGGGTGTCATGTTCAACCCCTTTGGTGGTGAAAGTACGCAGGGGCCATGATGTCCGATTTGACTGAGCGGGGCACTTTTCGCAAAGAAAATATTAAAATACTATAAATGAATTAGTTTCGTTTTTCTTTCGAAATATATGATTACTCTTCCCTCTAGACAAAGAGGACATATAGATCGATCTGTTCCGGGTGGTCCTGATGGGGTCCAGAAGTTCCCGATCCTCAGACCTCCCCTGAAGGGCAGTATCGTATTCTGCCTGACTGTGCGCGCCTGTGTAATCCATAGCTGCAGGGAGGGTGACCTTCACAGCAGGCAGCCTCACAGCAGCCTGCGACACATGCTGTCGGGGAAGAGGACAGGCTGGGCAGAAAGGGTGCTGGGGGCAGAACACGGCACTTCTTAGACAAATGGCTTTTCCTATTACGCTCTCCTACATGTGATTCTCTTCCTCATGACAGCTATGATGAATATTGAAGTGGTCTTTCCCCAAAAGGTTATGTTTTAATTTCAATGAGATAAAGCATTATTACGACCCGGCTCGAGAGGGCCCGGGGCCGTGACAAACATCCATTGTAATCTCCATATCTAGCGGAGCCACTTTTTAAATATATCGCCATCCCGACAAGGTTCGATCATTTTGTAAGTGTTATGGGTTCTCGTGTAGTACAGCTCAGTACTAATGAAAGTGCTGTTGAAAAGGGATTTGTCACCGTTCACTGGCTGTTACAAGCCTTTCCCTGCAGTTTGCCCTGTGTCTTGGGGAGGAAATGCCCCTGTAATGTGTACTGTGGGCATCCAGTGCAACCTGCTGAGACCCGGGACACATTATTGACACTTAGGAGGGAAGATGACGCAGCCAAATGAAGTTGCCCGCTCATGAATGATGCATGTCCCCCACCGGCCCCCGATGGCGAAAGAAAGCAAAGCTGGTTGACAGCTGGGGTGCTGTGTGTGCATGGTGCAGAACAAGGTGAGACACGATGGTGAAGTCCAGCACTCTCTCCAACCCTCATTCCCAATCGTTCTTCTCACTTCTTCGTCCTCACCCTCAAATATACACAATTTCAGGGTTTCTCAGTGGGGCCGTTTCTCGCCGCAAGCCTCCCTTGAGCATATATTGCCACACGGTGACCTTAAAAAAGTCACACACTAATGCTCTGTATCACCCTCTGCCTTTCCTCCGTGCTCTTCCCCCTACCCCCTTGCTTTGTCATCCTTCGACTCCCCCCCTTTCTTCCTCTCCTCCTCTTTTAGCGTCTCCTCGCCGAGCCCCTCTATTTTTTCGTCAGGAACAATCACTGTATTTTCCGTCTCACTGCCCCGCGCTGCCGCAGTCTGAGACTCTGATAGCAGGAGAGAGAGAGAGAAAGAGAGATGGGGCGGTGAGGGTGAAGGGGGTTGGTCGGGAACGTGCCATACGCAGGGCAGAAACGGGAAAGGCAACATAATGGTTTGGTGTCATCGTCACTGTAGCGTCACATCTGTCTGTCCTTTTAGCAGCCAACCCTGCATCACCTCGCTGTGTGTCAGTGGCATGAGGCCACCGACATCACAGTGACACCACACTGTCATTGGCGGCATGCACACTTGCTTGTACAATCACTGCGTCTGAGTGGACACACAGTAGCTGGCACGGTGCCTATGGTTGCTTTGCAGTGAGTGCGTGCACACGCGGAATAAGAAGTTTAACCAAGAGTCTGCATTCCTTCCAAGGCATCTTCGCCGTAGCCACATGAAGCTGTGGTCAAATTCAAAATAGCTCCATGAGATGCAAATGCAGCCTGTGAGGTACACATGGCATTTTATCACAGGGCACATTTTCAGAATAGAAGCAACATGGGCAAACGTGGTGTGAGATGGAAAAGCAGACTGCCGTCTGCCTATTTCCCTATGGCTGTTTGTGTTGCTGCAGATAACAAACCAGTTTACCAGCTGATCCTCCTTGGACACAGTCTCAAACGTGCACACACACACACACACATATATACATATCCCAGCATCGGCCTTAGGGCCCGCATCAATATTCATTGGATGTGAAACTTTGTCCCATTTGCTTGGTCCAAGACAGACAAGGGAGGGTGTTATTGGGTGGATAATTGCTGGTGATAAACTACCGTTTCAGACACAGCTCCATTGGTTTGGACGGAGCAGTCGTGTAAGGCAAAGTAACAGTGACAGATATCAACACTTCACGAATGGACCCGGAAACATTTAAATAAAACATTGCGCACGCACTACCTCGCTGGGAGAAGCCTCTGCGATCAGTAGCAAGGGGCTAATGCGGACATTGGGTGTGTTAAGTGTATCCCATGCACAACACAAACAAACACATCAATCTGTTTAACTGTGCGTGTCAACATGCTCCATGATTACATTCTAATCCCAGCCCGGCACACAGCAGACCACTGGGGATCCTTACCATCAGACTATAGACTCAAATATAGTCTCTGTTCACATGTAGGGTTTCTCTTCACACAAAAACACATACTAATATTCTCCATGTAACGGACCATGAGTAAATTGTGTTTTTTTGGGCGATCAGCATAATGCAAATTGGTGCTAAAACTGCTGTCACTGGCCAATACACGCACACACTCATGCGAACAATGCATCGCAGCAGTATCTATACAGGCACACATTTGAGAGTACTTCAGCAGTCATGTCATGTAAATGTGTTGTGAGTGTTAAGAGATTTCATGGGGTGTTTGTGGAGCAAGGAGTGCCTGGAGGATAGAGAGGAGGACTATGAGCGTGTGAGTGGGTTCATGAATGTGTATGTAGATTTGCAGGGTACATTGTGTTCATAGTGTCCAGGTGGTCAGCCTCGGAGTCACTTACTACTTTCTAATAAATGATGGCTATAACGACATATCCAAACATTCCCATTGTCATTCATTGTCAGACTCCTACGCTTTCTTAAGCACAAAATGCAAGGTAAAAAAAAAAAAAAAAAAAGCTGCATGTACAACTAATGGAACATGCATGCATGAAGTGTAAACGTGACACAGGATAAAACACTAAAAGTCTGAATAAATTATTTTTTCGTTTTTATTAAAATCTTTCTTGATGCGACGTAAAATGGTTGGCTTTATAGATGATATATTTGGCAGTTTATATGTATTTTAAAAAATTGATTTGAATAACAGTATTTATAGAATATCTTCCGAGAAGATTTACCGTCAGCGAAAGCAATTTTATTCACTTTCTTTTTCAAACGTAATAAACCATAGAATTCTACTCTTTTACAGAGCATAGCCGATGTAATCTTCCCTTGCAAGCAGGCATTTATCATTCCTCAGGGGGAAAAAATGAAAGCTAATTTCTAGTTTTGTCAGTGTCCCCCCTGACCCAATAAATAACACAATTCTATATATCTAAAAGTAATAAACTGCAGAGAAAGCAAGAAGTATTTGTCATAACCGAGTTTGTTTGAACTCTTGCTGTTTTGTTTCCAAAAACCAGATTCATAAACCAAATAAAGCTCAGTGTCAAGCCTCTGTTAGTTGATGGATTAAGCAGCTTTGTTTGACATTAAAACCCGGAATGCATTAACCTAGCACATTTAATATGTCATAATAGTAAATGTATCCAGTCTATTTAAAACAGACTTTGCGACATAATGCGCTTTGTGGTTAGTCGCTTCAGATGTGGAAGCCCCATCACTCCCACATGTTTGTTTTTTCCCCACCCCATTGACACCACGCTTCGTTCAAATGAATCCAAGTAAGATGTCAAAAAGTACAAACGCTTAGACAAAAACAGCTATATTTAGGCAGTCCCTGCAGCGCCGCGTAAAGAAGTAATCGTAGGACAAACGGGAGCAAATTTAAACTAATGAGCGTGGATGTGGCATTTCGACAGGTCCCTTTTGCAATGTCGATCATATTGCGGACGTGAAAACTTTCTGCGCGCTTGACACGTTTCACCGTCAGCTGGCCTCCTTAGAATTGGACATGCTCGCGCTGCACACCTGAGCCTCTCATGCACGGACGCACACACCTCCACCTGTCTCTTATACACATCTAGATGTGTATAAGAGACAGCATATATACATATCCCAGCATCGGCCTTAGGGCCCGCATCAATATTCATTGGATGTGAAACTTTGTCCCATTTGCTTGGTCCAAGACAGACAAGGGAGGGTGTTATTGGGTGGATAATTGCTGGTGATAAACTACCGTTTCAGGCACAGCTCCATTGGTTTGGACGGAGCAGTCGTGTAAGGCAAAGTAACAGTGACAGATATCAACACTTCACGAGAGAGAGAGAGAGAGAGAGAGAGAGAGAGAGAGAGAGAGAGAGAGGGGGAGAGAGAGAACGCAGCGAGGGAAGAGCAAGGGCAATGGAAGGAGGGGAGGTGGACGGTGCTCAGTGATGCAGGGGATGAGGAAGTTGATGCGAAAGAGTTGGAGACAACAGAGGGAGTACACAAAAAAACAGCGGGTAGAGAGAGAGAGAGAGAGAGAGGGAACAAGGGAAAACAATCTGTACGCAGCGAGAGCAGAGGACAGAGGGTGAGATGTGGTGCAGAGCCGACAAAGGAGGGGAAGGGTAAACAAACAGTGTCGCCCACAGATGTCAGGCACACTGTCCTGTCCCCGACGGCTGCGCGTACGCCAGCATCTCGTGTACTTTGCTTCGACTTGCACATTCAAAAGAAATTAAAAAAATATATATATAAAAAAATCTGTGCAGCGTGACATTCTTCTATGACAGCGCCGTAGACGCGGGGCTCCTGTTATGAATCTCTGCCACTGTTGGTAGGACGCGCGCGCACACACACACACCCCACATTCAAGCAGACTACTCCCAGCTCTCGGCATGGGGCCCCGTCCATACCAAATTGAGATATACAGAGATGAAGCGTGATTCGCCAACTCTTCTCAACAACGCTCCCCCTCTATTCTGCATCCCCCACTTTTCAAATTCTAATCCCTCCTTCCCCGTCTTTCCTCAACTCCCCCTCCCGCCCCCCGCCCCCTTCCTCGACAGTCTCTCTCTCTCTCTCTCTCTCTTTCTGTGTGTCCCCTCTCTCTCTCTCGTTTGGCTTTGGCTCCAGCATAGAGAGCAATTACAGAGATGATATCCACTGTCAGTCAGCGGCTCACAGATGAAGCCGGACCTCTTTAACATGCTAATGGAACGCCGGATTCAATCAGGCCTTTGTATGGCGGAGGGGAGGGCAGCGCTGCTCATTAAAAAATAAATAATAATAACAATGAGTCTCGGGCTGCAAATGGCACATAAGCCAGAGCGTTGGAACTCGCTGCGTTTCAGCTCGCTCAGGAAACACTCCCGTGCCATCTTCCCCCTTCTCTACCCGTCCTCCCTCCCACCCCCACCACCCTCCCCCTCTGCTGATCTGGAGATGCACCGAGCTGCCAAGTACTGGCATGTGGGAGGGATAGATTAAAACGGGCAGAGTGCGCGAGGGTGCAGACCTGAATCATCTCGCCAAACAAAAGCAGTTTATGTCAAGTCGGCACTCCGTCACACGCACCTTTGCAGTCTTTGCCCTCCACGTGCACGCACGCTCGTGCGCGCGCACACACACACACACACACCCCCGGCCACGACGTCAGCTCATTACGGGGATTTACATACATTTCCACGTGACTGACCTCAACCGCAACCTTTACCTAAACCTGGTTCAACCCTTACCTAGAACCTTGAGAATGAAATGTGCCTTGACCCTAAAGTTTGATCATTTACATCGCAAAGACTTTCTTTTCATGCTCAAGCGGTAGCTTGGCCCCTGCCGGTCAAATGATATGAAGTGATGGTGGTCACACAATTTGTCCTTTTACAGGGGTTATGTCTCTGCTACGGTCATTTCCCGGAATTTCACGAGGACCACTGTGGTGCTTCTACAGCAAGATATAACGTGTATATATATATATATATATATAATGTGAGTGAGCCCTAACAGTGCCAGAAGTTGTTGTTTTTTTGTTTTGTTTTGTTTTTTTAACAGAGCCAGACTAGATCTCTACACTTTGCTTACGTTTTACAGAGATACAATATGATGATCAGAGTCTTATTATAATATCTATACAGTGATCATCAGTGAGAACGACGGTCCCTGCTGCCCCGTGGCCTCCGGTGAGGAGTCCTTGAATGTCAGTGTGAAGTGAGGAAATGTTCAGCCACGGGACATTATATTTCCTTTCGCAGTGTTTTGATTCCCAGGGGTGAACCTCTGATGCAATTCAGCACAGTCCCATTGAACAAGCATATTGCACCACGGTCAGCATCCGATACCCTCATCACTCTCATTACCGTGCTGCTTTCAAAAGCCCATCGCCCCTTTCATCCACAGTAACGCTTTGTCTAAGATCTCTCCATGGAGGTGTGATTCATGGATGCTGGCTCCCTCTTTATTCAATGTGCATCAGCGCTGGCGAATGAATGTTTGCTCGCAAGTTCGTGTGGGTTTATGTCCACATGTCTGCAGATGAGAGATTGATTACAACCAAGATCTCACTGCATAATGCATCACCTGCTACCACGGAAAAAAAAAAATGCTGAATATGCCTCAGCTGAGCTGGAACGTGTGGGAGGTGTTATGGGTAAAACATAAAGCTTGATCTCAATTTAGCCTCAATGTACGAGACAACAGAAGGGAACCGTTGCACTCCACCTTGACAAATGAGCTCAGGTCTGGTTCGAGGAGGTCTCCCCTTCATATAATGAGCTACACCAGAAGCATAAGCATCCACGAGGGACTTTGGTGTGCGCTGTACTTACAAAGTCTGAATAACGCTATGCTGGCACACATTCTGGGCCCAGGGTTTTTAAAAATGCAGCTCTTGTTTTAACCTTTAAAAATGCTTGGTGGCTTGCCCTGTGATTCCCAGTGTGCACACCTCCCCGTTTGCCTGCGAGTCTTTGTGGGGTGGGGGGTTTTGGGGGGCCTCCCCGTTTGCCTGCGAGTGGGGGGGGGGGGGGGGGGGGGGGGGGGGGGGGGGGCGACATGATGGATGCTGATCTAAACAAAAGTGTCATCTGTGGTCACACCAATGCCAAGTGACATTACAGAGGAGACCCCCCAGCACTTAAAGAGATTGGGCCGCGGTCAGACTGCCCAATGATGAACAGAGAGCACCGTGTTAGAGGACATGCTCGTTTGTAAGGCTACTTCATATTCATAGACTATATACACTGCAGGGCCGCAATGAAAGCAGCGGTCATCAACCCTATAGTCTCCTCCCCCACTCTATTTGGCTGATAGCATATTGCCCTCGACCCTCCCTGGGGAATGAAATGGACTGGCAAACAACAGGCAGGGGTATATTGTGCTTGACTTTCTTTAAACCGCAGAGTTTTTTTTAATCCTCACATCCACCTTTCGCCGGCCCATCGACCCTCCTCCTTTTCCTCTTCCGCCCCAGGGCTGGTGGTATAATCTCAGAGGGAATCTGGTGCCTTTGTTGCTCTCCTCCGGAGTGTATTTGGGCTGATCCACCTGTTTGCGACTGAGTGATAGAATTCCATACCTGAGGGCACAGGTTCCTGGGAGGTTCCTGGGAATAAAGCTACTGGCTATTGTTCCACCCGGGTGTGTGATCACAAGGGAAGGAGGGGAGGATATGGGAGAGAAATGTGGGTTTGGATGGGGGCTGGGGGTCGGGGAGCGTATCAGAATGGGCAGGGGACAGGTGAGAGGGGGGGGGGGACATGTTCCAGTGTACAGCATTCTTGAACAAAGAATGTCACCTCACCCCATCCCCCCCCGGTGCACGTTGTTTTACGGTTTTGTCTTTCTTTCTCTTTCTCCCTTCCCGCCCCCCCCTCCACCTCCTTGCAATAGTTTACCGACAACATTTTTCTCCCCCTACTACCAGTGCTATGTGTCTGGTCTCTCCCTGCTGCAGTGGATCACTGTCTTTCGGGAGACACAACAAGGTAGTGTTCTTGTTCCTCCTCCATAGCGTTCCAACAGTCTATCCGTCACTGACTAATACATTGCCCTCAGCCAGCTGCATTCAGACACATCACCACTGGACAACTCTCCGATCATCTTACAAACCTGACTAGCCGTCAGCCAAGGGTGGAGCATTCATTACAAAGAGAAAAAAACACACAAAAAGATACCTGAGATAGATCGAGAGCAGACAGCAGGGAATTTGAAGGAGGGCAGGGGTGTTGGAATGGATAATAAAATGGAATTTGCTGTGAAGCTTCTTGTTTGCCGATGATACAGTGAGTCAGTCAGTTTATTCCCTATTGGGAGACGTTTCACCCCACTTATTGACAATCATCCTCCTCCAAGCTTCCTTTTGAGTATAGACAGTGATATTTTCGGCTTTAAAGGTGCAGGTTTATATTAGGATTAGGGTTACATAAAATGGGGTGAGCTATGCACCCATGTGGGGTTAGGATTAGTGCTAAGGGTGGAAGTTAAGTAATGAAAAAAAGCCTATGCCATTACCAGGGTAAACAGACAGGGCTGCGTATTTGCTCATACCTGTGTGTTGGTTTTATACACTCATTGTGACCCTCTCTCTGTTTGAACACTGTAGCTGCGCTGCATGCCTTGTCTCTTCTTTTGGCCTGCATCGAGCTGCGCTGCACTGAGCTCTCTGTGTTCCCATCATTCCTGGCTGTCCACTTCCATTAGCCCTGACAGCTATTTGTCTGTCATTACTGACCTCAAACCAGCACAAACACTCTCGATCATCACACACACACACACACACACACAAAATAGGCTGCATAGCCTTACATTGCAAAATGATTATGTGCACTATAGTTTAAGCTCAATTACACATTATATATTTTTTTATCACAAAAGGTGCTTTAGAGATAAATATCATATTGCCATGTAATGAGACTGTGGTCAGTTCAGATTATTTCAACTGAATCTATTAACCCGTTCAGAGTGAGTTTGTGCACGTTGCAACCTACAAAAGTATCATCATTATCGGAGCTGACATTGATTTAAGGTGGAACAAGAGACAAACGGGAAATCAGTCAAGTGGTGAGAAATAGAACAGTATCCTTTTACTAGTCCACCTTTATTGCCCTTGGTTGGAAAATAGAAAACAGATCCAAGGTTAAATAAAAAAGAAAATTACCGAGTCAAAGGATTTGGCTTTGTGGAGGTGACTGGAGTGCTACAGCAAATCTACAGTATGAATCAGTGAGGTCGTTGCAGAGATCAGTGCACTATATCTCTGGGCTTGTGTGTGCTTGTCAGTGTGCGAGTGTGTCTCTGTGTCTGTGCGTTGCACCAGCACAAAACCCCCCACCCCAGGAGTAACTAAAAGCCAAAAGGCTCCACGAGTCCAGTGGCTGCTGAAACAAGTAGACAGCTGGAGATTTAGGAGAAGGATTTAAAGGGGTGTGCATCTGCAAGGTAGGCAAGGGGTATCAGTCGCAGAGTGTCCTCAACCTCGTTCCATTGCCTCATATCCACATCTTGCCTTCTCCCACAGCTACCATCTTCCCTCACTCAGTCTTTCCTGGAATCCCACCAGGAGCTCCTCTGTGTCTACCAAAGAGACAACATGGCAATTTAATGCTCCAAGCCTTGATTCAGCTACTTAGGAGAGATCAAGGAAGGATTTTGGGGGGGCTTCTTGGGGCCTGCCCCTATCAAATTATCTCACTCGGCTGTCATTACCACCCCCTTACACTCTGTCATTAAGCACAATGCTCTCCTTTGGGACAGACTGAAGGTTTATGCCGTCTTACAATATCTCTCAGAGTGTTTTCTTAAGAGCCGCCGTGTGTGATTATTTGTATTTGTCGAAGGGGATAATATTTTGGAGCAGTAGCTGCTCTTGAAACGGACACGTCTGGAATTAAGCTGGCTGATCAGATTTCAGGGCGACAGATCGACTCTTTGGTGAGTGCATGTGTAAGGGATGGGCCTTAAAAATGTAAACTATGCATGTGCGCTCTTTTAACTTTGTTTGACCTTTATTTCTGCTGGTGCTGAGGCATTTTTTTCATTCTAGCTATAAAGCATAATACCACACGTACAACAGCCTGTACTTTAGCCATACTACAGGACAATGAAATTAGTGAAATTGCAGTTCTCAAAATTGGTAGGTTGGGTAAAATCTTAAATGTCTACCATTATATGGGAAAGTTTAACACCCTTCCGATGATGCTAAAAAATGTACATGTTGTCTGTGCAGTTCAAATTCTCATATGCTCATACAACAATTTGGATTCGTACGCATGTCACATTTCATAACTGGAACCGCACTGTTTAGGTTTAATTCAGAGTTTGAATGTGTGTGTGTGTGTGTGTGTGTGTCTGCGCGTGTGTGTGTGTGTGTTTGCACATGAGTCCCACTACAGTGCTTATATTTGGGTTAAGTATTGAGACATGTACTGACTAATACTAATACTAATACACTGTGCATAAGTCCTGAGCACCAACTGTACCATAGTGCAGGCACGCACGCACACGCATGCACACGCATTCATTCTATCTCAATAAGTCACTTCATTGACATAACAAAACACCTGAGCCCCTAACACCATACATCAATTCATACCCCTAACCCAATACTTAGCCTAAAAGCAAGTTTTAAACCTCAGACTGCTATTTGAAGATGAGGAGAATGTCAGCACTCAATCCGTTTATAAACTCAAACCTTTCCTCTCTTAAATAAGTACATTCCTTCCATGCAACACAAATGCAAACAGAGAATCCAAGCTGGCCATGCATAATCCTCACATTATAGCATAACATAACACGAGCAGCATCAGGATGCAAACCAAACAGATCTTTATCACGATCCACCTATGTTGTGTGAATATATTAACCTTCATAGGAAGCTAAAAATTAGCATAGTATGATAAGGAAAGATGGGGAAGATAAAGTTTGATAGGAAAACGCAGTTATATTTCGTTCTCATATTCAAGTGCTAAATTAAAACCTTGATGTTGCAGCGTTGACGATCGTAGAGGGGCTCAGCAGCACACTCTTGTGGTCACTTAAGGTCAAAGCTGAACCAAATTGAGGGGTTTGGAAGTTTTACTTGATGGTGTGAAGGTGGAACGCTTCAATGTGTGACTCTCACCAGCACATTGTGAGCCCGGTTGCTCTCTCTGATGAAGTGCATCACTGCCTGTTAGTCAGACACTCCGAGTCCTTCCTCCGTTCTCCAGCACAGGGCGGAGGCAGCTACCCGGACGAAGGATCCTGCAGCCACAGCTGCCTGTGAGGGCAACAACCAGGCATGAAAGCAGGTCCTGATAGAGCTGCACAGACAAGTTCCACGTGTAGAGCCAGTGAGGTGTGCAACTCAGACGAATGTTGCATTTAGCGGGCCTGACTGGATAACTCAATAGGAGATGAAAGAGTGTCTTGCATCTGGCGCACGTGTGTAGGTGTGGATTTTATATGTGTGCTCATACATGTGACTGTTGTCTGTACATGCGCCTGCCAACCTTAGTGCATGGGGGTGCTATTTGCTTTGTTCCAGCCCTGCGATGCTGTGGCATGCACTGGTGCAGGCGAAAGGGAAACACAACGTCCCGCTGCGAGTCTGGGAAGGAATTCTGAATGGCACAGGACCAACTTTTTATTCTCTCTCTCCCTCTTGTACACAATGTCCGCACTCTATCACGCTGCCTCCGCCGCTGAAATGAATGGCCCATTCCTGCAGTCCCGGGCACAGCTGTGTCGCGCACAGAATACACACTGAGCTGATGATGAGGGAGGCGAGAAACAGATTTAGAATGAGAGCGCGAGAGAGGGACACACCGACAGATGGCTAGCCACCCGTCACACAGTACGGCCTGTGTGAAACTGTAACCCAGCAGGGATGTATCGTTTTTGACAGTTTTGCATGGCCACACATATTTGAATAGTAAAAGTAAGTCATTTTGGTCAGGACAATTAAGGTCTTCGGTGGTTAGGAAATAAGTCTGGCAACACCACTTTGTATCTCTGCCATCAGTTCGTCAGCGTTCCTCGTGGCCCTCATCCTCTGAACTGTCAGACGAGGTCTGAGGAGCTGCTAATGGTGTTCCTAGAGTGCGCATCTGGTGTGTGTGTGTGTGTGTGTGTGTGTTGTACATACATGGTTGATGATGCATTGAAAAGATTCAAATGCATTGAATCATTTCTGCGTCTCTGTTAATAATACTCCAACATGAAGGACAACAGACAGCAATGACTAAACTGCACATGTATTCCTGATGTGTCCCCTGCCTGTGGGCCATGTGGAGGACAGGTGCCCGCTTCACAGCCCTTCAGAAAGCCAAGTTGGCAGTCGGACTGTTGCCACCTCGCACTCCCTTCCTCTGCTGCCAGCAACCCTGGCACATCTGTGCCCGTCCAGAGTTTCGTGTGCCAACTACCCCTCGCTCATTGTTCTGTTCTGAATGCGCCCCACGCCCATGGGAAAAGAAGGCTGAACACAGTGTGGCACAACCTACACAGCCTGTAAGATAATCCCAAGACATGAAAGGGTTCTCTTAGCCTAGATTCTAGAAACAGCTTTTTTTGTTTTGCGGCAAAGGCGAGGAAATCACCCGTTGGGGAGCTCGTAAAGATGATTCCACTATCGGCTTCTGATTTTAGAGTTAGATATTTGTATGAATTCAAATGGTTATTGAAATTGATTGACTGATGGTTTATGAGTTTGGAATAGCTCTCTAGAGCTGCGAAAGTGTGGGAGTGTGTCCTAACACATATTGGAATATAAACTGCAACACCAAGCCTTTTGGCTGTTTAAGGGCGCTGATTATGGGCCCTGCAAGCCTGATAGGATTCCTGGCCAGTCAGAGGGTTTAACACCGTCCAAATCACTGTCTGAGTCCTCTCAGCTCTTCCAGACTGGCCTGTCTGTCCCTCTGTCTCACACAGATAGTTACACAGATTAGGCTCCAAAAGCCAATAAGGAGGACAGAGGGAGGAAACATGGCAGTAAACACGGTTTTGTCCTCACGTGCTTCTCTCTGCGAAGTGATAAAGCTTTTGCCACTATCGCTGGTCATTTATTGGTTATGTTTTTCATCCATAATCAGGAAAACAGGGCAAAAAGCTAATAGCCTACTGCCCCCCAAAAATATTCCCATCATTTAAAGGAGAGATTCTGCCATTCAATTCTAGTGATAGAGATGTGTGTGTGTGTGCACAGTAGCGTCTGGAGTGTGTATTATGTGTCTTGTGGTTGCCTTTTGTTGTTACACAGTTACAGCAGCTATTTGTAATAAGGAACATTCTATTAGCTCTCTGACTGTCTGATGTGAAATAAGTTGTCAATGAGCGGAGCAGCGCCTGATGGGACCACATACAAATATGCACTTTACTTTATAGAGTGCACAAATACACATATGTAGAAAAATAAAATAAAAGTTGCGCCGATCACGCAGGCACGCTGCTACACCACACAGAGATTTGTTTGATGTACAATGCGAGAGGGTCCCCACAGAGAGGTTTAAATTAATGGGGTAATTATACACTGGGGGAAGAAAGCAGCCTCAATTGGAGTTGCTGCACAATGCATACCTACGTAACCACACAGATACACACATGCACACAGTGTCCCCGATGGGGACAAGGACGACTGCTCGTCTCTCTCTCTCTCTCTCTCCTGTCTGAACCTTGGCTCTTTTCATTTTGGACCCCAACACTTCCTCCTGCTGTTGCAGAAACGTGTGGTCCTGGTCCCTGGTCAGCCAGTCCCTCTGTTTGTCTGCCTGCCAGAGGCTGGCAGACCCACTGCCAGCAACAGTCTCCATGTTCAAGGGCACGCTCACTGGGGAGTTGCGAAACATTACTACTGTGCAACTTCAGCTAACTTTGCCTTTAGTGTCAAGCCTTCCAAGCCAAATCGGCATGCAAGCACACGAGCTTGGACAAAGAGCCGCAGACACAAGGCTAAGCATTGCCATGTGGGATAGTATTATAAAAAATGCATTTCAGAGGCAGCGTATTAGTCATGTTGGGGCAGCACCAGGGGAGCAGCTGCCTTTATCAGTCCCGTAGGCGTCGGACCTCCCATTCACTCTCATCACAACAAACAGCATCGAGGTGGATGCTCAGCTTAAAAGACTGACGGTGGATTGACTGGCTGGCTGGCTGGATGTTTGTTTGTTTGTTTGAAATCGGCGACGGTGCATGCTTTACAGATTTGTGTGCGACTTAGATCAACACACATCATTTCCCAGTATTACGACTGACATGCGCTCACCGGATCCCCAGGGGGTGGGGGGAGAGCCAGCCTTTGATGATGAAAAAAAAAAAAACATCCACCAGCTGGAAAACCAACAGGCACACGACCACAAACCTGTTTCTGATTCTGGTATAAGAATAGTGCGCGTGTGGATTAGTGTGTGCGGATGAGCACGTGCATTCATACATGTGTTATTGTGGGTTTGCTCAGTGGAGGACACCCGCATGCCTAACTAGAGGTAATGATGCAGTCCTCTCCATCTCAAGGCTCACAGATGCGCAGCAGAGAACAGCTGGGCCCCAGCTGAGACAGCACTTTCACTTTTATAAAATCACAATCTCGCCCTCTTTTTCTCCCCCACTCTCTCAAATCCAAACTTCAAAGACTCCGGCCCCTGACCCTATATTTCTCCATTCCGCAGCCATATTATTCTCCCGGCCACATTCAGTCCACAGGAAGTTTGATTAAACTGCAGAGGTGCGAAATAATGGCCAAATGATCACGTGAAAGCGTGAATGTGGCCTAACACAAACCGCCGTGGGACACGCGGAGTGGCCTAGACCGAGCACCAAAAAGGAGAGCGGCAGAGCTTTAAGTCTCGGGGGAGTTGGAAAGCCACAGAAATCCGGGCGCGGATATTAAGAGGCTTAATCTAAGAGCTTGCTGAGGCTGAGTTTGCTGCGTGGGTCCCATCACTATCATCCTTGACAGAGGTTAAAGAGGGAACGGGGGGAGGGATAAGGAGGAGAGGAAGAGAATGCAGATGGAAGCAACGGCGGGAAGAGAGAGCTGTGTATCATTTTGACAGCCTCGCATGCTTATGTCGGGGAATTAAACATAGGCCTGGTGCACAGGTGTGTGTGTGTGCGTGCGCGCGCGCACGTGTGTTTCCTTACACTGCACTTCACAAATAATTTTCCTGAAACAGACAACGATCTTTATGACCAACTGTTTGAAAACGATTAAATACCCCACCGCTACACAGCAACTAGACCACGAGCGTGCTTCAGAGCTAGACCACGACCGTGCTTCTTTGCTAGCAGCTCGCGCGCGCTCTTTAACGTACCTCGTTCCCGCCGGCGTCTCCGCTCAGCCTCTCCGGACCAGATGTCTCCACTCCATCCATGACCGTCCACAGTCCCTGCAGAGTCGGGCTCTCTCCCGTCCAGCCACCGGCTGCTATGCTCCTCTCACGGCGCGTCCTCCTCTTCAGCCCGGCCGCCTCCACGTGCACGAACGAAGCCGGAATTCAGAAACAGAGCGTGTCTCAAACTGTTACCGCAATAACCACAAAGGAACCTGGTTCCACCTTTACTCATACTTCGCCAATATTCCGGCAACAATAACATCCACCGGGCCAATAGCACCTCCAGCTTCCTCTTGGAAGGCAGATTAACGTCAGCGTAGTAACCCAAGACTTCGCCGGGCCTCCGCGGCCCGCCGAAATCAACTCCCCCTGGTGGGGACAGGTCGAACTTCCCCCTGCGCATGCTCCCTCTGATTCGGAGCTATCTCAGTCTCTCCCAGCCTTCATCCGTGTGTTCGCAGCGATAACTCAGCGGTCGTCAAGAAAAAAAAATCAACAGAGGTCGTTTACGTTCCCCAGCCATCGGGAAATCCCAGTGCAGACTCACCCTTCTTTCAGCTGAACACCAGTTCATGCTCAGAGCAGCCCACATCATATCTCAATAGCATAGCCGATTCTCTGTCTCGCTCTTCTTTCTAGAAATGTAGCTTCAGAATTGGACACTCATTCTATGCCAGTTCCAGCCATTGTTTCAGCCACGATATTTGATTAACTCCCCCTTTGGGACTCTTCATCTGTGTTTCCCAGGACGCTATCCTTAACAGCCTGGCTGTTAGTACTCTATTAGCCTATCTGACAGGCCGGAATCCCTTCAAAGCATATCATGCAACAGATCAAACGTCTTTCCCTCTTTGAACGTCAACGACATCTTACTGCAATTTTATCTCCCATGCCTACCGACCTCTACCATGAAACCGGTCACAGGTCTCCGCTGTCCTTCTATCTCCCACTCACATATTTCCATGTTAGTCAAAGGTTTGTGAAAACAGAAGCCCACCTAAGACGTCTGCCACTTCAGATCTCCTCAACATCTGTATCTGTTCTGCAAGTTCAGGTTTACAAATCATCATATACGATCGACTCCGGATAAGTCACTAAGCCACCATCCTTTCGTTCAAACAGAAACAGCAAAAATAGCCACCTGATTTTGGTTCGAAAAACACTTACACAAAGGCCTCCGCATGTCAGGCTTATCCTCTGAACCCTTGTCCACTTACTCCTTCCTAATCGCCGCAGATTCCACTGAAGCCAGATGAGGCAATTCCCTACATATTCTACCGACATATTGTTGTGGCGTGGTCCTTGCTAGTGAATCTATGATTCATTCATTCTATAATTAGACACAGCCAAGTAATCCAACTCTGATCCACGGGCAAGGATGACATAAAGCAGCACATGTTAAGATGAAACTCATTATCATCGAGCTGCAGATGTCTCCCAGGAGAGGAGAGCAGAAGAGAGGAAACTGGTGTAGGCAGCTGGAGGAATCCCCACTGCCTAGGTGGCATGCATTGTACTTCATGGCATTCGTGCTTCGTCTGATGAGAATGTTTTAGTATAATTAGAAGACTTTGGTGATGCAAGCTGTACTGTTGGCTTCGGTGCGTCTGTCTTGTGAACAGCAATCATTGGAGCCCAAATTCTACTTTGCTCTGTCGTCAGAAATAATTGCTTTTGCGGAGTAATTACTATCCATCGTGCCTTGTGGAATTCATTGTCACGTTCCAGCAAACAGCCATTTGTAATTAGCAATACAGGTTTATTTCTTTTCTGAAATGATTGTATGTATGAAATGTATCATCTCATTTCCAAGGGGTCCCTCAGCAACAATGCTAATGATACAATATGAACACAACTAGAAGTACACTATTTCAGTAAATGATACCATCTGTGCGTAAAAACAAACAATACAAGCATTTTAATATTCAATATATATTTTTTCTTTTACATGTAAATAATTTTAGTTCAATTAACATATGTATAAACTGGTTTGTATCTTTACTTACCTCTGTGTTTTTTTTTTGTGTGCGCCTGTAGGAGGCATAAACAGGGCCGGGGCGGCCATGCCAGCTTTCTTGCGGACCCCCACAATGCTCCAGCCCCACCTGGACATGAAGCCCTTCCTGCAGTTCCCCATGGAGACCCAACCTCCCCCACACAGCATGAGCCTCTTCCACAACTTTAATGCGGTGAGAGCCGATGCAGACACGCAAACAGAAACTAACCCACACATACTGCGACCCTTAAATCACCTCGTGCAATATGGACAACGCACAGCCTGGCCAGGTCCTCCAGAAATCTGGAAGCCTGGTATTGTATGTACGATATGAAGGTTGTCATAGTGGTGTCTCTGTATTTACTCTGATGATCACAATCTATGTGTAACATATCAATTATTTTGCTTAAGCTCAAAAGCGTGTGTCTTCTGCTTGTTGAACGGCTGCAATACTGACATTAAAGATTCAATCTATAAGAGAAGATAATAATTTCCATAATTTCCCCATGGGGATTAATAAAGTAATCTATCCATCTAAGCAGAATATATTATATTAATAGTTATAATGTAGTGTATAAGACTAACTTTATTACTTCTTGTACACACTCTCCTCCTATTCCTTAAATCAAAGACTCGAAGAGTTAAAGAACCGTTCTGAGGCCATCCTCGTGGCTATGTACTTCAAACACCACCGTGTGTTTGATGTGGTATTTATTTTAACAGTAAGGGATCTTCCCGCTTCCCCAGGCCCTGACTAACATCTTATAATTTAGATTAGACTGTAGAGACATTTGGCATTTCACGAACTCAGCACAATGTGCTGCCTTCTCCCCCGGCCTCCATTAGGGGATGTCAACCCTTTTTTTTGTCAGCAATATGTAAAATAAGTGAACTTTGCGTGTACTGTATGGGGAGCGCAATATATGGGCGCTATTCCAGGATGCCCCAAACGTTATTCTCTGCATGTGTCAGCCTGGTATATTTGGCTGCAGTTTGCAGAGGCACGACCGAGCAATCCTTTGTCACTATATGGAAAATTCTTGACCACGCACGGGACCAGGGGGATAATAACAGGAGTCCAGACGCTATTAAACACATCTAACGATACAGACAATTTAATTGCCCTCCATTGGCCAAGACATAAGTGGAAGCACTGAAGTTGAAACTGCAGCGCACCCAGCAGTCGTGGATAAATAGAGATACTGAAATTATGCAGGCACTTGGTTTCTTCTCTCTGGTGTCTGTTCGCACAGCCCTGAAATCATTTTCGCTCGCCCTCTCTTCATTTTGTCACGCTGGCTCTGCAACACTCCCTCTGAGTCTCCCTCATTCTGTAAGATCTGTCCCATCCTCAGAACATGAACTGCATCTGTGGGTCCCCAGAGATGCTGGGAATGTTAATAGCTGCGGAGTGAGTGGTGTTTTACAGCCCCGTGGCCAGGAGATGGGGCCATGGGAGAGGCTTGGAGGACATTACGACAGGGACGTGGACACAGACAGGAGATCAGTGTTTCCACTGCATTGGATCGCAGCTTCCCTGAGATGTTATTCTATTTAATTTAGTGTTGTTAACTAAATCTATACAGGGCGGCCTAAAGTCAAAGAGAGAGAGAGACTCACGCTCTGTTTACTTCACTGGCTATAATTTATGGCTTGTTGGGCTTTATTGGGCTGAAAAATGTTTAAACAATCAGATTCGGCTCGGATCTGGTTTCTTTCACAGAACCGAGTGAATTGAGGGTGGACTATAGGGTTATTCTACATTGAAGATGTATCTTCGATGACTCTCAGTGTTTGCCTACACCAACGCACTATCAGAAAAAAATATTCACAATATTTCTATGAGGGAATTGCATAACAGCAGAAATAACTATGAGAAATGTCCCTGCACTAGGCTGGCAGCTAGTTATTTTATCATTCTCTCCTAATAAGTGATCTGAGCCGAGTTTGTTCAGTCTTAATGAGACTCTACTTCCCGTTGAGGGTAATTATTCTCGCAGCAGAGGAATGGCCTCTCCTAAAGCTATATGGAACTTTAATGGTCCTCTGATGCGATTTGTCCTCTACCTGCCCTGTCTCTCCCAATGCGCCTCTAGACAGTGACAAGGCTGAATTATTTCTCTGTGGAAGCCGGTCCTGATATAGAAGCTGGCACACACAGCCGTGCTGAGCCGAGCTGCCCGCCTTGGTGTGGACTTGCTCAGGCTGCGGCGTCAGGAATTTCTGATGAAGGTGTCTAATCATGCAAAGCTGTGCGCATGTTGTACTTGTTGAACCTGACCTGCCGTTGGTCCTCCTCTATTCTCCGTTTCACTCTCCCCCCTGAACAGCTCACCCTGCGGCGGTGTGGCTCCTCCTTCACAGCCCCTTTTACTGAGGCTGATCAATCAAAAAAAAAATAGCAAACACATGGTGTAGGATTTTGTTCAGTTCCTCATTGGGAGTTATGTGTAACGTTGCCTTGCTGGAAGGCATTACACAGTGTATTGCTTCGAACCAGAGACGCTTTAATGCATTCACGTGTAGTGAGTCTGGGCTGGTAGTGGGCAGGGCACAAACTCCTCTGGCTGATGATGAAATATGATAAATGGTGTGAACCCGGGGCAGGGGGGAAAAGTTGAGCAGGAGGGGCGTGGAACACAATCCTGGCTGCATCTGGACAGAGTGGGTATGCATGAAGAAGGCAGAGAGAGAGAGAGAGAAGGAGAGAGGCAGAGAGCGAGAAGGGGAGGAGAGAACTGGAAAGCCCAGAGAGAGGAAATGCACTACAGGGAAGCGCGAGACGGAGAGAAAGCAGCTGAGATGAGAGGAGGAGGAGGCTGAACAAAAGGCACAGGCACTTGTTGGGGAATGTGCCATTGAAAATAGACGCACAGACAAGATTTGAAACCGAAAGAATCTTTACGGCAGACACTCTTCTTGAGCATCCCTCAAAGGAAAGAGGCGTGTGCCAAAATAGGGAAAAACAAATCATCAGACACAAGTTGCGTTTTTTTTTTTTATAGTTTTTAGTTAATTAGCTGTATTCAACACTGACTGACTAGGAGGCTGAATGAGTGAGGAAGGTGCAACACAGGCTCCCAGTCTCGCACATGCTGAGACCAACATACACACCTCTACCTGTAGCACAGATACAGGACCAATGCAGCTTCAAGCTTCTGCAGACCCGGAGGAGAAGAAGGTGGGTACTGAAATATTTGGAGCCTTCTGCTTTTTTTTTTTTGACCATACTCTGTCTTAAATCTGGCAGCAACTCAGATGTGGTGTAGAGCCTCAAAGGGTGTTTTTAATCGGGCGGCATGCCGACTTCACCAACAGCAGTGATTTCCTCGATGATGAATTCAACAATTCCAAACGTTATGCTTCGGGGATGCAATCTAACATACTGGAGGAGGAGAGGAAAAACAAAGAAAGGATGGCAGAAGAGTGGGGTTAATGTGAACGATATAGAACACTAAAATATAGGAACTTAAAGTAAAGACCACAAAAGAGGAAGTTGTTGATCTGAGTTGTATGCCGCATAACGTCAATTGCCGGGAGATGCTTGGCGTGTCTCCCCACAACAGGCTCTGTGGAGCTGTGGATATGAGTGAAGCCAGAGTAAGTGATCTTTGTGGTTTCATCTGCTGGTGCTCTGGCCACATTCAAAAAGCAGCTCCGTGCTCCGAGTGGCACGAACGTTTCCAAAACTCACTCGGCTGTGTTTTCACAAATCAAAAAACGATATATAAAGCGCTGATTAAATGTTTCAAGACGCAATTTGCTTCAAATAAACCAGGAAACTACAGACAATTTGAAATACGACTGCAGATGTTCTCAAAATTGGACAACACAACCAAGAGAGTTTTGGAAACTTCCTCCTCAATTACATCATATAGGGCCCCACTCCTATTTCATGAGGACATGTTTTGGAGAGCATTTGGATAGGAGGCCGTGTGGGCAGCCATCCAAAAAGGCTTGTTGGCAGCTGGTTATAGGCTTTAACAGCTGAACGGACCGGATGGATCATTGCTGACCCAAACCCAGAGCAGTGGACCGACATGCACAGTCACCAAACCGGGTCTGCACAGCCTGCTGTCAAGACTTTCCTCAGAAGGAGCGACGATGGGTCACAGTTTGGACTGCTCCCCAATTCATCTGAATTCACGACTACATCCGCAGCAGAGTTTACTTTTGGTCGTTTCGGGGGCGCGAAATAGAAGCACTCATGGAATGAGGAGTAGAGCGAAGAGAGCCAAATGAGATAAGAATGTGAAACGCGAGGATGTCCGGCCGGGGGCCTCTGTCTCTTGCCCCCCGCTCTTTTTTTCTCTCTCTATGCGCCCCATCCTCCTCTCCCACTCATTCGCTCCTCCAGATGGTGTGTTTCTGGACCCTCCTGTCACCCGACTAAATGTTGTGGGCCCGTTTCATTCTTTTATTGTTAATTCTGTCTCTTTGGGGTTGCCGAGTAACGAGAACTGTGCAGAAAATCTAATTTGTTTAAGCTTGCGCAGCTCTCTTCATCACCCCTCAGGCTAGAGTCTTGAGCCGTTTGAATATTACAGCAGACTATGGCTCTGGGTGTCGTATCGCTTAAGTAAAGCTTGGTGATAAGCCAAATTAAACATATTGATGAGCCAAGATGAGTCAAATAGAATTTGTGGGTTTTTCTTTTTGGAAACCGACAGGCTTGCATCATACTTGGAGAAGGTTTTGGAACGGTGTCAAGAATTCAAAAGACGCACAGGCACACGTACACGCAGCGTCATTTAGTCAGTGTTTCTTTTCATTTCTTTTGTGTAACCATATACTCCCGTCATGTACTGAAGGATGCTTGCTCTATCCGCAGACAGAGCCCGTGTTTGTGTTGGAAACCCAAACCGGTCGTTGACACCAGACTAATGCCTAAGTCTACCGATAGCCCCGGTTATATTCAGCTTCAAACACAGATAAATAACTGGATCAGATTAGTATAGGCCCGGTCTTTGGTGCCCGGGACAGAGTCGAAGTGGGAGGCTTAGCCACAGACACATGCTAAAGAAAGTGGGTTAAATTTACACGAGGCGCTTGGCGCCCCAGATGATGGACGTCCGAGCTGAAACAATTAGCACGGGGACAGCGCATGGAGCGACATTTCGGTCGGGATCACCAGCCCGAGCTTAGGTAGGAGGCAACAGGTGACTCAGCTGTAGCGGCACGCTGTCAAAAGAGTCTACTATTGGCTGGGACATACAATAAACTCTCGATGGACACTTTTCTGTCAGTCCACTTTATCCACCCCGGTATGTGGTCATTGCAGGTTTAGTGCCTAAGGGCAGAAAGACTCAAAGCGTCTTCACTCCACACTGCGTCATAGCTCATGGTTATCTCTCTGTCTCTCTCTCTCTCTCTCTCTCCAACCCTGTTATTTTCTGACAGATGGACCCGGTGCAGAAGGCCGTGATCAACCACACCTTCGGAGTTCCTCTGGTCAAGACCAAGCGGCCGGTCATCTCCTGTAACGTCTGCCAGATCCGCTTCAATTCAGAGGTACAGAAATACCAAAATAAGCCCACCAAATGCACACTATTTATCTCCCCTCCATTATTTTCTCTTCATACGCATACACCTTCAAAATGAAATGTATTTTTCTTATAAATGTGTTGGAGGGCTCTATTTACATTCTTGAGAACTGCTACTAACACGCAGGATATGGAACATTTGTTTGGGTTGTCTTTTGGCAGTTGCAGCCCCGTGTGGAATTTATTTGTTTCAAGACAGTGCGCAGTTAGTAGGAACAACAATCACGGCGAGCACGCGGTCTCGAGAGCTGCTGCGGAAGCTGAAGCAAACAAACCTTTTTTCCCCCCCTACACTTTGAAAGAGTTTCGTTGAGGTCGTGGAGAGAAAATTTCACATCGGCATGTCATGAAATAAGAATGTCTTTAGCCTTAACTGCACCAAGTTGTTTTCCTAAGGATTTTGTCAATAATTTTAGCAGTTGACATTATCAGCACATTCCTTTGTCAGTCCATATGGTGTAGTTAATCAGAACTCATAATGGGATTTTAATGGCATGCCGTGCCCCTGGGCAGCTTGCACATGACGGATGACAGTTTAATAAAAACAAAATCCTATGGAAGCCTTTAACGTTTAGCCATGCTCACTTATGCAGATTTTCTTGTCCCCCCCCCCCCTTCTCTTCTGTAGACAAATAGACACATGGCAACATCAATGCCTAATGTCACATGCAGCATATAATTTG
The DNA here is from genome assembly GCA_016785305.1 of Colistium nudipinnis. Classification (NCBI taxonomy): domain Eukaryota; kingdom Metazoa; phylum Chordata; class Actinopteri; order Pleuronectiformes; family Rhombosoleidae; genus Colistium; species Colistium nudipinnis. The sequence goes on along the minus strand of JAFBJU010006263.1, from coordinate 810,408 downwards.
GCTGATTCTCCATATTGTTTGGTGCTGACTCCAGGTCTAGGGCGTACGTTCATCCACGACACACAACATTAGGGAGTGGACCAGTACTAAAAATACTCCTCAGGTCTACAATCATGGTTTCCATGTGGTCAGGGAGCAGCAGGGCTGTGGTCTAGAGCCGTCCCGTTCTTTGCACAGCTCTCTGCTCTATATCCTCTTAGGCACAGGAAACAGTTGGAGATTTAATGTTTATACAGTGATGCACTATGAGAGCCACAGCTAGCGATCATATGGTTTGCCTCCTCACCGAAGACGCGTCATGTCGGATATGCAGTAAATCATCTGTAGAATTTGTTGAATTTTTCTAATAATCAGCACAAGGCTAAAGATGTTGTTTTAAGGGGGAGAGCTGCAAAGTTACCAAAGATACCCTCAGTGTGCCAAGACACTTACAGGCCAGAAATGCCCATTTCTGCAAAAAAAACAAAAACAAAACTAAAATAAACACGAAACTGCATGCCATCATACAAAGGGAGCATTTCTGACACGCACGTGAATCCTCAGGACTGCGACTGCAGGACTACATCACCTCGCTGCTGCCTCTTGTCACTTTGGCCAGCAGTACATTCAGGAAACACAACCCCTGCGAAACAATTTACCAGCAACACCCCACTTGCAGCAGCCTGCGCGTACTTTGAGATGTCCTACAACGCTTGGCAGGAGATAAACTGGTCTCACGTAATGCCATTATGTAAAAAAAGAGAAAGCACTGAAAAAACCCAGTGCTGCGTTCCACATTTTCTAGTTCGCTCCTTCATGCTGCCATTTCTCTGTCCATACTGGCCTATGTCCGTCGATTTGGGTTTCTTGGGCCAAAGACGGCGACGGGGGCTACCATGTAATGTGAAAATCAATGTATTTGTCTTCAAAGGACCCAGGTCGGCCCTCTTGATCCTACCCAATACGCTCCCCTCATTTCACGCATGATTTTGCCCTCATTCGTTTCTCCCATTTGATCTTGCTCTTCTGTGCCTGCATCATTCTAGGCCTGCCTCTCTCCCAACAACCTTCCCCTCTCTTTCTGTCCATCGCCTTGCCGCGTGCTGCATTATTAACAGTGTGAAAATGCCTAAAATTGCCTGCCACTACTTATTATAAAATGCATTTGTCATGGGCAGGGATTAGTGTCTGGCTGTGAGTACCCCAGTGCATCTTGGGGAAGATGGAGAGAGGAGGTTTGAAGGGGAAAAATAGGGGTGGGTGTGTGGGGGGGGTGAGGCTGTAAATGGTGGTTTTATGCAGAATAACCTTGGAGGCGTGCTGCATTAATGACATCAGAGAATCCACCATGCTGCATTGACCAACGTCACAGCTGCTGCAGCAAGATCTGGCTGATATGCATCCCTTGTTTTCTTCCTCTTCCTCTATCCTTGACTGCTCTGCCCCCCATTTTCCCTCGATTCTTTCTTGTTCTATCGGCGCGGCCTATTTATAATTTTTCCTCTCACTTTTAACTTGCCCCCCCCCCCCGCCTTTCTCTTCCATTTCATCTGGATTAGCTGTAGCTGTGCGGCAACGTCACAACATTCCTCTTAAAAAGATAGTCATGCTGGAAAGCACTTCTTCAGAGTAATGAAATATGGGCATCGCAGGCTGACGCGGTGCACAGTTTCCTCGCTCTCTCGCGTCATCCTTATTTTCGTTCCAGCTCCATATCACCTTCCTTGTCTTGTCGCTCCCTGGCTCGGGACCGCTAAAGCTTTTGCCTCGCCGTCACCTCCATCCTCCCTCTCTCTCCATCCAGGACCTCAAACTGACATTCAGCAGCTCGGCAGCTGATCCCCTCGGCTTGGTGGGAGAGGTCAAGAAAGCCTCCAGCGTACCCTTCCCCCTGCGGCAACGTATACCCTTTTATCTCCTCGCATTCCCTCCATCATCTGAGAGATCACTTTTCTCTCAGCTGCCAAGCCACCCCACCCCGTCCCTCCCTCCCTGTGCTCCGCCTTGATCTGCAGGCTTCGCTGAAGTACTTCCTTAAGACCCCTCTGACAGGGTACAGTTACTTGCCGGGCCTGTCTTCATGATTTACAAGAATCACGTGATCTTCTCAAACACAGGTCGGCTCACGTCCCAGATGCCATCGGGGGAACACGCATAGAGCAAACATACACCGGTGAGCTCACGCGCATAACTCATCGCCCGCGGCCTCCTTTATACCGTGCCGCTCCATCCCCTCTGCTGAGCATGTGGTCAGGATCTCCCGGGGATCTCCAGACCTTTCAGCACCTATGGCAGCTGTCAGCCGCTCTTGAAGATCGTGCCTCTCGCTCTCGCTTGGCAGCTCACTGTAATCCAGCCGCTTGACTGACAACCTTAATATGCGAAAAGTATTAGGCACAACTGCTCACGCGGTGTGCAGCAGGGAGCTATCGGACGAGAGAGGAGATAAGGAATGAGTAACGTGACGACAAATAGAGTTACATGGATAGTCCCTGGCCTGCGCGTTTGTTTATGCGTGTGTCGTGAACGCGCTCGTCTGTGTTATTGTTTTCGCAGTCGCCATACGGTGAAGCTGGACCTCTGGCGCAGGCTCAGCATAGCAACCGGGCATCTCATCCGCCCCGGTGTCCCCAACTCACGTGCCTCTGTGCAGACACAAACACGCACAGACGAGAGACGGACTCCCGTGATGTCCCGGGAGTCTCCTATCGAATGACTCGCCTCTGTTGTTTACGCTCCGAACACAAACACATCAGCGAGTACTCCTTCTGTATCTGGCCTGCCGTAATAGTAGCCCTCGCTGCAGTAATAAATCTCCGCGCAACTGTTTTTCTCTTCGCTCGAATGAAGGGTCGATCGTCAGTATGTAAAAGCCCTCCGGACCGAAGCCACCATCTTCACTATGAGACATTACGTCCAATGTATTCGATTTTGACCACTTCAGAGGCAATCAATGAAGTCCCGGTGCGTACAAGAGCCTGGCCCTGTGCGGCCAGCAGCTGAAGGCAATCCCGGTATTTATGTTTATGCCCACTGATAATATGCGACGTAATATATGTGCTTGTGTGATATAGGAGCGAGAGTACCACCAGTGTGGGCCTTGTGGATCCTCCACTGACCCCGAGCACAACACCCCCTTCAGCGTGTCTGTCAGCACGGCTGTGTTCATCAGAATTTGACTACTGACGATGTCATTTGTGTCCCATGCAGCCCATATGTTTACCCAAAAATAGATACAGTGTTTGTTTGAATCTACGGCAAGGACATTGATTGTTCAATTGGAAACCAATGAATGAATTCATCCACTGTGAACCTGCCCGCTGTCTGCATATTAAATAACATGTCATCATCATAATGACACGCGCATGTGTGTGGGTCTATCGTCCAAAGTGACGTGTTATTTATTTATTTATTTTTTCAACCTGTTGGCATTCGTGATCACTTACAATGTAAAAATGATTTTTTTTTTTTTCTTCTCCTCCTCCTGTGTTCTTTCGCAGAGCCAGGCAGAAGCACACTACAAAGGAAACCGCCATGCCAGGAGAGTCAAAGGTATCGAGACCTCCAAGAGTCGTCCTCAGGAGGGGGACAAGCCTCATACTGCGCCCTCTACCTCCCCGTCTCCGCCTGGAGCCCCATGCTCCGTGTCAGACAGCGAGCCCAGCCGAACGGGTGAGAGAGCAAAACACACTGGCAGTACTTGAGAGCAGGAAAACCGCGAGTTTTGTAGAAACAATCAATTCCATCCGTGTAATGTGTCCAGAAGCATATCGTTTTGCCGGAAGGTTAAATGGAAAATGTGCGAGAACAACAAAGGCGTCGAAATCGCTGCAGCTTCGCAGTGTGTTGTTGTTCCTGTGAGCATAAGGGCTGTGTTTGTGTGCGGTGTGGTGTAATTTGGCTCTAGCATATCTCACGGCCAACGCAGCACCGAGTTTATATCATTATTTATCCATCGTAACATTTTTCGAGGCGCCTGTTTAATAGCTGAAGATGGCTCAATATTTAAGAATACAGACGAAGCTGGGCCTGCTGTGGGCGAGCTCTGTGACCCCTGACCCATTCAATTTTGTTTTTCGATTTTTTTGTATTGCCATTGGTCAATTCTGAGGACACTTTTTCGGACTAGTTCCTCAGTGTTCATTACCAACATGAATTGTGGCCAAACAATTCATCTCATCCCCAGGTCTCACTCACTCAAATTGCTAAAACACGCCATACATGTATTTAGAAACAATCTACACATACTCAACGACAGTTCTCCCATAAAAAACAATTTGCAAAATTCCAGGGCTGCAATAATAATTCCAAAAAAACATTCAATGTATAATCCTCAAGACTACAAGACACTTTGTCCCAAATTTCCCCCGTTTTATTGCATGTTTGCCTATTACCTTTTCAACAATAGTGATTTCCTGCACATCCTCACCCTCGATTAAGTATTATTTCATTTTATTTTATACTCTGCATTCAATAAGTGAATGACAGAAATGGCATGTTAGCAATACATCAAATGTCAGTCAGTTGCATCTTCCCGCCAAGGAAACATATTCACAACAAACATAACCGAGTTGGCCAGGAGACAGATTATAAGGCAAAAAGGTGTAGCTCATTTAATTCATGACAATATACTGATGCCAGGGCCTCGCCTGTTATTGATCTTGCCTGGCCAACAGCTGAGTAGCACAGCAGAGGGGAATACGGCTATAGTCGGGCGCCAGGTGTCTTGATCTCCGAGTGACGGGTCGCTGAAAGTATATGCATCCTTACTAAACACAGCAGGGCTTTGTTCACCTGGGAAATGTAAACTTGGCTTGGTGTCCATCCATTACGACTGTGAGCATGGCAACATGGCGGTTTCTTGGCATCCACGTGCGTGTGTGTGTGTCTGTGTCTCTGCCGGTGTGTGTTTGAACCAGCCCATGTAGGTTATGGGGACGCACAATGCAAAGACGTAAAACAGACTATGTGGCTCGGGTCTAGACTTGCCATGAGAAAAAGATATATACAGTATATATATATATATGTATATAAATAATAAATAGTAAATAAATAGTTCCCCATTGTGGAAGAGCCTAATAAACAAATGAATAAAAAATCTCAGCCACAAAGAACAGAGAGAGCAGCTGATCTGACTTTGATTAGAAGTAATTGACTGTTGGCAGAATTAGTCGGCACAGGGCATGATCAAGGCATTGCAGGCTCTTTCTCTCGCATCAGGCCTTAAGCTCTCTCTGCCTGTTGTCAGTCGTAATCTGTCCCTGTCTTGCTCATCATCCTATTTCAAGCCATATTTCAGCGACCGGGTACGTTGTGCCTCCGTCCTTGTCCTCTCCGCAGCCACAATTTTTCCATTCTCTCAGTGGCACCCCTCGCTCCTTGGGTCAGACACACGGCACACGAACAGACCAGTGGTGTTTTGGTGACATTTACAAAGGTTTCTGTCGCTGAAGGTTGACCAGACCTTTCCACCTTGTTTACAGGGAGGCACAGAGCAAACGCAACGAATGAAGGTGAAAGGCAGGTCCAATCATGGCCCAAATTACAGCCACAGTTTTTAACAATCCATCGAAATAATACTTCCAGCGGATTCCCAGATTAGAAAGAGGTCCCTTTTCACTCAACCTCCCTCAGGGGGGATCCGAGACTAGCTGCAGGCCAATCGCCGTGACTGAGACTTCCCGGGGCGAGCTCCAAAAACACGAGGAGCCAAAACTACCCTGCCATGATTGGAATCTGAAAGTAGCAACATGTGAAAGAATGCCTTTTTCCATCCAAGGCTTTTTCTCGTGACCCTGGAACCTTTTCTTTTCCCTGTCTGCCTGTGTGTGTCTGTGTGTGTGAGCCAGTCGCACTGCACTTTGGTAGGGGGGACAGATCTCTGAGAGCAGATGAGTGTCTATGACCTAAATTGGAAATGCGGCATCTGTAGACCGGACACGTTGGGCCGTGGGGTCCAATGCGGGTCACTCAGGAGCAGACGCGCTGGGCTACACACATCGGGAATGCACACACGAACACATAGAGTAAACACACATCCAACGTGGTAAGGCTTGAGCAAGCCCGCAGTCGGAAGGAAGAAAGAGATTTCCCACAGTGCAGCATTTGTTGTGTTTTACAGTATCACAGCAGTGGCACAGTCTCGTATGGCTATGATGACCTAACCCCATTGCGTAATATCACGGTAACATATTAAAGCCCTGTTTATGGCCATCACTCCTTCACGAATTGACGGCCATAAAAACAGCACTTGAGTACGTTTTTGTTGTTGTTGTTGCCTCTGCTTCTTCAAAGTAATTGCAGCCGGAACAGGTTAGGAGTTTTACGACCCTTAAAGGGTTTGTGGTCTGGATTGTCCCCTAAGAGCAGGCTTTTGGGAATTTGGCCCCGTGAACTGATGGTTTGGCTGCCACTGTGGGCAGTGGGGAGCCAGCTGTTTACTTGGATAGAAACTCCGCCCTCCCTCCCCTCTTCCCCATTCTCTTTATCCCTCTGCTGTCTGACACTCCCACTCTAATGAAGGGTCCTGTTAAAACCGCCCTGATATTATAGCGCTCTTTACTCTCCACACAAACACTCACTGGTGCGCACACACCCAAGGTCAATTAGACAGAGGACTTTCATGTGAGGGCTTGGGTTGCATGGCTGTGAGGTTTGACTGTAGGATTGAGTTACACGGAGCTGGTACAGTTGTTGTTTCATTTTCAGGGGAATTCAGCAGATTCTTTCCACCGTAGTGAGCCATTTGATGAAATGTACCTGCAAAAAAACATGAGTGTCTAATAAACCCCATGTGCTTGCCAGTGTGTGTCTGTGGTGTGGTGTGTGCCTACGCGCGTGTGTGACTCAAGAGTTCAGATCTAGGCCAGACTGGGAAAAGGCACCCAGCTGCATTATGAATGAGGCTCAGGTCTTGCATTACGTTTCGTAGCTCGTTAATCATTGAGATTGGGTATAGGGAGGGCACTGGTGGCAGATGGAGTCATCCTACCAATGTAACTCTTACCTCTGGTCACACACAGACCTGAGACATGAGACAGATCTGCCCCGCAAATGACCATATCCACGTTTCTTCCATGTCTCTAATTTACCTAGGCTTTAATTGCGCACTGGTTTCATTTGACATTTGAAATAAACAAAGCATATGGATCAATGAATAATCTAGCAACCACACTCAGGAGTAATCAATACCACTGTTGTTCTGCTTTTAACTTTTTCTTGTTTACATTCTTTATGACTGCGATATACATATAGATATATATATCTATAGCTATATATATTGTCAAGCCATTAAGAGTACTTTAAACGTATAAACCTTAAAGGGGGTCATTTATGAGCGCGTGTTTGTGTGTGTGTTTGTGTGCGTGCGTGCGGCACTCCAAACCAGTGAAATCAGATATATTTTCGATCTCCAAAAAGCACCAGTAAAAACACTGACTCAAACCCGGCAAACAATGGAAGTTCCTCCGGGCAGAATTTGAATCGGTTTGTGTTTAACCCCACCGCTTTATCAACAAAGCCTCTCCCTACAGACTGCATACTATACATAGCTTTAATTTCCTGCAGTGGATTACGCCGATGCAGGCGCACCAGGCTGTAGTGTAAAGCATCTGGACCGAGTTATCTCCCTCTGCTGACCTCTCCCTGTGAATAATGCCTTCTTCTGTGTGGCTGTGAGGCCGGCTTGCAGGGGCAAGGGCCAGCTTACGGCCTCTTCAATATTTAATTAGACTCACATAGTTTTCTGATGAATCGAGTAACTCCGACAATGGCATTCTTCGGGCGAGAGGAATGAAGAAATCAGGTTAATTCCTCATATTTTTCTATTTATTCAAAATGGGGCACAAAAGGGGACAAAAGGAATGCTCGCCGAGCCATTTTTTTTTCTCCGCGCAGCGATGGCGTTTATTTAGGGTACAGACACTCGGAGGGGCGACAGCGCATTACCGTGGCTGTGGCTCCGATGCCTCGAGGTGTTAGCCTCGAGCTGAACTTGTTCTGAAGGGAGCGGGTGGAGGATGCGTTCAGTGTGGTGTGTGCTGTAATGGTGACTGGATGCGATGGTTCACCATGGCGGAGCTCCAGGCTATCCTCCACTCCTATCTGGCTCTCCACTTGATTTTAACTGAAACCACATGGGCTCGGGGGTTTTCTGAGTCCGTTTCTCGGTATTGCAATGAAATAATGAGCATGTGCTTTGCTGTGTGTGGGCAAATTTCAACAACTGAAAAAAACGCTACTTGGGCTCCTGGAGCCCTTGCAGGTACAAGCTCCGCTATCGACTTAACCAGCTCAGCTGCACCGCGGTCACAGACCTCTCACACAGCGCTTTGATCCCGTTTTATAGACCCCTGAATGTCATAGAGACACAGTCAGATATACTCTCTCTTTTTATTATTTTTTAATTAAACATCTGTTTGACAAAACGCTGTGCGCAGCCAGCAGCTTTGCAGCTGGAAACTTCCAGGCTGGAAAGAGAGGAAATTTGGATCTTGGAAAGCAATGGAATGGAAAGCACTCAGAATTACATTTTCACCAGAGATGAGGCAATAGAATAGCCCGAGCAACTCTGCTGTTACGCAACGCACACGTTACCATATAGTCACCATAAGAGTCACTGGGTGGAACAAAAAACGAAAATATCATGACCTCTATAGCATCTGTCATGCGAAGAATGGACAAAGCGTGTAATCCTTAAAAAAAAAAAAAAAAAATGGCAGTTAAAGTCAACATTTTTGTTCTTCCCAGAAATACTCGCGTGTCATGTTATCCCTTTAATGCCCTAATCCAGTGGGGCTTTTACGTGGTCTGTCTTTGGCGCTACATCCTGTGGAGTTTGAAAAAGGGGCCTGCTGCTCCCTGCTGATGAGGGGAGCCCTGAATATCCCACCCCGAATTTAGGGGGTCTTTTTTTCAGCCGACACCCATCGCTTTGCGAATACCGAGGGCATTGCGTATGGGAGTGGCTGACCAGAAACATGTGTTTGAAGATGAATGTATAAACAAGTCCTTCGTGGAAAAGTGCAAAAGAAAGCATTGTGCACTGAAACGCATGCGACAATGTGAAATGAAAACCACAGAGAGACCGAGAGGGAGACGGGACGGAAACGTTAGAGCAGGGAGTGAGGGGGGAGCTTACCTAATGATATTTTCTGTGGACTTCGCAAACATTGACCTGTGACAAGGCAAGTGGCATTTTGCTTCAGGCCCAGCCAAAAACAACAGGTGTGTAGGAGAGAGTGGAAACAGGCACATGCTGAGCTTCTGTTTCCTATTTCTTGCCTCGGAAGACTTTCAAAAGGATGAGACCAGATCACTGAAGGATGGGCTTGAAAAGTTCAAAAAGCCTTGGAAGATATTAACCACATGCCCGGGACTTTAAACACATGGGGCATACGTTTTCCTTCTCTGATCCACTCTACGTGCAACGTAAATTATAAGGAGCTCTTTCTGGGCAATTATGGCCCATGCAGTAGGAAATAGAAAGCACTTCCGCCCCTGAGCAGTTTAAGCTGGTTTGTCTGCTCTGCGGCGCAGACTGTGCCTTCCTCATTCAGTGGGGAGTGGTAATCCATGTGGTTTGAAATGAATGGGTCTTTTATTTTTTCTCTCTCCAGTGAACTCTGAAAGTTGAAAGACTATGAAAAGATTTAAGCACTTAATTGTTAGAGTGATTACGTTTTTGGGCCATAAAATCATTGACATTTTTTTGTTTTATCTCTCCTCTTTTTTCTAGATGAAACGCGGCCTCTTCCGCAGTTAAACGGGCCCCTGCTGGCCCCAGGGCCCCTCCCCACTCTTACCACCCCACCTACTACACCCATGGAGATCACTGTGCCCTCCGTGTGCCCACTCCTACCGACCCCCACTCCTCCCTTGATCCCCCCCTCAGCCTCCTCCCCCGGCTGCGTGGGTGTCAACACCAGCTCAGAGCAGCCTGGATCCGGACCGGCAGCTGCCGGCACCCCGGCCTCCGGCAGCCCGTCCAACCCAGAGACAGAGGAGGACAAGGCCAAGAAGCTGCTGTACTGCTCACTGTGCAAGGTGGCAGTCAATTCCTTGTCACAGCTGGAGGCCCACAACAAAGGTGGGTGAAGTCTTTTAAACTGAAGTGGCTGTAGTCTACGTGCGTTCAATCAAACCGCATGGAATTCACTGTGCGGTCTTTCTCGTCGAAATTCTTTGCAGGAAACATTACATTACAACGTGTGCGTGCGTGCGCGTCTGAGGAGGAATGCCATGAAAAGCGACGTTGTGACTTTCTAAAAATCGAATTAAAAATGCAATCCCAGGACCGCAGGTCGAAAATGTCATGTCAAAACGAGAAGCAATGGGTGAAGCGAGAACAGAAACCAATTCTACCACCATTTAAGACGATTGATTTGAAAATCTCTCCATTCTTAACTTTGAGAGTGTGTCATCCCTGCTTGTCAATGATGCAGGATTAGTGGCATTTTTTATTTGTTTTTTTGCTGAGAAACATTAGTGGCTATCAAACGAAGTAAAGGTCAGACATAAGAATCACATATCACCCAAATTGCGCAGGTAAAGATGCCGTAGCATTACTCATAACATAACATGATCTCATTTCAAATTCAAAACATTTCCAGGGGATGCAGTATTAGTGAGTTATAGCTCATCTTCATATAGTTGCACACACGCACGCGCACGCACGCGCGCACACGCACACACACTCACACACACACAGCAAACGGCACACAAGAGACTCACTGTAAGTGCCCCTGTCTGGGCTCATGAATTTTAAGTGTCCCTAGGAAGTGTTTCAGGTTGAGAGCAATCCAGCAGAGGGTGCTGAGAATAACAGTGATCAGCAGATAACTGATCTGTTTGACACTGGCACACACCGACCGGTGTAACCGAGCCTCGCCCTCCTGGCTCCTGGAGCTCTGTCAAGGTGCCTCGTCTGCGAGTGCCTGCTCTCTTACACAGCCCAACGATAACTTTAGTCGCGCAAAATACCGCTCCGTAAAAGCAGACTTCGCCACCAACCTCATGATTCGAGGTCGCAGCACGCGGCATACGGAATTCCTCAATATTTCGATGGGTTTTTGGTGAAACCGTTGCAGAGAAGGCTGGTCGAGGCCGGTCGATTTGCTTTAAGGCAATGAAGTGGGAAAACTCAATTAATTGCGTTTTTTTATGTGGGTGAACAGTTTTCACACTTGATGACACTTTCTCAGCGCTTCAGATACCCCGAGGGGGCCCTCTGCCTGCTTTGGTCCTTTATGCCCGTGACCTTGTTTACCTCTAAGCATAGTTTCAATTTGCTGGAAGCACTCTCCTACACATACATCCCCTTTACATCATAAAATGCACAAGGGACTGACTCCACAACAATGTAACTCTAGCCTACTTACTTTAGGGAATGTTAAAAGACAAGCAAACGTGATGTTAGATTAAGTACTACAAATGTGCGATCCCTATCGTCATTTTGGCATGATGATCCCATGCTCCTATTAATGCTCTAAAGCATTCAAACAACTGCACAACGACACAGCTTCTAAACATGATCACAGCCATGTCTGTTAATAGCCTGCAAACTTCCAACCCTTGATGAGTAAGAGTGGAATCTCGGAGAGAAAATGATCTGGAAGCAATCTTCGCCACTCATTCTCCAAATCAGTTTGGCGTACGTTGGCTGGCTTTAAAACCAAAGGCACATGTCATGCAGATACCATGATATGAATAGCGTGCGTGGCAAAGATTGATGTAACCTGTAAACTCACTACATGTTTTAATGCACCATGCTGCTTGTGTTGTTGTTGTTTTATACAATAAGTCAACCTTGCAGAGACAAAAGAAAAAAGAAAAAAAGTCCACCGAGCCCTCCATCGTCAGACCAGAATAGAAATAAAGCTAAATCAAGACACCCGAAGAGAATAGTTCTGCCCACAAGCCAAATCCGTCATTCCAGCCCCCTTCTCCCCAGCGGAGCCACAGCCTCCGTGTTCCCGACACACACCCCTGACCATATCTTTGTCCTCTGTAACCTTAACTCTGTTCAAAGGGATTTCAGAGTGACTCAAAGTCAGAGCCAATGACAGTGGAAGACTATACTCTAGAGTAGAGAGGCATAGCAGTTGTTCTTTCAGCCAGTACCAAAACGTGCGATTATTTAATGAGGAACTATTCTGGCACACTCGGCAGTGGGCTGCTTTGCAGACCACTCGAAACGGGAAACGTAATGTGCAAGAGCACTTCTGCCTGTGTCACCGTCTCTGCAAATTCACCCAGAGGGATCTGTTCAAAATAAGGATATTAAATAATAAAACATTTAAAAATTGAGAAAAACTTCACAAAAAATGGATAAAAAATGCATCGGCACAATATCTCTTTGATATTATTTTTAGTTCATGGACAACATTTATTGCTGACATCTGACAGATTATACGTTTTTCTGAATTGCTCAGTTATATAATTTTTTTATTATTACTGGAATAAATTGGACCATATGGAAGCATTGGTTTAGGTGTTACAGAAACACAGTAACACACCCTGAGACGTAATGAAACAGGTCAGTATTTTCTTTGCTTTAGCTTTTAATATATATATATATTTGTGTTGAATTATCTTTCAGAACAGCACTGCTGTTGCCAAGTCAAACCTGTTTCCCATATAACCTGCCCTTAACTTGCCAAACTGACAGTTACAGTTAAAATTATTTATTTGCCATGTGAAGGTTCTGGAGATCTGTGCTTTTACGGATATTGGCAGGTGTTGGATAAAGTTTACAGCAGCATATACATCAACCTTCACAGGATCAGAGATAATCAATCTGTTATTAGTCTAATATCGACATCAGAGAGGCTAGAGGTTCATCTTCCAGTTCACCAGCTGCACAGCTGTCTGGCTGCTGTCCTCTAGTGGCAAAACATGTCTACTGCAACTTTATATTATATATTCAGTCATTCACAGCATTAATAATGCACAGCTACATTACCATTACCATTACCTGACAAAAGACCGCTACTATTTTGCTGAGCAAGGCACACGATTGCACAAAAGCGAGGGTGATGACAAGCACCTTAAACCCCTACCCGCCTAATGAGTCGTCTAACCCACCTCTCCAACGTTTCTCAACTTCAGTCATAAACCCAAAAGACACACTGTATTAAAAGAGCTCCCTGAACACACATTCAGACATACACGTGGATTAAAAAAATTAAAGGAGCTACAGAGGTCCCAGACAGGCACCCTGACTCGGTCGTGCACACACACACACACACACACCAGCACAGTCAACTACGGGTGCACAGCAAGCACACGCCACCAGCCAAGGACCCAACCCCCACCACTAAAGGCCTCTGTTCACAAGTGCAAAGTACAATTCATTATGCTCGCTAAACTGAGCAAAGCACAAGAGGCAAACGTGAATAATGACGCGACGCGCCAACTGGAGGCGCCGCAATCCCGTGCACAATCACCGCCATCCACTCGGTAAAAACACGGCTCAACAAGATTAAAACCGGGACAAGAAAACCACAAAAGTCACGTCCAAAACTGTATCGGCAAAGAGATACACCTGAATGAAAACGTAACGCAGAGATGCAGGTAAACGTAAAGGCAACGCGGAAGCTTCCCCGTGGCGCAGCCGAACGCCAAACCGGGCGCACCACTCCCCCGAACGCGTCGATGCACCTCCAGTTCACGACATGCCAAGTGGCGCCTCGAAAATATAAAAAGGGGCACCCGAACCGAGTGGGCTACATACCAGGCAGTCTGCGTGTGGCGGTAGGGCCGTGTGGTTCCGGCGTAGCTGTGACCGGACGGTGACCAATGCAACGCGATTAAACATGTACACGGGAAAACACGAGGGGAGATGTTCATCCCCCAGGGGCGAATACTAATCACCCAAAAATCAATAAATAAATGAACCTGAGGTGCTTAAGTCGGGCAGGTACACACAGAGCCCTGACGCAGCAACATCTCTACTGTGTTCATGTGTTTGTATCATCTTGGTTTATGACACTGCTGTGTCCTTTGCTTTTGTGTGTCTGCAGGTACCAAACACAAAACTATCCTGGAGGCGCGCAGCGGGCTGGGCCCCATCAAAGCGTATCCTCGCTTGGGCCCCAAACCCAGTGGAGAGCAAGGAGGGGGTCCGGTGGACCCCAACACTCAGGAACGAACCTTCCACTGTGAGATCTGCAACGTGCGGGTCAACTCGGAACTGCAACTCAAACAGGTGAGAGGAGGAATGCGTTTTAACACGGCCAAGGATCGCACTGGGGGAAAGTGGGACTCATATTTGTCCCCGTGTTGTCCTCCTTTCAGCACATATCAAGTCGGAGGCACCGGGACGGCATGGCGGGCAAGCCTAATCCTCTCCTCAGCCGACACAAGAAGCACAGGGGCGCCGATCTCACGGTAAGGGCTCCCCAGGTCCCCAATTCTCAATGACGCTTTTCGGGCCACGCTGTAAAATAACCCGAGATCCAGAGAGCGAACATGCGGTGATAACCAAAAAGTTGTTGACCTGACCCTACGAAGCTTTCAAGTTGTTCCCTCTTTGGTTATGTTTGAAAAATCTCTGCCCTGTGACATATCAAAAGAGCCGGAAAAGTGAGCTCTCTATCTGCTTCACCCATATGTACTGACCTTCTGGATCTAATTATTATATCCCCCTCTCCCCTCCCCCTCTCGTCTTGTGCTTCTGGTTCCCCCCCCTGTGTTTAGTCTACTTTGACCTTCTCCAAGGATCTCACCAAAGCGTTGGGGGCGGGGCTCCTGCCCAGTCCCTTGGCTGTTGCTGCAGCGATGGCCGCTGCGGCTTCCTCGAACCAATTGGCCCTCCGCGCAGCGGCCCCTGGACATCACCCACACCACCACCTATTGCAGGGCCCGCCTCTCAGCCACGCCATCCTAAGGCCTGCCCCAGGGCCCATCCGCACCACCCACGGGCAAATCCTCTTCTCCCCGTACTGACACATCCCCTACTGACTTCCACCAGCCAGGAACGGCCACTCCAAAAGCACACTGTGAAGATACAAACATGATGAAACAAACAATAATTCGAAGGGGGGGGGGGAGAAGAAAAAAAATCCAATCATTCAAAAATCCAACTGAGAGAAAAACAAGCGGGAGGAGCAGCAGAAAGTAGAGTAGAAGTATGTCTCTCTCTCTCTTCCCTTGAGCTGAAACTCTGTCTCCATTTCAAAGACTTCCGGGAAGATGGAATGAGGAGAGGAGAGATATTCGTTATGCATCGAACTTCCTTGTACATCTCTCATCTCCCCTGGTCCATCTCCCTTGCACTGTGGCCCGGCACCGGCCACCTCAATAGCTACAGAAGAAACACATGCAGACCTTTCTAGAAACATTAGACCACCTGCAGTGTTACGTAATCGCTCTGGGCCAGGTTGATTTTCTTCCGTCATCAGGACTCAGCGTGTTCTCCTCATCCTATGCACCTCAAAAAAAAAAACGAGACGATAATGTTATGTCAGTAGGGTAGCTGCTTCCTTTCTGTCTTTGCTGTATGCGTCACATGTAGCCGGGGCCGCCACCGCGACACTGTACAACTCCTCCGTTTGTGACACTAGGTCCTCGCTCGATGCGGCATGACTTGGGCCGCCGGGCATGCGACGGCCGAGGCTGAACGGGCCTGATTGTTGGCGGGCTTGGCGTCGTTTTTGAGGCGAGAGGGAGGGCTGGCACGGGTCACAGGAGGGATTGAGCCCAGGCGGCATGCCGACACACACTGGCCTGAATGAATATGCGTTTCAAAATAGAGAGCCCCAACAAACATCGCCAGCCTTCGTAATAGTCCTCTCCAAAGGGGAGCGAAACGTCCCAATTCACACATTGCTACACACTGTACCGTTACATCACCGGTGTCTCGATCTCAGATTGCATTGGATGTGCTTTGAAAAAAGAATACACTGGCAATAGCACATATGTATTCGGTGAGCCCTCCACTCACATCCGGTAATCAAAACTGGTTCATTGACATCCTTTTCATCACCCTCTCTCTTCAATCACGGTGTAGGCGGGAGGGTAGGACTTAGATGTGACCCTGTGTACTGATGTATTTGTGTTGTTTCTGCATGCAGCCACACAGTGCGGTCCTCTAGGGTGAGGCTTCTGCGTCATTGGGTCGACTTCTTCCATTCCGGCCCTATTCTCCTCACGTCCCCCATTTACTCCAAGGTTCGTATAGGTCGGTGATAGAGGGCACATTGGCATTGTGCAACCATTATGCTGAAAGGGAACACATCGAAGCAAGTCAGAGGATGAGAGCCAAGCCAAATACATTCTTGGAGAAATAATCAGAAGCCAGAATGACAACCGAGCCAGAAGCCCAGCGAGGACACTCAGTGCGCGAGCCCCAGAGGCATCTGTCAATACTTCCCGTCTTACAACTGAAAGCCATGAAACGCACCGTGATTTGTTTTCTCTCACAAAGACTGGTGAGCACTTTGTTTTGTTTGGTTTGGACCGTTTGTGTTTAAATCACACCTGTGAAAAAGAAAAAAGGAACAAAAAAAGTAAAAAAATATTTTTGTAGGTAGGAAATGTTAATAGCCGTCTCCATGAAGGGAAAAACAGAAAGGGGTTCGAATAATTGGATGGTCGAGTGCGCAAGTGTCGACGCAGACGGCGCGACGCACAGGCCTACCGGCCGACTCCACCCAGCCGCTCCGGCGGGCTAAAGCTAACACCCTTCTTTCCGAACAAGTCGTACACTGTGCCCTTTCATTGAGAAGCAATGAGCTCTAATGTCTTACCTTTGTCTGAATATTGCAATGCAATGAGCAATTTTTAATCAGAGTGACTTGTAATCATTGTGACATGTTGTCCGGAGTCATGTCAATAGGCTGGGAGCATGCCAGCCGACAGACTTTTCTGTTCTTCCATGGGGAGGGGCCAGAGGGAGGCCGAGGCGTTGCTGGGCTTAGGGAGCGACCCTTCATATTAAAGGGCCTTTTTTTTTTTTTTTTTTTTTAAACAACGGTAATCTCTTCTGCTTGGGGAACAGGGTAGAAAGCCAGGTATCGAGGGATTAAAGATAGATGCGTTGGGCAGGCTTTTTTCTTTCGGAGGGAGTTTCCGAACTAGATTTTGTTTTTCTGCGTGTAAAATGTGTTGAAGTGGAATTCCCGAGGAACATTATTCATGCCATTACTTAAAGAAGAAGCTGGCTGGCTGCCAGCTTCCACCATTGTGCTCTTTTGTGTTGCTGAATGAAACCTCCTCTGCGGAGTTCATTTTGTGTGTGAGATAACTATTCCAGGATCCGTGCTCTGTCTCTCCTGTTGGCGTGTGTACCGTATATATTCTCGTGTGTGTTGGGACCAGCTCTCTCCCCACTTCCCACCAATCAGAGACAGAAGCAACCTGGAGCTTAAGTGGCCTAATACAATAATGGGGACAAACAAAAAAGAGGTTTGGTTTTTGGAAGGTTTATCACTCATCCAGGGTCCTATCGGAACGTATCAATGACTAGACCTAATCAAAGTACTGCAATCCTGTTGCTGGCCGTTCAGTCAAGTAGCATCGCCACAGATGAGTTCATATTGTCCATGGTAGGTTCAATCTGTGGTCATTCCCATTGATCCATCCTCATTATCCACATATGGGAAATAAATGTTAGATTCCTATTTTCTGGGCAGGTATTTCATGTTAGCTGTGTTTAGGCTACTAGCCTTAGCCTTATTTTGCCCTCGGCCTCTACACGGGAGGCTAGAGAAAGACAGAGAGAGAGAGACGGAGAGGCTATGGTGTAATTTTGTCTTGCCAATAAAGTTATTTTTGAATTTCATTGTCAAAGGGGACAAAGAGTTTGTATGGCGAACTGTAGCAATACCTGTCTCATTCTGGCTACTCTTGTTTATTGCAATAAGAAAAATAAAACAATAAATGTGTATGTGAGTAAAACAATATAAATGTAATTTAAATGAAAAGAAAACTTTATGGTAAATACTATTGGTATCAAGAGAAACCATGGTGGAAAAAAAAATATTAAATGTCAATAAATCATCAAATCCATGTCTGCAGTTCTTATGAATCCATCATTGTGCGATCAAGCACCCTTAATTTGCCAGATCTCATAAAGAAACATTTTCAAAAGTAATGCATACACAATGTATCTCACACTGCATCACAGGACTTAGTATTTCTCGGCAAGTCGTGTTGGTAACGCGTAGGGAAATCATTCCGTTGCTTTCAAACAGGATGTTCAGATTTGATCAGACGATTTCCAAATTGCCATCATAGTATCCCTGTAGGGTGAATTCAGAAAATGTCTCAAGTTCATGTCTCACTTGTTTTTTTTTTGTCTGATGTTTCCATTGACTTTTCCATTTCTGCAGTGGTTCCCAGGGGGTCTTTGGGCCAGACACCTACCAGTGGACACAACACAAGAGGATGGCAACACAACTTTAAAAGTGAAAAATTAAGATTGATTGGAGAGAGTCAAGCGAAAACACAGTACTTTTTTTGTGAGTCGTTTCTTTCAACTGCTGTCATGACATTGCTGAATCTCCGCCGTGTGCAGCAGATGCAGCCTCAGAAACGGATGCTGCATTGCATTCGGGCCTGATAAAGAGCAGCATTGTGCTGTGACTGATTTCCTGCTAGAAACAGCCCTGGCGTTGTTCCCCAGGGAGATATTTGGACACACAATGGCTGCAATTCTCTGCATCTCATTACACTATAAAACTCAGCCACTAGATGGTCCCACTGCCATGATTTGGGAAAGCGGTTCACTCCGCACAATGCAGTATGGTAAACAGAGCTCTTCATTCAACACAGCATGAGCAGCAGAGCAATTGTTTTCCCGTCAACGTCTAACACTGCAGTGCTGCGGGTGTAAAATGAAGACTGACGATCGAGGATATACCGCTCCTATTGTTCTGAGCACATACAGAATATTATGCAGAAGGACCAATTCTGCTCAGGGAAATATGTAAATATATATATATATATATATCAGAGAACAATATGTGGCCAAGCAGCAGACAAAAAGGCAAAAGCAGATTGAACAGATAGTTGCCATGTAATAGCCTATTGCCAATCAGGAAGCTGATTTTGCGGCACCACACCTACTGTATGTCACTATGTCACACTCAAAGAGGAAGTTTCCAACAAAAGGCTGTCCTACACATTGCAGTCCCTGAGAGAGCCTAACCCTCCAAACATATTCAAAAATGTGCGTATATATCTGCAGCGCACACTTCAACGACAGAATGTTTGTAAATACCAATTTATCCATACCATATGTACCAATGGCATTTTTATTTATTTCTTTATTTGAAAACGTCAATATTGAAGCTTGGCAGCACAAGCATCAACTCTGTGTATGGTTAGTGTGCGACCACACTGCCCTTTTGATTCATTAATCCCATATAACGAAAATACCTTCACCGTGAAATTGTATTTTTCGAGCCGTTTTTGATATTAACAACGTTACTTTCAGAAAACAAAGACGGAAGACATGTAGGGTCTTCAACGTTTGTTCCTAGTTTTAGGTGTTCCCCTTTATTTTTTATTTTTTCCATTTCTAAAGTTCCCATGTCCTGAAATGAAAAGCATAGACCTCGTCTGGTTTGCTCTCAACGGCTTTAAGAGGCAGACTCGAAAGCTTTTATCTTAAAAGCTCCTTGCATTGACACTTGGCAATAACAGTGAGATCGCCAGAAGGGGATCTGCAAATGGAATTTGAAGAGGTAGTGGTATGTACCTGCACTTTTCTCTTAATGCAAGTCCGCACCTGAGAGGAGATGGCATGTTCTTTGGTCACCTCCATCCTCCTCAAATGGGCTTTGCGTTACACATGGCGTATGCAAAGTGATCGCAGGCCTGTGCTACTCACGTGAAAGCCAAGATGTGCTTCTCGGTTTCTGAAATTAGATAGGCTCTCCACAGTTGTTTTCCTAGAACTCGGAAAAATGAAGGCTCAAGGGAGACACTGTGATAACAACAACAATCCAGACACATTTTATCCGCCCGATTGTCTTGCAGTCATAATTGTCATAATTGCAGACTGTGCGCACATTTCTCATCCTGCACGCCAACACATACTTATCAGGTCAGGACACACCCAGAAATTACAACATTTATAATGAATTAATTTCTAATTCGCATTTCAAGCAAACCAAAATTGAAGCGCAGTAGATTAGAATCTCTCCATGTTCACATTTTGGATGCAATGATTCGAATACAAGAATGGCTATTATATACAAATCATACACAGGATATTTGTCTGCGGATAATACAAGCAGAAAGGCTTTAAAAATACGTTTTTTTTTGTTTTTTTAAATAAAGGTAAACATAGGTATGAGAGGGCCTCTGATCAAACATTTGCCACCAACTCAAAGTGTGTACACACGGCTCCACAAGCACAAGCATGTGGCCATCATGCACCTTGTCAAAACCCAAAGATAACGGCATGTCAAACGCGGAGTGGGATGGAACCTGACATCATCAGCATGAAAACACATCTCTCGGTGTGACTGTCAAGGTTAATCTCAGAGCGCGCCCTCCTGTCCGCGTCCACCAGCGTGAGTTGGCAGGTTCAAGTGCAGTCCGGGGAAGAGAGATAGAACACACGAGAGTAAACAAATCTTAATTTCTTTAGCTAGTCATACAATTGTGTCGAAGCCAACTTTTTTTGTATTCAGTCTCAAACCCTGGATGTCATGCCCGTGTTTGGGAAGTTCCTTGGGGCTTTCGGCTCAGGGGAAAGGGTGACCGCCAGTGACGAGGCGTTATGTTCCCATGGAAACCTAGAGACAAACATACGGAGAAGGCTGGAAGAATCGGTCCTTCGAATAAACAGCTCGTCATCTTCAGGGAAATGAAGCACTTTCCCGGCAATAGATATAATGCAATAACTGAACTTCCACTCGAGGTCCCACACAACCACATTCCCTTTCCAGATACAAAGGGACCATGCAACCGTCGTTTGGGTGTATGAGAGTAAACCCTGAGCCTAAAAGTACCCTCATCCATATTACCGAGACCTTCAAAGCGACTCTCGCTCCCATGTGGCAGTCCGGTTGCCTCCCAGCAGTTTGAGGGGGTGCTGCGGGCGGCCTCAGATCCGCTGGCACGGCAGCAGCGGACAAAAGGCACAGTTGTGAGAGAATGGTCTGGAGCCCTTCGCGCTCGAGTAGGCTCTCGAGGCCCTTGTGCGACCGACGCCGCACAGGCGTCGCAAGGCCTGCAAAGGGTAATTGCGGAATGACTCAAGAAAGTTAAGTAAAGGCGTTACAATTGACACGCATTTCATGTACAGCCATCGAATGCCCAGACTTAAAAGACATAGAGCTGCAGAGAATCACACAGTTTCAAAACAGCAAAATCTGGTGACTTACAGGTGCAACATTGAAAATGCAAAAAAAAAAAAAACATCGCCACATGGACAAAGCTGTCCAAGATATCATGGCAACACGCCAAACACGGACAAGATGTGTAAAAAAACCATAGTCATAATGGGATAAAGGACACGGATTATTTGCAAGGTTTTCAGGACGGAATAAAATGAACTTAAAAGCCTGGAGTGAGACAAGGCAAGAGAACAAGCATACCGTAGCTCAATAGAAGCGGGTTGAGCCTAAACTTGTTTACCAACGAGAGTGCAGCAAACCTCCGTGTCACCCGGGTGTGCCTATACCAGCGCGCACAGGCACTGTTGTTCCCCACTGAAACGGTATTCATTAATAGCATAAAGCGAAACAACATAAATCAAACCTTCCCTGCCCAGCTCCAGCGTGTCTCTCGTCCCAGAACCTCTCTGCCTCCCCCCATGGTCGTTCAGCTTCTGAGCCCGATTAAAGGCCCCGTCAGCAAACGCGCTTCAGGTGTGCTCTGTCTGCTTGGCCTCTCCCGGGGCTCATTGGCCGACCCACGTCAGGTCACGTCCATTGAGGAGTCCAGCGGTATCAGCAATAAAAAAAAGTCGTCCTTAATACAGCTCCAATTAAAACGGGATGTCAAATAAAAATGATAATTAGGAAACGTCTGAGCGAGCAGTGCTGGACAGTGAGCATGGATTGAGAGATTTTGCTTTGGTACGTAAACAACAGAAGAGGTACGCATCTTATGGTGAGAGACGTCTCCAAATCAAATCCTGCCATCTTTCATTTTATGCTTCACGCTTGTGCTTTTCCTTTTGTCCTACATACTCTTAGCAGGCCCAAATTGAAGCCAACGAACACCTAGGGATAAACCGCACGAGCACTCACTTAAGACATTCAGGCTGATCAGGACTGGCAGGTTTGAAACATTATTTTTTCGTTTTCCTGGAATCGCTTCCACACAGACACACCCTCTGGTATCCAAGCTCCTGCGCGGCCAACACTGTCCGTACTGTACAGCTCCCTACACATGCAATTGCCCCGAAGACGCAGTGAGTCACAGATGTCCTCCCAAGAAGGTTCTATTTAAATCTCCCACGAGACATGCAAAGAAAAGCCCCCCCGGGGCATTTCAGGGAGTGACGCTGATGAAACCAACGGCGGGACGAGTGGGGGACGGGGAAACGGTGACTCCGAGGCTTGATGGTGAGACACTGGATGCAATGTGAAAGATAGAGTGCCACCTCTAATTAGAGGACGAGTTACTGACGGAAGGAAACAAATGATGTTGTCATTCAACCGTTTCCTGTTGTGACAGCCACTCACTAATTACCTTCATGTCCCCCGACAGCTGTGTCTTCCTTTCCTTAGGTCCAACGCAGTATCTCACTCACACGCAGCTGTAATCAAAAATTCCCCCCAAAATCACAGCGAGTATTATAATAGGGGCAATAACAAAGTCGAGTAAAAACACACAAAAAAAAAGCTGCCATCCATGTGTTTATCTTTTAATTAAACGCCACCAAATGCAAAGGGGGGGGGGGGGGGGAAAAAATAGAACAGCACACAGTCTTGTCGAAAAAACTAAGCAGCAGCAGCAGAAATAAGCAAATATTTAAGTCTTTGTTTAGTGAAATTCAATTTCCTTATTTGTTTCAAATCTGCTTCGAGAGGAAACTTCCCATTCTGTTTTATGAAGCCGCACTGGTGATTTCGTCTGTTTCTTTTCACACATACGTGCGATGTAATGTAAAATAGATGAACATACACCATACCATGTAATTATGGTCACTGATCTCGCATGCTCTTGTCCAGAGACGTGCCGCAATTGCTTCCAAAAAAGGCTGCACCGCATATGTGGGTCGTGAGAAAGGACCCTAAACTAATTGCACTTAAAAAACAAATGTACATACTTGTAAAGCATTTTCGAGTATGCCAAGGCAATTAGCCTTTTCTTTCCACAACAGACAACACTGCATTTGTATAAACTGTATTATGATAAGCAAATCACCGCTTAGTCATTATAATCAGGACATGGGACTGTCAGATAAAGACCTCATTATACCGTCGTGTCATATTTATAATGAATTATAATGCATGCAATCATCAGATAGTGATGGATAATGAGTTTATAATATGCTCCGCATGCTCACAATAGACTTTAAGGCCAGCCAGTATCTTATCAGTCTTTATCGTGCTTGGCCATCGCAGATGTCCTCTGGCTCAGACCAGTGCTAGTGAGGTGGAATAAAGGCGCAGTCCATCCATCTGCCGATCAGCCTCCGTTAAGACAATCCTACGACACAATCTGCAATTTTGCATGGACTGAGCAATTTGCCTTCATGTCGAGCGTGACAGACGCGGGGCCAGCTGTGTTTTCCGGGTGTTGTGAAAGTAATCACTTTACCAGCCCCTGCCTGCCTGTTATGGATGGCACTTGTCATTTACAGAGGAGAGCCCGGGGCCATCGGTCACCCGGGTGCACAAGTGTCTCGGTATTTCTCATGCTGTGGGGACCGGGAAGTGTTTACACGGTCACATCGTGGTTATGCGATCATTACGTTTGAGGCGAAAGGGGGTGGGGTGGGGGGGGGCAGGGGGGGTAGGGTGAGGTTTAGGTAAGTAGTTATGGATGAAATAATTCAAAGCTACTGCAAACTATTTTGATTGGCTTACATCTGACAGGAATGCATGTGCTGGAAGACTCTTACTGTACAGTAAAGTGTAGAGACAGAATCATGCGTTAAAGGACCATTCTCTTTGAGACCACACATCATCTAACCACTGCTTTTTTACACGATACTTGACCTGAAGGTCAAATTACGCAATAGTTCAGCACTGCGGCCCTACGAGATCGCCTGCATGGCAATCTTCGTCGTATGACGCTGGGTTTATGGTCCAAATGCACAAGATCTAGGGCGTCGTTTACAAATCGGAGTGCATTTGCTATTGTTTGGACAATGTGTGCCTATTTCTCACAAAATCCACCCACAGCTCACAAAGAGCGACGCGCAAATCTTTATTTCCCTACCCCAGCTCCACTCAATGTACTTCTACGATGGTTAAACGGAGTAAAGTTCAAAATCCACGATGTCCCGAGTGAGCCCACCTGAAAGCCCACCGCCGAAACCGGAAACTAGCGTGATTTCCGCCCTGCGAGGGGGACGTGCGTTTGTGCTGCTGGCCCCGGCCGCTTTGCCTTCAAGACAAAACCCAACTGTGCGGATGTGTCAGGATTGATCAGGCGCTGACCTCTCATACCACGAAAGCAATAACTGCTGTTACTTGAAGGTACTGTGTCCAGCAAATTAGATGAGCGCTGGATGAATAATGTGCTCCATTGCCGTGGTCCCCTGCTAGAAAAAGACAAAGTCGAGCGCAAAAATGCCCGCGGCAATCCGTAGCCAAGCTCTCTCATCGTGTCGGAAATTACCTTTTTCGCGCAGGACCCACCTTTGGGTGGTTCTCTCAATGGTGGTTATCATTGCAGCAATCTATTATATGTAATCTACTGTGACACTCTGCCATTATTGGCACGCAGGTGCCGTCAGCCAGTGGAACACACACTCGAACCCCGATTCTCATGTAACTAACATGGAGAACACTGACCGTATTAGCAAAAAAACAATAAACTCATCAGCCCCCCCCGAGGAAATGAGTGAGATAATTGCTCTCTGACAGAGGTCGGACCACTGCGACCTATAGTATTTCCAGCTCTGCCCTGGGAAATTTTCAACACTGTCCCCAAAGGGCCTCAGTCACATGACAACATATTACAAAATAATAACAGTGTGTGTTTTGGTCTTTAAATGTTGATGCTGTCATTACTGCAGCCCTAAACGGATAGCGTGATGGAACTGGGGCGCACGGACGTAACGAGAAAGAAGAAAACAACAAAAAAAACTCACAGGAAGAATACCGCGACCGTGAGCTCTTTCATGGCTTCCAATTTCGGTCTCGGTCACCAAGCCCCACATTTCCATCTGACGGTTCCATAATTTCCCTTGACAAAATGTTATGAGCAGGTGGAACAAAAGGAAATAAGCAGCAGAAAAGAGGTCACACCTGGGCACAGTTGGTTAGTCCAATATCGAGGTGTATTGAAAGCTCAATTGAACCATTTCCAGCAGCTCATTCACACCAAAGTAATTAGTTCTAAATCTAATTTGCATCTCCACCATCCACTCAGTAGCCCAAAACCCAGCCACGTGCATCCTGAGTTCATCGTAAATCATCGGGAGTCAGGAGCCTGATCTGCTGCTCTCGAGAGTGCCAGAAAGCACATTGAAGTGCAGTTTCTCATCGGGTCTTTGCCTTGACAGGATGACATTATTTGAGGACCCAATGACAGTACGACACGGTGCTAGTAAAATGCCTCTTAGTTAGGGTCTCAAGTCTAAATGTCACAAAAGACACAAAACCCACATCGCCTCCCCAACATGCAGCCCAGCATCATGGCATTGTGGTTAAAAAGATAAACAGCTCGGATTAAAGCTATCTCTCCAGATGGAGGAACCTGTTCATTCTTCATTCCGAACACCCGTGCTTATGCTCCGTGTTAAAAGTTTTGTGGATGGCCTCCACCACCTTTATAAGAAATAGTCCAACGTCTCATTCAATGCGTCTGATCTTCGGCCATGGCTTAGGTCAGGCTAAAAAGACTGAAAAACAACAACGGAGGACTTCATGTTTGCTGGTGTAAAATGGGTGGAATACCAATGAACAATATTCAAATAGAATTCAAATATAAAGCCATTTGGTACAGTATGTACCAAATGCTTTGAAACGCCACACGACCACGATACCCCGAGTTTCTCTGATTGAAACTCTTCAGGCCAGAACACATACTCCTGGAGTTCCACGCACACAACTGTCACATCGCTCCCGTCTCATCAACTGCGGTGTGTATAACAGGCCACGATTGGGTCTGAACAGCCTGTAATGCTAATGTGTCTTTCAGAGAACACTCCAGAGAAAAAGACCAACAGCCTGCCCCCCTCTAAGAAGATAGATTCAAGGGCATGAACGGTACGAACGGAGTGCCTTATTTTCTCCCATAGGCCTCGGTGCCAACTGCTGTCATTGAGGGAAGATTAAAGGGGACAAAAAGCGTTTGACAAAGAGAAAGCAGAAACACAGTTCTGAGAGATCTGAAGAAAAACACGAGGAGGCGTAATCACAATTTTTGGTTTGTTATGGCCACTCAACAGCTCACCCTTGTGCGTACCCACTATGGCGCGCCGCACATCAGCATCCACGCTAGACTTAAAGAAACAGCCATCAAATTAACATTTAGATGGATGTGACAGGACCTCGCGGACGCCGCATAAAGGACTGCTTTCGTCAAAACCCGCTTTGCATGCCCCCAGGCAAAGTGCATAGTGACGTCGCGGTCGCTCCCTCGGATTAGAGCCTATTGACGCAATTGTTGACAGGTGTGTCTTACGATATGGCACGGCGAGTCCCGAAATTGACATCGAGACTTATTTATTTTAGGTCTCCACGTCGCCACAAGCCACAGCGAACAGCAGGGATGACCGCTGCATGTGTGAGGGGCAGGTTTTTTTGTTTTTTTTGTGCGCGTGTTTACACAACAACAACCCTTGGACTCACTCGCCAGGGACTCAGCGAATCCAGGCTAAAAAAATGGGTATAGCACCTGTTCAGGAAGAAAAAGAACACTGATGCTGCTCAGTATGTGCTGTGTTACTGCACTTTTGGTCCTACTACTTCCGTACTTTTTTTTTAAATGGACGTGAGCAATACATTACTTTTGAAATACTTATTGCATTTGTTGCAAAACAATTGTTATGTTCATAATGTAACTTTTAAAAAATGTAATCTTTGTGCTCCACTGTGGAGGGACGAATGTGCGTTCTGGTCTACTGACGTGGACCTCACACCTCATCACAACTGTTTTTCAGGCCTGCCCAGCTACTTGTAGCCTTCCACTGGCTTTTAAAACGAAACGCTGTATGAGACTAATTCGAAATGTGTGAATATCGGCTGCGCAAATCAAATGTGACGAATATTTCACCTCTCCATTTCATTCTTTGTTTCCACACGGAGGCTATCCCAGTCTATTCCACCCAATAAATAGGGACCGATAAACACCTGGATGGGAGCAGGAGCCGGACAGGATTCATTACATTTCAATGACATTTTATCACTCACAACTGAAGATTCACATTTTTGCGGCACACTGGTGGTCACACCGATAAGTATTAGACCTCAAAAGGCCATACATTTGTCATGCACAGGGACACGCTCTCTCATGCGTGTTCATTTCTAATGATCTCAGCGTGAAGCTGCCGCGTGTCAAATCCCTTTGGCCTTCTTTCCCACTGCTCAACCTATAGCCGCTACCTGCGGTTACAGAGCCAACCATTAATGTCCTGCTGACACGTCAGGACGATGCCTTTTTAACCGTCTGCAGCGCTCAGGGGAGCTCGGACGATGGGTAGGCATGTCACCGTTTTCAATGTAAGCCAAATGCCTGGAAATGAATGGCCTCCACGGGCATATTGTTCGGCAGACCGCGGGGCTCGTGACTACCTGTGACGTATATAGCAGGGCACCCATATAGCCCTGCAGTGCGTCTTTCCAAATATCCATTTGGCTTGCAGTTGGATGAAAAGCCTCCTTTGCCGAACCCGGCATGTACTGTATAAACCTCGCCTGGCAATAGTTCATCTTTGTTAGTCCAAAGGCAGGGTCGCTTTGATTACCTCGGGAGATAATGAAAAACAAACAAAAACAAACACTCATCCATAATGTTAAACTGACTTTCTTTAGTTCCGTTAGATCTCCCATCCTGCACCCCTGCACGGCTACAATCCCCTCACCACATCGCACACTGCATATATAATATATATATATATGCATATGGAAAAGGGAAGTCATTACTTAAACATAGCGTTCACCTTTGGTGAAATGCAGTATTTCGATTTTTCCCTGATGCTTTGTTGTGGTGTCATACCCTCCTCCATCGGGCCCCAGTCCCCAGAGGCCGCGGCAATGTGCCGTAATACCTGCTGCCTGCGTCACAGATAAGATCACAAACTTTTGCTCCGTTGAAATATTCATACTTGTTCGCATTCCCAATGTGTCCACACAAACATCAACGTAAGGATAATTGCTTGCGTAATCGCAGGAAAAATGATAGGCTCGGTGTGAGTGCTGAACTCGAGTTGTTTTCAGCTTTTAGTAATGCAGGGTAAACACCTTTTATGACATACTTTAACAAATTTGGTCCAAATTATTATGACATAAACGATTCTAGGTTCTTTTTATTTCTTTTTTTCTTTTTTTTACACGAAACTTTCACAACAGTGCCAGAGGAAATACATAATCATTACTGATTGACTTATGGGCGTGGATTGAAAATGAACAGACGTGGACAGAAATGTACTGCTTTGGAACAACAAGCAGTTGACTTGTTTTTAAAGTTGTTAAATGTCCATGGCAACGAATTCAAATGGGGTGAGGGGAATGAACTTGCTAGTTGATCAAAATCTGTGTTTTGCCTATGAATGAGCAATGGGGCCGCCCATTGCCAACCCGGCTGTCTAGTAACATAGCAGCATCATCTCCCATACTGACACGAAGCGGCAGCTGCTATCTATTTAATGGCTTCCTAAAAAGATTAGTGTCTCGTCAGTGATCGTGTCAGCCGGTCAGTGGTGTGGCAAGGCACCAAGAGGTGCGTGTCGGCCTGATGGCAAAGAGACAGACGCATGAGGCCGTTGTGCTTTGAATCTTTACTTCAGGTTGAACTCAGACTCAGTTTGATAAAGTGGTATCAAAATTAGGAATCTATGTTTGTTGCCTCTTTCCGCAAAAGCCAGCTTTGGATTCAGTCATTCAAATCGAAAGGAAAGCTCCCAAAGGGAATGTACCTGAATCTCCAAACCTGTGTCCTGGTGACGTTGTCGAAATGCGCCTTTTTTTCCCTTTTTTTTTCAGTGTGCGCGCGCCTTCGGTTGAGGGTCCCTCGGCTCTCCCCATCATCTTGGTCATCAATATTTAGTCTACGTATGATCCAGCACAACGTGATATAAGACCTGATACCCCACCCACGCACCAGTTGCTGATTGGTGTTCCGCAGGTGTCCAGCGAAGTCTTATTACCCCCAGAGCCCGGACGCTGCATTTGCCCTCCCCGGATCTGACTGCAGGATCTATCCGCTCCCACTCACTCCTCTCTGCACCGGGGCGCACGGAGCTGACTCTTTTACCACATCATCTGCTCGCCAGAAATCAGGTATCGGGGATGGAAATAGATTGTTTGCATGGCTGAACCCGAAATGTCTTCAAGTTGTCACGTGATATAAGACCTGATACCCCACCCACGCACCAGTTGCTGATTGGTGTTCCGCAGGTGTCCAGCGAAGTCTTATTACCCCCAGAGCCCGGACGCTGCATTTGCCCTCCCCGGATCTGACTGCAGGATCTATCCGCTCCCACTCACTCCTCTCTGCACCGGGGCGCACGGAGCTGACTCTTTTACCACATCATCTGCTCGCCAGAAATCAGGTATCGGGGATGGAAATAGATTGTTTGCATGTCTTCAAGTTGTCATCCTTTCAACAATTTGGATTCGAGGTTAACTGACTTTTTAGATCATTATCCAGAACTAAGCATTCTCTATTATGGTTTGTGTCACTGGTTCAATAGGCTGTTTGAAGTAGATAATCAAAACAATAATTGAGTTGGGCACAAAATATAAATATATATATATATGAATGATATCTGTAAACCTCAAACCGCGCACTTTTGCGCACCATTTACGCAGCGAGTCATGCGCAACAAGTAACAACTGATTCATTGATGCAAATGCAATTTTCAGGGATGACTTTGCTCATAGCCAAATCATCTAATAACACTGTAAACGGGTGATATCTTCGCACAGGTGGTGCCGAGAAAATGAGGAGAGGTGTGCTGCTGGTGGCTCTGTTTCTCGTCATGAAACTTCGGTACAGCCAGTCCAGATGCGAGGAACCCGAATCCCGCAGATCACCTGCAGATGTAGGTTTCTTGGCGAGTCATGACCTAACGATTTTTTTTTTTGTTTGTTTTCTTTTGAGAAACATCTGTCAACAGACGCTTCATGTTGTGGTTCTCGTTGTTGCAGCAGACATCAGGCTTGGACAACATCAAGCGGAACATTCTGAAGAGGTATAGCGATTTGGATTACGACAGCTTTGTGGGTCTGATGGGCAGACGAAACGCCGGTGAGTCTTCTTTTCCGCTGACCACTTAACACGGTGATGTCAATGGTGTGTGTTTTAATTGCAATCATAACGATTTTGTTAGGTTAATGATGATTGCAAAAAAATAAAAATAAAAATAAATACTTTTTGGTGTTGCAAATTCAAGAGTAAAGAGCCAGCAATGTCCTGATACACACACACACACACACACACACACACACACACATATATATATATATATATTACAAATGCTTCTGCCTCTTAAAGCTTTTATTTTTTATTTTTCCCATCAGATGCAATCACTGTGCAGTCACCGCAAAAAAGTAAGACCTCTCGCTGTGCATTGATAATATGATGAAGTGGTCGCTTACTAAAATGGAACGGAAAATACCCAATTGAACGTTTCTCCTCGTTTCATCAGGAGAAATGCACGACATTTTTGTCGGTCTTATGGGCAGGAGAAACTCCGAGACGGGTGAGTGCAGCAATTGAACAAAAGTCAAATATGATCAATAGCCCTGTCCCCGTGATACGGATTCCCATATAATGTCGGCTCTCACAGATAATGGTCCCTGGAGGAGAGATCCAGAGAGGAGAGGCGTTTTCCTTAACAAGTGCAGGCTGAGGTGGGTGGGTGCTTCCTCGATGGAACAAAAGTCTGCGACTCAAAACGACATCGAAAATGTTGAACAGCATTTAGCCTTAGCTTTCCTGTGTATTAAACGAGATATATATATATATATAGATATAGATATTATATTATATTGCTGACAAGTTAGGGATTGTGCACGCGTCTTGTGTGTGTTGCAGGTTCCTTCAGGGGCTGTAGACATGTAGAGGGGAACAAGTGTCATCTGGCTCCAATGACAGATGCACACAAACAAAGAAGGACAGATCTGATGGGAACAACGAGACAACGTGATTCACCTCACGAGGGTGACCATAAAATACACCGATTGTATATGTTTTACCTGAAGACAAAAACATCATTTGAAGTGAGAGCTGACTATCTCTTTATCATGTCATTCTGTTTCTTCCCTGTTTGTTCAAAAATAAACAAAAAATCTTTTCTACACGATGTATTCACTTAAACAAATTGGTGGATTTCCCCTAAAGCCTTTTGTGTGATTTATTCTAAAGCCTGGCTACAGTCATGTTCGCCGCCACCTGCTAGCGTGTTTAATGTTAGGTTGTGAAAAGGGACATTGGAGGTTGGAATAATGCAAACATTTTGAGTAATACAATGCTCGGCAGAGGTAGATGGTTTCAGGGGAGACTTTAATGGTCAAACGAAAACACCCTTTTCATGGATAAAAAATCCCTGATGTTTGTAAATATCCAGTTGTCTAAAATGTTTTTGTTTATTATTTATTATGCACTATAGGAAGGCAAACACAAATGTTCTTTAACATAACTATGAAACGTGTTGCAATACAAAAAAAACAAACCAAAAAACAACTATAATCAGCTTAACGGCATCACCTGAAATTATAAGATTGACCATTAGAAAAGCGGCCCATACCTTGCTGCTTTTCTCCACTTGCCAAAGTATTTCAAAATGATTTCCGCAAACAGAGACATAGCAGCACGGTATCAAATTCGCATCTACCCGGCTCATTCCGAGCACACATCTCTGACTGCGAAATCTAGTAACCTATGCTCTGCCACAGTCACGCATCCGACCGCAACTCCCATCACCGAGGGTCACTGAGTGAAATAGAAACATGAAGTTTCTGATTTAGGTTCAAATCAGACACGTCAATGTACGCACATGAATCCCTGCAACAACATACAGACTCTGTGTTGCCCGTCACGCGCGATTGTTCTCAGAGAGGCGCGCGCTTGGTTGCTCGCTCCCCCCTCGGACCGACTCTGCTTCGGTTTGGTCGCCACCAGCGGAGGCTGCTGCAGTTGCGAGGGGCCTTCCCTCCGTCACCTCAGGCGCACCTCGAAGTCCCATCGTCCCATTGGACCGGGGGGGGGTGCCGAGGCCGAGACCCGGGGGTGCAGGCGGCCGATAGCGTGGCCTGTAGCCATACGCTCTCAAGTGGTAGGTGTAATAGTCCAGTATGTACATCAGGTCCGGATCCACATAATGGAACGATACAGCCAGGTCAGAGCAGCACTGTGGTCCCTGGGGAAGAAACGGCACACAGATGAAACACACAAGGAACCCAATGTACACCGACACAGTGACATAAACTTATTTTCTAAAGCTGCTTGCATTTTAGCATACATCAATCTCGCAGAGTCAGTTTGAAACGTATTTTGACAGTGACGGATCTCTTGTCATTTTGCCTGCATTCGCCACCACAGGGGATCGAAAACGAATCCATCCAGTTGTGATCTGTGACAGGTTTTTTTTTTTAGTTTCTTTGACTCACGGGGGTTTGACGCCGACATTACATTAGGAATTGCATCGTCACGAGGAGAGAAACTCTTGAAGGGTGAAGAACCTAAGTTGTCGTGGATGAACGATGTCTTCAGCATAAGTATTCAGCGTCAAATCGGAATGCATCACGCCGACTGGCTGATGAGCCGTGCACAAATGAATACCAAGTAAGTTCTATAGTCGTCACCAATAATAGCATTATAAGCCCACATGTCGGGCTGCATTTCATTGGATGGTATGTGGAGCTGCCCAGTTGGGCCAATATTTTTTAAATCCTAGCTCACCCCTCTCCTAGCCATTGTTGCGTCTGCTTTATTTAAAGAGTATTCTCACAGAGATATGGGGGGGGGGAGGATATTATATCTAAAATATGTGTTGACTTTGGATCATCATCATTTTCTGACCCTTTTCCGTCCACTTCTGGGCAAAAAAGAAATGTCAATGTTTTTTCTCCGGGAATACAATTAACAGTTAATAAAATAAAATTGAAGCTGAAATGTAACTGTTCATGTCAAAATACTTACTCATACTTAATATTACTTATAATATATACGGACAACCAGAAGAATGAGAACCAAGCTTTCCAGTGACAGAAGAATCCTAAAGTGTTCGTTGTTATTCTAAAGAATATATAGCCAGTAATTCAATCTTGCATGTGAATGGGAAACTTCGCGGCACATCTCCACTCTGCATCACGAGCATTTGTTTGGAAGATGGTTTTCACACACCCCATTAAAATCCCATGCACTTGTATTTCCGGTACCAGGGCAGCGTGTGGGCTCTTTCAGTTGTGGACATCAAAGATAGTCTAACAGTAAAAATCTGTCTGCTTGGTCAGCTAAATAATAATACGTGGTAATACCATGTATTATGGCGTTTGGTTTTCGTCACCATCCTTATTCTTTTCGTATTATAAAACTTCAAATACTGACAGTTCTGAAATCACACATTCGTATGACACAGGGCGGTCTGAAAAAAACACAATAACGCTGATATTGCATTTATTTGTTTCCCTCTCAGAGATTGGGCACAAAGCAGCGCCTTGCTTTTCACGCAGCGTCTGTCAAGATCAGCAATGGACCTGCCTCATTATAATTGCAAAGTACAATAAATGAGTCGCATAATCAGCAACAAATTGCCCAATTTTCCCTTTGTTGACAGCACATTGTGTCTGCCGCATTCACCTACTTTAAAACGAACTCATTTCGATTTTCAATTGACTCATTCTATGCAGAGGTCAGATATGCATTTGTTTAGCCATTATCACTCTCATTAATCATTTATAGAAACACCTTCATGTTGCTTAATTCATCAAAAGCGGAATAAATTATTCACTATCACTTTGGGTCCCTACTACACTCTTTCAACATGAAAACAAAATATTGTACGTGCGATGTGCACTAATGATATTAAAGGATTTTCAATTCTCCTAGTTACCTAATGGCCTTTCCTCTTAGCCTGACTTGCCCCACTCTAAGAAGACTAACCAGCACTACAGTCTGTCTGTGGTACTGAGGAATTATCCGTAAACCACACCCGGCTTCTATTTGTAGTGCCACTGTTAAGCAGAGGCTTGCAAGATTGCCACCGGGAATGGTAACCTACGCTTGCATAAAAAAAAAAGAGAAAACAAAGCACTTGCCTCAACAATTGGATAGTAGCAGTAGTTCCAGTACCAGAAGCTCTTGGACTGGGAGAACCTGCTGGTTAGATGGTGCTCTGGCACAAACGGATGGAACGTTTCGCGATGCAAAGTATCTCTGGAGTCTCCGGCCAGAACGCCCATCTTCTCCATGCACTGCCCCAGCGCTAGGTCTTCCACGGAGCTGGTGTGCGTGCAAACCTTGGTCCGAAAACCCTCCACAAACCTGTTGAGGGCCTCTTTACTAAGCACGTAACCTGCTCCTCCGCTCATGTAGCCCTGCTTGGCGTAAGGCTTGAAGCGCTTGCCAAAGTAGACGGGCTGCTCCGGCGTGTAGTTGGACAGAATCCAGCGCAGATTGTCCACCACCACATAGGTGTCGTCGTCCGCTTTCAAGAACCAGTCGGCTTCGTCCGCGTGGTGCTCGTGTACGTATTGGAAGGCTCGAATCGTTTTCCAGTAGAGCTGGTCCCGGCCCTCCTTGGTGCCCAGTCCCACCGCGGGAAAGTCCCTGTCATTCTCGGAGCTCATGAAAACCACCATGTTGCAGTGGCGACTCCAGGTGGCCCTGACGTGGCGGGCCTTGCTCTGCAGGTTGGACGGCCCTGTCATCACCCAACAGAGAACACGCACTTTCTGGTACAGCGCATCTGCCACCCTGCTGTGTTCATCTGGAAGCCAAAAAAAACAAACAAAAAAAAAACCAGCAGAACACCTTTTTGTTAATCTGATATTATCTGCAACACCGGAGTTGAACTTGTCCCAGTTGCATAAGCGAGGGTACAGGTATGTTTACAAGGCTGCTTATTCTACACACACACACACACACACACATATATATATATATATATATATATATACTGTGTATATATATTTTTTTTTTGAAAAACTACTTTGTTTACTCGCATGTATTTTCACCTGCGTTTTTTGTATCCGCACAATTGCTGCATTCTCTTGCGTGACAGCAGTCGGCAAGGTCTGTCCTCAGGATTAAGGTCGTGACCCAGGGTTTCCCCACAAACACCTCTTCTGAGAAGAGCAATTCCTCTGCACCCTGCCCTGGCACTCTCCTCATATACACATGGTTTCTCTTCATCCGATCAGGAACTTTCACATTTTTCATGCGTTTTTTAATCTTTTATTTTAAGTACTTTGCTCACTCTCAGATTACTGTCTCACCTTTTATGCAGTCAGGGCAGGCTTTTTCCCTTTGATATGTGAATGACAGAATAACATTTCTAAAGTACCACGAGTCCAAACACCCTGACAGGTCAAACAGATTTAATGAAAAATGGAAGAGACCGTGCAGTGCAAGGGTTTCATCACCATTTTTTGAAAGATGGAGTTAGTCCTTTTTGCCTTGGTCTTTAACTGTGGCTATTTCTCCCTCAAGGTCTTTGAATTAAGATCTGCGTCAGTACAAATACCACTATGGGCTTCGGATGTAGGCCAATGTGATATATCATTTCTGAGCTGTATGCCTCACCTTGTGGAAGAAACTGGGCGCATTATTTAGTTTGAGGCAACATCGGGCTCGATTATTTTTTTTTCGATCTTTGCAACTTAAATTTGTCAAAATACTTAATCAAATGAATATTCGAGCCACTCCTGAGATTGAGTAAATGATCCTGTATTGTGTATATTGAACAAAGACAATGTGTATGTTATTGAGGAGTATTCAATTTTGCCAAATTACATGTATAGTAAACATAATGATTACCTTCAATTGTATGCAGCGTTTCGTAATGTAAACTAACCTACCAATCCCAGTCAAGGAACAATATACGTATATGCGTTCGCAGTTGTTAGGATGCAGTGTGCTATATGTGTAAAGCACCTGCATGGTGAGGGTGGAGCAGGTTGACCAGAGTAGCTCCCTCCGTCCTCCAGCTGGTTGCCGTCTCCCCTGCTGTAGAAGCTTTTTTCAGGGCCCCTGACAGCACAGGGTAGCTCCTCTCAAACCAAAACTGGGGAATGAAGAGGTAGATGACGCAGGCCCCAAACAAGAAGCCCAGGAAGAAAGCCCACCTGGAGCCGGGGAGCTTCATGCCAACACCCAGACCAGCGCGGCGATGTCCCAGAGACAGCTCTTCTACATAGGCCCACAACACACTAGCATCAGTTTAATATAGTCACACCGGAATGCAATGTCCCACTTAAACAGTTCCTTGTATTATTCATATAAAGTTAAATAAAAAACAAAAGGCATGGTATTAGGGTTAGGGTTCATTTCAATAATAAACAAACAAAAATGTTGTTTTTAAACTATCCACAATAACACTTTCAATATTATCAGATCAGAAAAGTGTATAACTTCCAATGGTATCCGTATGGCAACAGCTGTATTTGACATGCACTGAATGCATGAAAAGATCCATTTGGTTTGAGCGTTATGTTGCCTTGAGATACACGTTTAAGCAACAGAAAAATCCCTGCAGAGCCACGTTCACCCAGAGCCATTTTGGTCATGTTTGCTTAAAAACAACCTTTACACCATGTGGACGTAGTTGGCCATGAAAGTGTCAGAAAAACGTAAACGTGGCATCTGAAGGATCCAATTCAGTGCCTGAATTCATGGACCCAATTATTTGAACTTCAAATCGTTTTTTTTTTGTTGTTGTCTTTTCTCAGCTAAGAAATCAACGACATTTCCAACAAATCTAAACTAATCTGAAAATAGCCAACAGACGAAGCCGCCTGGGATTCTGGTAGAACGAGTTCAGTCAATTGATTGTTTGGCACGTTTGACAGTGTCACTGTGTTTGCGGTCCGTTGCCTCACTGAGGGATGAGGAGGACCCCGACTGCTGACCTGAGAGCGGCAACGTGTCCGACAGGGGCTACACAGAAGCGGTTTGATAGATCGACTCGCGTGATTGGTCGTTCGTGGGAGCGGATCTCCTTCGACACCCCGACGACAATCGAAGATTAGGCGATACATCCATTCAACCTAACTGAGGCTGCGCGTTCCTTTAAACCAACGAACACAGCCAGCAGCCAATTGAGCCCATGTGGAATCCAGATCTGTGACTAGTAATCCTCAGACATATTATCCACGCACGCACGCGCGCGCACACACCCACAGGCCCAGCTGAGTGTCTGCATATGTGCATACAATAGAAGAGCCCGCATGTGTGTGTCATTTACCTTTGCTGGGGAATCAGTGCGAGCACTGAAATGCTTTCAAAATGTCCCGATCGCCTGTGACACCTGCCGCTTACATCGCCACATGCCGCTCATACTCCTCCGACTCACTGCCACTGATCTGCCGTCGCCTCTCACTCTGAGCCAGCAAATAAGACGATTAGCTCGACGATTAGTTAGAGGAAGGAAAAAAAAAAAAAAAAAAAAAGATAGACAAAACACTGGGCAGATTTACATTCTTCTGCATCAAGGGGCTGCGCTGTGTAAAGCCGGCTTCCCATTGGCGGGCAGGCGGTGACGTATGGAGGAAGCCGCGGTGGACTGAAGTTTGATTCAGGCCTGATGAGGCTGTGGCTGCTGCACCAGCTTTGACCACCAGGTGTCGCCCCAACACAGTCTACACAGACTTAACACCCATCAACAGCGTTTATACAAGTCTTCATTCTGATGCTACTGTGTGTGTGTGTGTGTGTGTGTTTATATGCACCGAAGCTTCTATTTCCGTCTGTAACACTTTACGTGCAGATCGGTGATCAGTGAATACAAAGCACAGGCCCATTCCAAGAAGAGTTATGTTTGTTAATACCATCCATCCATGGATCTATCTTATCTATTTACAGATGAGCGGGGGATTCCTTTATAACGGATAGAATGTCATGTGATTTCTTTTTTGTTTTCAGTTGAAGCCTATCCTCAGGCTGCAGGCACAGACTAGAAAAAATGAAGCCGACACTTAGCCTAACTGACTAACTGCATATAAATGATTACGACCATTACCTGCTAATGAACCAGTTGTTTTTTATATGGTTTAAGCAAAAACAAAACGCAATAGTTGTTCGTTTCGCTGGTGGACGCATTCCTAGTGTACGTGCGCTGGAAGTCTCTACCAGGAATCTAAATCTAAATTTGCGTGTCTAAATGTTGCATTTCCGTTATCACTCAACCGCACAAGACCGAGCAGAGGTTATAGCACGTGCGTTCAAGGTTCACGGATCATCAAGATCGCCCGACGGCTGAAAATCCAGCCAACACCTCGGATGTGGTGTGAAGTATGAAAAGATGGTTTCGTTTGCACTGAAAGGATGCAATAATCTCTTTCGACTGGCGGGAAAAGTTCCACCGGGACAAACACCATGATCCCAACTGGGTCTATGTTAGGGAGTTGACAATGGTCCCTGTCAGGCCTATGTAAATCGTGTCACAGGCTGAACGTTTTCTGGAGGAGTGGCTGTGAGATGTGAGCGTTTGCGCACGCTCTGTGATATTCAAAAGTGTTTTGCAGTGGCCTGAAAAGAGCAGAAGAATATCAGTTGAACGGAAACAACAACAGTAAGAAATCGGTTATTCGCTTCCTATTCAATGTTTATCTGTTTTCTCTTCAGGAAATGTGGAGATTGCGTAATGATCATATTTACATCTTCACACTCCCCCCCCCCCAAAAAAATACATAATAATAATAATCACGCGCGATATTCGTCAAAAAAAAAAATCAGATGCCTTTTGATTTGTTTAAGATGTGTGCGAAATAGTTGCCTTTAGGCCAGAAACAGAAGAGCTTCGAACGTGTCTAAGCCACTCCGTGCTTTGATGCACTCGGAGTAAAATGAATGCATTTATATTCAGGTTGCATTTATATTGGTCAGCTTGTGCGTTTAATAACTCGATTTTATCGCAAATATGATATTTGGCCAAGGTGGCTTTGTTTCATGTTTAATCTTCACGTTGATTCATCCGCGCTGAAACGCACTATGGACAATAATCAAAGATAACGCTGATCACAAAAAAAACGTATCAGTCAGATGTTGTTGAGTTTATCGTGTATAATAGGGCATTCACTTTGACCATCTTGTGAGGCGAAGAATGCTCCTTATGTACTATATATTGGATGCATTACAGCTGTGACTATGCAGCCTAAAGTAAACATACAACATAAAATAACATGAAGTAAGAGCGAACACATTTGCATCCACAACCAGTCCTGAACTCCCTCTGGCCCGAAGAAAAATATCTGCAACCTGGGAATTTATTTATTAAATTGTACATTTTTAAAATATTAACATTACCATAAATAGTAGAAAACAATAAATATAAACACTAAGCGTTGACTGTGCATCTGCAGCATGATACACATACCACTTTTGTGTTATAAGTAGTATTTTCTTGATTAGACATTTTTGAAAATGTGGTTTCAGTCAACATCTAATGTTTGTATTATAATTGACAACATTCAGGAAACTCCAGATACATTTTAAGTCCACTTTGACTTACGAAATAAAAATAGGCTACTAGCTGGAGTGATACTGTGAACAATGCTAGCTAAGTTTTTTTTGTGAAACACAGGTGTCCTCCACATTCCCCTATGTTTGTTTTATGCTGTGAGCCTACATGAATACCAATGTATAGCATTTTTGTTTTTAATCTTTATTCCAGATGCGAATTACTTCTAAGAAGTGTCTTGGACTGATGTTTGTCAGTGTTGTGGGGCTGATAGCTTTGTTCCGTACTTGGAGCCCTGGGTCAAGTTCAGTAGTTGACATACGGCCAAGACAGTGGAGTCTAAAAAGTAATGTCTTTATGGGACAAATTGAAGACGACACGATTGGCTATGATGATACTGCT
The DNA here is from genome assembly GCA_016785305.1 of Colistium nudipinnis. Lineage (NCBI taxonomy): Eukaryota > Metazoa > Chordata > Actinopteri > Pleuronectiformes > Rhombosoleidae > Colistium > Colistium nudipinnis. The sequence continues at coordinate 770,102 of JAFBJU010006263.1, read as the reverse complement.
TACCATATAAAAGAGGAGGTGGCGGGGTATGTGTGTTATTTTTCAGCATAGTTGGTCTTATTCAGCTTTGAATTTTTTCAACTCAACTCGCCGCCATTTTCTTTCTGGAACAGTCATTTGGCTCGGAATTCATGTGAATGCCTGGCTGATAAGAAGACCTTTCAACTGCCATTCTCCAATCAGCTCTTCCCACGCGTGTGGGCCCATAATGTCAATAATGCACTGTTAGATAGCCATCCAGACCCTGAGGGTGTGAAGCGTCACAGAGCCCAGGAGTATGACAACTTTCAGAGGCGGTAACTTTCACTCTCATTTTAACCTACAAGGTTTACGTTGTCCCCATAACCCATTGATGTCACTTCTGAGTACATTGACACCACAGCATCTCATCACACACGTTATTTTCCTCACTACAGCTAAACACCATCCCTCTTTGTCTCCTGCACAAGACTTGGCCGTGTAAACACATAAACAAGGCACAACATTAAAAAATGTTAATGCACACCTCCAATCCTCAAGCACACTGTTTGACCTTATTGATGCATATGCACTGAAGGCACTATCTGGGAGCAAGTGAGAATAATTTAGAGTGTAAAAAAGACAGCCTCATTACCTCTTGTCAACAGTCTAAAACATGAAGATATCTAATTTACAATGATTAAAAAAACAACAAGTCTTCATATTTTAGGACAACCAAATGTTGATTAACCCTTAACAAATATTTTAGTGCTTTCATTTTATGAAAAGTAAATAATCAGTTGTTAGTTGAAAAATGATTTCAGACGGCACCAACCATTGTCCTGATTTTATTGCTGGCACAGATGAGGCTTTTTTCTTTTTAAATGGCTGCAACGATTTTATATATCCTTTATTGAAGTTGTTAGGTCCCTTTAAACGGTCTTAATTCACTGTAAATCGGTGAAATATGAATATATCAGAGCCATATAATAATTTCTTTGTATAATGTTTGACTGTGGTGTTATTTGGACAGTGATTAAGCCATCTACATTAAGTTTGAATATTTTCTGTAATTTAAGGTCTTACAGTCCTGCAGATGCTCTCATTGTGGCTGAGGCCAACAGTCCCCTTCAGTATCCTACCCAGGGTTTGGAGGTGCGACCCCTCAAAGCAATCATCATTCCCGGTAAAAGCATGCGCAACATGTGACAGCACACATTATCAAAGAAAAATATATGAAATAAATGTTAGCTTTTCACCCGTTGGCGCTGAAATTGCTATTTAAATCTGTCAAACAAAAGGATTCACCATCCTCCAGGTTTGACAGCCAATACTAATTCGTCTCTGTCCTTAGGTTTGGGTCTTAAAGAGGATAGAAGATCGAACCATGTGGTAATTCTTTCATTTATGCAGTTTTAATGAGGTTGTTTGGTTATTTTTCTAACCGACACTCTGTAACAGGCCTATTTCACGGCAGCTCTCGGGACCTTTGATGTCGCTGCTACAGTGGACAACGTCACTGTCAAAGGAGAGGGACAGAAGCACATGATAGTGTCCAGTTCGCTTCTCTCTGCGCTGAACAAGCAGCTACAATTCATCACCTATAGAAACACGGTTTTCCATCCAAAGACAGCGGACACGGGTAAAGTAGTGTTGTGGAAAAAATATATCTAATGCGATGTGAAATGATGAGTCTCTCTGGCAAATGTCTTTGTAAGATTTAAGACAACTGCAGAGGGGTTCAAGTCAAACACACAAGTCAGGGGAAATTTGTCCTGTGCATTCATGGAGCATCTCTTCTGCAGGTGACCGATTCTGCACATTTAGCCAAATACTTTTAGACATGTCTATCACTGTATCAAATTAACCATTGCATGTCTGACACAAAATTAGGTTACAGTAGTTATCCTAATCATATCTTGATCAACCCGTTTCGTCTTATCCAAAGTGAATATTTTGGATTCATATTTAATTAATGAGCAATCATTATGGTAAAAGGTCGAACGGGGTTTCTCATTTGATTTCACAGGTATCAATACAATGTTATTTTTATATGTCAAACTGTAATACAATAAAATAGAATCCCAGCATTGTTAGTTGAATGGTTACCACCAAAAAAAATAGTATATGTATGTCTGCCAAGTGAGTTATACAATGCCAAGTGCCTGCTGGTAACATCAGGTGAGTTGAGAAATGCAACCTGTGCAACTTGTTTTGGGGTTTGGCAGATACACCCATACAAACTTGTTGGCTGTGGCAAGGCTCACATGCTTTTTTCTTTTAGTGAACAAAAGGTTTTATGGTTATCGTGTTAGTAGGAAATAATGTATCACACTGTATTTTTTTACAACCCATTGACCGTCAACGTGTAATTCTATCATACGTGGACTTGGAGTCCATAGTCCTCATCATAGCTTTTATCAGTTTAATAATTAACAGAAGACAACGCATTAGAGCTCGCACAAATTAATAAAGACAAATGGATAAGGAAATTAAAGCAAAGCACCTTTTTAGCAAATATGACTTCTATTCCAACAAATACAGAGTAGTATGCTAAACGTTTAGTCTTCTCAAAGACAGATTGGATAAAAAGCCAGCTATTAAATTACAACTTTAGATCCATTTCGTTCCCTGCCTCGACACTTGAATCTTATGCGTTCACACGCGACATCCTACCTTTGAGTTTATTGAACACCAACAGTCATCACACACACTATAGGTGTGTATTAGCTACCGAGGGGACAACAGCAACAGGATTACAACTGAAAGCAGGACACTCACATGGCCACCTTGTTTTTACGGACTCAGAGTAGGCTAAGTATTGTCATTATGTGTTTTCTACGGGTTTCAGTTGTTTGCTTTGCTTTGCAGTTCAGTTTGCCACCGAAGCGCACAAGGCATTATTCACCATCAAAGTTGGACATGGAACCGTCCCACGACTTTACAACTCCGGATACCAAAGAGGTCTGAGAACAATTGTATCATTATTTCTTTGACTCCATGAAAAGTGGTTGAATAGCACATTGTAATGATACGTGTCATTAACGTGTTTGTCTGGTTTCTGCCTAGAGTACAACATCAGTGCTCTCGTTACCATCGCCACCAAGACCTTTCTACGCTATGACAAACTCAAAGATCTCATTGAAAGCATACGACACTATTACCCCGACGTCGCCATAGTGATAGCAGATGATAATGAACACCCCCAGCCCGTGACCGGGCCTCACATTGAACATTACATCATGCCTTTCGGAAAGGTAACAACATTGAAGGGTTTTTGTCCAACTGCAACATTGACACCAGATCCAGTTAGACTGGCCACGGACTGACGCACACATGGAGAAATCCCAGTGCACTGGTGGCCCAGTTGACCATGTAAAGAATCCATCAACTTTTTACTGTCCTTGACCGGCAGACAAAACTCCGAATGATGCTGTTCCCCAACGTTTACCTTGTATTTGGGGGTGCACATTTGCACAAGTTGTGTGTGTGTGTGTGTGTGCCTGACAGGGGATTACTGGCCAATTACAATCATGAAGCCTTTCAACTTGAAAACCATTTTTTTGTAAATAGACATTATTATTGTGTGCGAGTTTATATTTATTTTATATTATTGATATCATAGTTGCACGCTGATTGTGACCCTGCAGCTGATGTGTTGTGACCCCTGTTCCTCGACTGTATGTAGGGATGGTTTGCAGGAAGAAACCTGGCGGTTTCTCAAGTGACCACCAAGTATGTGCTCTGGGTGGATGATGACTTCATATTCACTGCAAACACCAAGCTGGAGAAGATGGTGGACATCTTAGAGAAGACGACTCTAGATCTGGTAAGATGCATGCCCAGACAAAATACAATCTCAGAGATGTGGAATCACAAGATTAAACATGCACATCAGGATTAAATCTGCTTAGAGAAAAAACAACAAACATAGACATACATAAATGTCCCACAGGCTACTTCTGCTTGTTGAGATAAAAACATCTCAAAGCTATATTTTGAAATCAAAATACCAGTAATTAAGGATTTGTTGAATCACACACAGTTCGCTCCTTTTTCCTTCTCCTCATCTGTATTATATAGTGTGGTATGACATACACATATGACACAGATGAGGAAAAGAACAGAGAGTTCAGGATACGTATAACAAATACACCGTTATATCTCCTTAACTCTCGGTTCTGCATCCGTTGTGAGTGGAACGTTGTCACATCATGACTTCAGGTTGGTGGCGCAGTGAGAGAGGTGACAGGTTACACTGCAACGTACCGTCACAAAATTTCTGTGGAGGAAGGCGGGGAGGAAGGCGACTGTTTGCATATCAGAGGAGGCTACCACCACACCATCGAGGGATTTCCCAGTTGCGTGGTTGCCGATGCCGTCATCAACTTCTTCATGGGGCAAACTGACAAGGTGCAGCAGGTGGGCTTCAACCCCCGCCTGGCACGACGTGCTCATCTGGGTGAGTCCACCTACATTTAGCCACTGTCCAGATGTGAACACGGCGGCCGATATGGCCAATTCGTGGTTTAAAGCTGGTGTGACACAGCCGTGCTACTTCAAATGAAAAGAGAAACGGAACTCGCCAGAAAATCAAGCGCAGGGGGTTGTTCAAGCCCCTTTTTTCTTGTGTTGCTGCAGAGTTCTTCATCGACGCCCTGGGCTCCCTCCACATTGGCTCGTGTAGCGACGTCGTGGTAAGCCACGCATCAAAGATCAAGATACCCTGGGGCGAGACGGACACACAAAAAGCCTACAAAAAATTCCGTTACTCGGCCTCCAGCGCCGACGAGCACATTCACAATGAAGTGTTCTATTTCAAAAACAGGTTCAAGTGCATGACGAGTCAATGAAACTCCAAACGTGAAGTTAAGGCAAACAGGCCAGCAACAATTTAAACTTACCCAGTGTATACCACTGGTTATAATGAAAAAGTATGATTTTTCTTTTCTTTTTTTTTTTTTACCTGTACTGTATGTTGAGTCGCAATCAAGCATAGGCTTGTATTCGTAAATCTGTACATACGAGTAAACGAATGTGTATGTGGTGTTATTGATTTCCGCTCTGTGGCTCCACAATGCAACGCTGCATGAGCAAAGCTTTCTCCGGGTGTTTTACTTTTGGAAGCGAGTGCTCAAAAATAACAAATTTAATCAGAAAGAAGACTGCATTCAGCGACAACATAACAGCGACAATGAAACGACAGTGGAGTGCGACAGCTATAGACCAAAGGAGCCACAACGAGAAACACCGTAACACCAACAGAAACACACAAAAATCAGACAAAATTGACTGCCACCACGGCAACACAAAAGTGGTGTTCCACCACATTCTGTTACCACTAAAAGTGTAGTAAACCAGCAAAAAAAAAACGTAAACGATAGAAATAGGCGCTGTAACGAATCACTGCAGTAACAATCGTTTCAACAATAAAGGTTCAAATCCAGAAGAGATTAATTCTACACTACACCAAAAACCACGAGCACATTCAACTCACCTCATGGAAGTGCTTATCCAGGACGAGCCCCCAATTGCTACGCTCCACCCTTCTGTGGCCCTATTGATAATTGAATTAACATAAATGCTAAAAAAAAAAAAAAAAAAAGGAGACAGCAAAACAAAAGAAGGGAGAGGCCACAAAAACTATAGCAGTCCCCACACCCCTAACCTCGTCCCTTCTGGTGGTGTTACCGGGGTTTGGACCAGGTGCTTCTCGTTGTTCAGCTGATTGGGCATCATCAGGTTGGAGCTACCGAGGAGACAGGCAAAGGAGCAGAGTTGGCACATTTATGTTAAAAATGTGTTGTATTGTATTGCAAAATACAATAAGTGCTACTGTAAACACTCAGTGACAAATTGACGCGCTGTCAAATTGCTGTGCTAATAAAATGATCCTGAAACCTGAATGTTAAGGTAGTGAAGTGGTTCTTTCTCCTGAGTAATTTAAACGTGTCATTATCTTATCACTTAACTCTTTGAATAAGTGAGCAAATAATATCATAAAACACAATGGAATGTGAAGTAGGTACATTATGAGAATTACGAGAAATGTGTTAGTCAACCATGTACTTTTAGTATCCATCCCAAAATTAAGATTAATGTTCAAGAATGCTCAAGCGACTTTAGAACCTGCTGACTGACTGCCATTCCAAAATTCCGCCACAAGATGGAGACAAAAGATCAGACAGTAATTTAAATCGAGTATAATTATCTAGCGGTATTGTTGAATAAAGATTGGTACCTGAAATTACCAATCCGTCTAGCAGTGGAAGTAGTGCCAGTAGAGATAGTAATATTATTACTAGGATAATTGTATACTAATAATGACCACTGTGTATAGGAATAGCGTCTTTTTGACTTTTTCCTTAAAAAAAAGGATGGCCCTATCTTTAGAAATAACAGCCACTATGACTATGACTAACTTTGATTTTGTAATCTTTAGTATTATAATTTCACTGTAAACTGTCCTCCCCTGTTTTTTGTTAATCTAAAATGTTATGTTTCCTCAAAGTGGAAGAAATAATCAATTCTTTCATTTTTCAATCTCACCTGTAAATATGGGTAAAACCATTTTGTGTGTTAGCGGGCATGTGTGTGTGTTTGTTAGTAGGTCTGCCGGTGTAATCTGGCTTAGTAAACATTTGGCCAGAGCCTTGTATACCATGTTTTAATTGAAGTGGACTACTTCCTGCCAATTAGTGAAACACTCCTTGAGCTTTAAAGGGAAAACCCAAAGGGTACAGTGTCTAGAGGGCTCTTTGAAATATGCACTGGATACAAATAATAACTTGACTATCCAGCATCAAGCCAGGAAATAATTAGTTTTTTTCACGTCGTTTTTTTGTCCTGCTTTTAAACTAACACAACATATATTTTTATCAGGTCAAGGTAACAAACAGGTCTATGATGAGGAGCAGGGGACACGTTTCACTTTTGAACAGCAGAGGGCAGCATGGTGGTAAGAAAATACATTACTTACTGCAAGTAATGTGTGGACAGTTACAATCTCTGGTAATTCTCTGGTAAAATAAAGGTAAACTATTTGTGTGGCCAGTTGTGGATATGTTGGGTGATTTTTTTGTTATCATTAGTAGCAAGTTTATGTATCTGTGTTTCAGACGTTTTCGGTTATGAAAACTAAATATCTATTGACTAGAATCTAGCTTTTACACTGCATGCTGAATCAACCAGAATAAACCAGAAGGGACAAATGCCTTTTCTTTTGTTTTGCCAAAATAAATTAAATTATTTGTCGTCATTTAAATCCTGTATTGTACATTAACAAACATTTAATTGTTCATCATATCTCATCATAGACTCTCAGGTCTGCAGAACACTAGTACAAAGGCTGCTCTTCTTCTCCCTGGCATACTTCACATTCCTACTGTGTTTCCCCCTAAAATGTTTTCATATTCAAACTCACATATTAACATATAACCCATTGTATCTTCTGAACTATATATTTGTTTCTACCCTTGCACAGCCTTAGTTTACTTTATTCTGTCCCTTTGTCTATTTACGTGTGTATACTTTACCTCTGCTGCTGCAACGCCACAAATTTCCCCACGGTGGGACAATAAAGGTCACTTTCTCCCACAGCAAAGTTATGCTTTTGAAGATACATTTATTGATAAAATAGCAACTGGATGTCACTTTTGTTACTGGCAAATACTAAAGTCATTCACAAAATATTTTGTACAGCATCTCTGAAGTTAAAAGCCAGACATTTTTAGGCAGTATGGGATAACATTTACTGTACATATTTGCATACATTTAAAAAAGATAAATATACAAAGATAAAAATATACAAAACATTAAAAAAAAACTATTCAGTGCACTTGATTTATAACTATCTACATTGCAAACAACAAATAGATACTAAATAAATATTACTATGGTAATGCTCCAGCATAAGTGACACCATATACAACACCAACTAACTTGTATTTGACATATTACAAGTGACAAATAACATAGTTGTACTACAAATTTTACGTATGATTGTCTTTGGTATCTTATTGATTATTTAAAGCCCTCTGAATGTGCTACCGTTTACTACTATCACATTTAAGTATGCTAAGTCTAATATCTGTACATAAACTCGTTAACGTCAACCTTATCATTATTTTTATTTAATAACATAGTGCTACACCAGGCTACTGCTTCTTTGAAACGCTGGTATATGGTACAAATTGGACCAAAATGTTCGAGTGCTCCCTTACAGCTGAGAGATGGTCTCAGCTAATGAACAAATGTGGAAGCCCTAATGTCCCTCTGCCATTTAGTCCCAGACACTTGGTTGAACGGAGGACTATCGGTCAGCATCCGCACGCCTCACACCCAAACAGTTGTGGTGTTCTCTGGGGGTTTTTCCTGTGGTAGCCAACAGCAGAATCGCCGTTTGTTTCCGAGAAATCTTACTATTTAGCCAGACAGTTCTTTTGTATATTTGCAAAAACGCTTGCCTACCTTCTGCTGTTGAATGTACATGACGGCGTCATGCACGGTGACAAAAATATGTTGCGGGTTCATGTACTTCATCAGTCCACTCGATGTGAGGATCTTTAAGACACTCTCTAAGGTGGCAAAAGTCACTGATCAATACCCACTGCATGCTCATTCATCTTTTAAAACCAAAAAAAAAAAGCTTCATCAAGAGGTATAAACAGAAATGATTCGAAAAAACTCAACAGCTAAAGAAATGATGCGGACGCGCATGTCTTACCATTGCAGTTGGCCAAATATACGTGAACTCCAACTTTCTGACATTCAGTACACACCTGAAAAAAATGTTTTAAAGGTTAATAGAGAGGTCTAAATCGTTTACAGTATATTTTTAGGGCCTTGCTTTAGCGGACTAACCTGTGTAAAGAGTCTTGCTCCAGCAATATCGACAAATATCACACTGCTGCAATCGATTAACACTGCCTGGACGTCACTCTCAGATGTTTCTGCAGTACAATAAAATGAATTCCAGCTTCCAAACGACATTACCTGCCGCGCAAGACAAGCCACATGAAACGGTCAACTCTTACCTGATTTAATGAAATCGTTTTCGGAGGAAAATGATGCGTTTGCAATGCCTCTTTCCTAAAGGAAAAATAGGGGTGTTTTATGAGAACAATGAGACATTTCATTTTTAAGGATTTTGGAATGAAAGCCCATTTTCTGTGTGTCCCCGCACGTTCATTGATTGTGGCAAGCGTACCACAGTGTTGACCGTAGCCTCCCGCTCGCGTTTCTCCAGGGCTTTCTTAGTCTTCTCCCAGCTGCGGATCTTCTCTGGCGTCAGGCCCAGCAGCCTGCTCATCTCCTCCCTGAAGAAGCTACGGTTCCCATAGTAAATAGGCCCATTGTAAGTCAGGATCTTCACTCCAGGCACCTCATAGCACTGAAAGTAAACCAGCACACTCTCAACTACATTTGAGGATATCTGTGCCCTGCATCAGCGCTGAAAACAACGTGTTCGTCACTTGTTACATGAATTGGAAATGAAGATTTGATATGCCTCAAAATGAAGCAAAATGAGGCCGTTGTCAAAATGTCCAGACAGCACCAAAAGTGTCCTCTCACCTTATTGTGGTTCTCCAGAGGTCTGTAAATTTCTGTGTTGCTGGCTCGGCCAAGCACCGAACAGCCAGCCCTGTTGAATCATGGATGACCCATTAGGAAAGATGACACACCTCGTTCTCCCTAGACTCTAAATGTTATTCACGAGAGGAGCATATTCAGAATCCTTGTTCCGGGGCATTTTGATCTCTGCAAACACGTTCCAACAGGATTTTTGGTGCAGGCGAGTGCGATGTAGGCTCGTGTCTCTTAGCCGTGCATTCGAATTTCATACCATGGAGAATTTGCCAAAAGCACTAGCTGAATGTCAATGCAATATTTCGATTGTGCAGAGAGAAAAGAAATGTACCTTTGTGTGCGGCAGATGACAGTCATCATGGAGAAAACCACCCCAATGGCCAAACCAAGGTCCACGTTGAGTACCACCACAGACAGCCAGGTTACCACCCAAACCATCTATTCAAAGACAGGGGCACTATAAAATATTGTCATGTCAGGTGGAAAAGAGAAGGACAAAGTTGATCTATCTGATGAGCCACCTGGGCTCATTGGAAAATTATGATTGATTTCCATTCCAAATAGCCTTAGCTGTAGATTATACTAACTCTATAAAAAACAGGATAATATGATCTAGTAGGCGAGGTAACTCGAAGGTTATACAATATATAACACTCATATGTGTCTTCGGTTTATGATAGACCGTCTTACAAAATCAATCTTGCTGATTCTCCACAGCTCCGGTAGGTCTTGGAACTGCAGAAACATCTGCCTGAGGCTGGTGACATTGATGCATGCCAAGACTGCCTGAGGAGAGCGAGAGATGAAAAGGCTGTGGTGGGTGAACTTTCCCTCTCTCTCTTTCTGTCCCGTGTTTGTAGAGATACAAAAATATGAACACACCTTGGGTAAGAAATGGAACAGTGGTCCAATCAACAGCAGGACAATCAGAACCACCAGGCTGGTGAACAAGCCAGAGAGCTGCAGACCATAAAACACACACATACACACACACACACACACACACACACACACCACACGCGCGCACACACAACTATACTTAGTCTGTCATTTTTGGCGACATAAATCTGAGGTATATTTAGATACCCAACTGATCAATTAGCTAAAAATGGACAATAGCATTTTGTACATCCCTGTTGATCACAATTACATTTCTAGACATGTTCTAAAAACCCAGAAGAAAATGAATCATGGCAGATAACAATTATTTTTTACTCTTACATTTGACATTAAAATGGCTTACGAGTGCGATAGAGCGACTGTGTGTCGTGAACACTACCTGTGTGTATCCTCCCGCACTCTCCAGTATATTGGTGGTTGCTAGAGTGGCTGAGCTGGGGAAGCAGGTGAAAAATGAGGATACCGTGTTGGAGATACCGTGAGCCAGCAGCTCCTGAAACCAAACACCGAACGTCAACATAGACGAATCAAGTGACACCGAGTCTACGTCTGTAATGCACTCATATGTTGTTTGCCAACCTCCAATAAACAACAGAGGAAGACGGACTGCTGAGAGCATTTCACAATCTCACACTTTACCTGGTTGGGCTGTATGAGATAGCCATGTTTATCAGCGTAAATCATGGCCAGAGAGACCGACACAGCATAACCGACAAATGTTATGGCTACTGTGTCTCCCGCAATGTCAGGTAAAATGTGCCAAGCAGGCATCCGTGGCTTTGGAAATCTGAGGATGGGACGAGAAGCAGTCAATCTACTGGGCGAACGAGCGAATCTGTGATCATTTTATTTTTTTTATTTTAAAAACAATTACCCGGCTGGGATGTGGCCAACTATCTCAATGTTATAAGAAGAGTCCAGTGAGGAGGCATAGGCCACACCTGTGGCAACAATCACCTGAAGATTGAAGCATACAAATGTACCTCAAAGCCCGGTATATATTGTGATATACATCTTATGCACACTGAGCATTCTTAAAAGCACTGTACTCACCGTGAGGATCTCCACAGGGATGGGTGTACGCAGGCGCTGCCGGTAGCGCATATTAACCTCCTTCACTGGGACCAGGAGAGCCAAACACACCAGGGAGATCAGCAGCTCAGCCATGTTGGTGTGAGGCAGGTTCTCCATCACCGAGGCTAAGGTCTGAACACACATGTTAAGTGAGCAGTGAGAAGAGGAAAAAAAAAAGCCCAACATTCTCAAACGATCAGAAGAGCGACAAGACCGGAGTGTGAGGCACTGCCTGCCTTAAAGAGGGAGAAGGTCCCAGTGTGGCGAGGGAGCCGCAGGCCCAGCATGCTTTGGAGCTGGGAGACGGTGACATGGAAGGCGGCAGCGCTGGTGAATGCCTTGACAATCGGCTCTGACAAATAGGTGGACAGGAAGCCCAGCTGGAGGCCACACATACAGAGCTGTAACGTAAGAGTCGGGGTTAGGGTCAGTCAGACAGGCCATACAAACAGTCGGATAATTCCTCTTTTTAAATTTCCGTTCATCATTTTATTTCATGACTTGGGGCACCTGTCTCACCATAATAATTCCTGAGAGGAGCGCCACAGCTGAGGCCACCCCGATCCGCTGGGCCTCAAAATCAGCTGCCTCAGAGGAGCTGGTGTTCAGTCCCAAAGGACTGGGAACCAGCTGCTCCACCACAGAGCCGGTCATCAAACTCACCACGGCAAAGGTACCTGAGAAAGGATCCATCATCTTAGTCCCAGTGGGAAGGAGACGTGTGACAACAACTATTGTAAACGATGTCCAAAGGGCAAATACAATACTAAAAACTTGACCAACAGTATGCAGCAGACATTTTGTCCGTTACAGGTCTTACCTGTGGATACGTGGCGACCGGTGCCAAAAATCATATAGAGGATCACGGGGAAGAAGGAGGTGTACAGGCCAAATATCGGTGCCACCGACGTGAGCAAGGCAAAAGCCATGCCTGTTGGGTGAAGGGGCATTCAAAAAAAGTTGATCAAGAATGACGGTCAAACAATATGTGTGAACGAGACAAGAAATGACCAAGGGGTAAATTGTTTGTGGCTCCAGTAATGATGTAAATGTTATCAATTATTATTATTATTATTATTATTATTATTATTATTATTATTATTAGTAGTATTATTCTTTTATTGGAAAATGGATCTAAACATTTAAAAATGGCATTAAAGTCGGATAAAATCAGACTTCATTTTTCGCAACTGAATAAGTGAGTTTACAGTGGTTTAGGGTGACCCACCTTGCGGAATGTGTAGGATTCCGACTGTCAGTCCCGCGATGGTGTCTCCTAAGATCCACTTCCTCAGCCTGTACTTGGGCAGCCACCTGAACACGGGCACCCGCTCCCTGAGCAGGTGGAGCCAGGCTCTCCGGGAGCACCTGCACCTCCCGGCCAGTCTGTCCCGCAGGCGGAGGCTCCCGTCGCTGCCGTCCTCGGAGCCGTAGGCCTGCTTGAAGCGGTCCTCCGTGTAAATGCCCCTGTACACGGCCACGGACGCGCTCATGGTGCGTCCCCACGCGTGTGTAGACTCGCCACAGCTGTCTGTCTGCCTGCCTGCCCCCCCACCTCCGTCAATACATTTATAGCGAACTCAGCCGTGACCTCCGGAGCCACTGCTACTTCCTGTCCCACTCATCGCAGCCAATAACACGAGCTCAATGCTGGAACCTTTTTTTTTTTTTTTTTACAGTGTTGATCAAACTTTTTTTTTTCTCCCTCATCTTTTTCCTGCCTCAGACAACATAAAGGTGTACTGGTCCAAAGCCCCCCTCTGGGTCCTACTGCTAAAAGGGTTATTTTCACCCCTCTTCCTCCTCGTCATACACACCATCCTTTGCACTGCACAGTCCTGTCCTGTCTCCAGAGAGCTATGCGGGAGGTGCGGGCTCAAGAGAGGCACAATGAAGTTATACAATGTATGGCACTGTGGAACGCCCCAAAAGGATCAAAGTCGTGTGGTTGGAGGAGATGAGGCGTAACCTTAAACCTTGTCTGTTAGCGAGGGAGATGGATGTCTTCTCATTTCATTTCCGAGAAGGATGGATGTCCTTAATGGGTAGGTGTTTAAACTGTGTAGCCATAAGAACAGGAAAATAAAAAAAAAAGAGTCTGGCACCCAGGAGACCCCCAGTGAAACTCAATCACACATGGCCGCCCGGTTCACGGATCAAACCGCACCTTGAATCTGATCAGAGATTGTGTGGGATAGAGTGAGATGTTGTTCTTTGTCCGGCAGGAGTGGGTACAAGGGAGCTTTGGATGCATACAAGACACCAGCGGGATCAATGGGATCACTGCCAGTGGTCAATTGTTTGCAAAGCGCTGCCTCAAAATCACCCCATCAGATATGATCGAAATAGAAATCGGTCCTCTCCAGAGGATGAGTCAGCATGAAGCAGAGGGGGATCGCAGTGCCAGATATTAAAATCAAGTAATTAAAGATATATCTCCAATTTAGAAGCATATTTAGGTGTCTTGAATGAACCTCTCCCCTTTTACTGAGGTCGTCTCCCATCCGATGAGGCTACGTGAGGCAGAGCAGGCTAAGCCGGCGTTTCCTATTGTTGGCCGGGACAACACCTTGGAACCTTTAAGCGTGGAATGTTTAAAGCTGGAAATTCATAATTGATCTCGTCGCCCGTTCAAAAAAGAACACAAGCACACATACCTTGATTGGTATTGCCAATTTCAGTTGACACAATGTCAACCTACCGTAACAACATGTAAAAGGTATTGTTGGCCAATCATTTGTTCAATGTATAGAATAATATTCTTAAAGGCTGCACATTGCTGAACATGCGTGGTGACACTCAGACTCATGTCTTCAAGGGAATGCTGGTCATATTTGCCAACATTTTCCGTGCCAACGTTTCCCCCTTTTTTTTTTTACTGTGGTCATTTCAGTCATTATTAATATATTAAGTTTATGAAAACATTCAGAATGTAATACAAATTGTCACTTTTTATCAGATTAGATGAAGCCATAATTAACACAGAGGGTAATGTGATGTCTCAATTTCTCTCTGATGACTCATGTTGATTCGAAATTCAAATTTAGCACATGCTGTTGTCGTTCCCTGCAAGAGAACGACAACATTGCTAAAGAAATCATCGGACTCAAACACAAAATCGGATGCAGGTGAGAGGTCCAGTGATACAGTACAAAAGGCTGCATGGACACCCTCCAAAGTGCAACGTGTCTCTGCCCCACGAATGTTTTAAGCTAGATGCAATAAACAGACGTGCACGAAGCGTTTGTTTTTGTGTACAGTGTGTCATTCCTAGATTTTCTGTGTCTCCGGTGGAGAGGAGCTGCACCGATATAGGGGACTTCCTTCAAATGCCAGGAATGCGGGCCATTGTGTTGATCAGCTCCAGAGGATTTATGAACACGCCGATGGCGCGGTGTGTCTGCGGGCTGTTTAAACAAGATATTAATCAGTGGTAAAAGGAACAATGCGTTGAATGGGAAAGGATATGGAGTGTTAACCCCAAACTATGGAACGAAGCCCTCCTGCTCCATGTCACACTGGCAGCCCCCTCTGAAAATCCAACAATGAAAAACGTGACTACCTGAGTGGCGCAACGAGCCCCAAAGTATACAGCTGAGACATTTGTATTGTCCGCCGGGCTTCTCACCCCCGGCAAACGGGTGTATCAATAGGGTTTGGTGGGCACACCGTGTGTCAAGTGATGTGACCTTCCTTTGTCTGACAAACATTGCATATTTCAATTGTGAAGTCACCCAGTGTGAGTGATCCAGTTTTTGAACGGCTAAAATGGGACACCTACTCCGCGCTGCGCGTATCCCATTACAGTGTTGATGTGTCCGAAGAAAAACGATTACGAAATGTTTTGAGGCTGGTAAAAAAAAAGAAGAGCATACACTTTGACAGCAACTGCAGTTTTGCCTTTTGCATTAGCGTCAAGCAGATTGCAAAACAAGAAAAACACCTCACCCACCCTGTCTCCTTCGTGCTGAGTGTATGTCCTGGTCTGACGGGGTCTTTGTTGTATTTTTCGACCAGGGAGGGGCTCCAGTCATTTTGTGGCCGATAGTTCCTGCTATTGTTCTTTATCTGCTTTATGGGATGCTTGTGCCGACCCCCCATGGCGTGTTGCTTTGGAAATGACCTTGTCTATGAGACTGACGGCTGGCAGCCAAACCTCTCCTCGTATCCCTGTCTCCTTACCTCTCCCATCCCTTTCCGTCCCATGCTCCTCTCCATCCCTTTGTGCCTGTGCGTATTTCGGAATTCTTCCTATTGGCTCTTTTATTCGCTGTAATGTGTCATTCGCGCCATATAAAGCCTGGGTTTAGAGCTGCGTTCAACCCACGAAATTGTCTCCCAGCCCTTTGATGTGCACTCGAAAATGCATATTTCATGGTGGCTTGTCAAGCTCTATTATTTAGGCAGTACAATAATCAAACAAGTATCGCTTTCTTTCTTCAAATAAAGTCTTGATAGTCCCTTTGCTAAATGTGGAACATTTTCCCTCCCATGTTACCAATCCTATTGACCATTTGACTGGTCTCTTGCTGGTGAAGGAAGTGCACTTTAGAGAGCATGATCTCTGCGCTTTCTCGCTGAAGACCAAACGTCCCAAAAACTGGCAAAAAAAAGGTCAGTGGCTTGTCTGAGGAGTCGGCCTGTCATGCGGAGAGAACAAAAGGGGAGAGCTGGATTCCCATCTGACCTTCCTGTATCGGCTGACCTTCACTGGCCAGTCCTTTTCTTTTTCCGTACATGGATAAAAAAATAAAATAAAATACACACACACACACACACACACACACACACACACACACACACACACACACTCTGCTTTGGTCTCATCTCAGATATTTCCCTGAGCTAGCCGACCTGCTTTAGTTTCAGAAGCTATGTGATCCAAAAATGAAGGGTACAGCCGTTTTGTTCCGTTTAGATTTACTAAATGCAAGATATATTTTTTTTAACTACAGAAGCTCTGAATTGTCTGGAGAGTCTGGTTGTGGGATGTGTTACTGTTACTCCTAGGCCATGCCAAAGCATTGTGCAGTTCAAGTACGCAACGGCGACACAGCCTTGAACCACATTGTAAGAGCCGCTGCTGCATTGTCTGATACACCTCGATACTTCTGTCAACACCAGATTCACTTTCAACTGTAGTACATTTTCAGCACTAAACACAATGAACACTTCCCTGTGTTGTCATTCATGTATGTATTTTCTGTTCAAATAGTCAGTTCAACATGCAACGGTGAGGTTTAAAATAGAAGAAATACAGAATACAGAAAATAGATTATTAAATGAATGTATTTGTTCTGGACAATACACACATAGGAATGAAAATATTCAAATTGTGCGACACAGAATTGGCCAGAGCGATTTAGCACCGATCCACCATAGTGATGCTGGTCCTGTGCGTGTCCTGTGCGTGAAACTGATGGAGTGGGTCCTTGAGAATTGCCAGTGCAGCAAGGCTCACATTACACAGAGTTCAGGGCAGGTGAATTGTACTCATTGTCAAAAAGGGTGAGTCAACCAAAAAAGATATATACTTTTTGAGCATAGTATCAAGCCATATTGGGTTTTTTTCTATTTCAGAAAAATTGTCCTGTCACTCTTGATAACCCACAGACTTCCTCACTACTCTATGGCCTAATAGTCATTACAAGTATTATATAGAACAGAGGTCTTCCACACAGGAGATATTCGCAAAGTATTTGGTAGATTAGACTTCTTTTTTTTTTGAACAAACGAATATAATGAACCTGTGTATTCATTGAATGGTTTAGTATTTAATGCACGGTAACAGGGTAGCTATTTTTATACATGGCACTAGTTAAATATAAAACAACATTTTATATTGTAGGGGCTCCCTGCTCCATCTCTCCATCGGTTTGGGGGTCTTTGGCCTGAAAAACGTTGAAGATCCCTGATATAGAAAGTAGTTCCAATTAAAAGGGATCACAGTGTAGCCTTGCAGCAGTCCACTGAAGCTTTCATTCCCCTCCTTTTAACGGGCTGAGCATCAATGTTTGCCAACGGTATTTAAGGTCAAATAACTCCTATCACAATCCAGTAATGTTGAAAGGCTGCTGAACCTCACACGCTCTGCAGCACGTACCAGGCTGAAAGCACCAGGGTGGAGGGCAGGGAGACGTGGACCCAGGGCCGTAATGCCAGACAGCCTTCCTGCTTCCCTGTGCCATCACTCATGTACACCCATCTGAGACCGGACAGCAGACGTGAAACATGAACAAGAGCTTTTGTGTTACTTCACATTGTGCTAAAGGGCTGGAACAAAAAAAAAACATACTCAGGACAAAGTTAAAGGGGACAAACTATCACATGCAAACCCGAAAGACAGTTTAAACATGGATGTATTCATTTTTTTTTTGCTTACTTTGATGTGTATATTGTAGCTGAGAAGTATTCACGAACAAGAGCTTTTGTGTTACTTCACATTGTGCTAAAGGGCTGGAACAAAAAAAAAACATACTCAGGACAAAGTTAAAGGGGACAAACTATCACATGCAAACCCGAAAGACAGTTTAAACATGGATGTATTCATTTTTTTTTGCTTACTTTGATGTGTATATTGTAGCTGAGAAGTATTCACAAACTACAGTGTCAAGAAAAATGCATACTGTAAAAAAAAAAAAAAAAAAAAAGGCATACAACCATAATGACACTAAACCATCTGTAGTAATGATTCCCCTCAGAATATATTACAGATTCTACCTATAGTTTCTTCTTTACCACCTCCTCTCCTCTCCATCACCTTTCCCTTGCTCCCATCCGTACTCATTCGGCATCAAAGGCCACCCGTGGCTCCGGCTGGGTGGCCACCAGCTTCTCATTTCCTCTCCTGCTCTCCAGCCATTCAGGAGTGGCGTGCTCCGTCAGGGCTGAGCAGACCCCTGGGAGTCCACCAGAAGCCTTCGCTAGGCGCTCACCGCCGCTTCCTGCTCATTTAAGAGAGCCCTTAGAATGGAGCGCCATTGTCCTGACTGTTATCTGATGGCCCCACTCAACAGGCAGACAAAGCCAAGAGCCCGGGGGCCTCCCCCCCCCACCTCACTGGTTGTGATGAGGCTCTGCTGATCTTTTTTCCTTTTTCTTTTTGATAAACATGCCAATAGCTCAGGAGAGTTCTGCAAGTACACCATACCACAATCACTACACACTTCCTGGGCGTTGAAAGGGATATTATGAAAGGGATATTATGATATAAGTGCAGCAATAATAGCAACATAAGAGTGATAGTTCAGTTTTATTATTAGAATTTCAGTAAAAATCAGCGCAACTTGATGAATTAAAATCTGAAACATAGCCAATGACGTGAAAAGTCAAGACTAATGTATCATTCAGCACATACAGAAATGTGTATGCACTGTATATGCGTCTATGCAACCAGGCATGTTTTATTCTCAGCAAATCCCTGAAAAGAGAGGCTTAATCAGCTAAATGTGGAATCTGCTTTTTAGTCATTATAGAATTTTTGTAAAGATAACATTTATTTTGCGAGTATGCACAGGAAAGGTTTGAATAAAATAAATGACAATATGTGGAGCACAGACAATATGGGAACAGTGTCCTCTTGTGGAGATCTATGTCAAAGCAAATGCAGCAAAGTTATTTTACTCTCCCCGCAGAAACAGCTTTGTCTCGATGATTTTTTTTCTTCTCCTCTTTGCCGTTCCTTTTCTTATTCTGCTGAGACACACACACACACAGGGAGCTGTACGGGGGTTTCCTATAGACGCACCATTGTGTGTGCTGTATCAAAGGGAGATTTGTTAAAGGAGCTTTGCTGTGCTGTGATATCACCCACATCAGTCAGGACTGTCTGTGCAGGTGCCTGCAACCAGGTGGGGGGGGGGACTGCACTAACTGCCTGCTCCGATTTCATAGGCTTCCGACCTGACAGAAAAGACTGTAACAGTGGTGAGGAAGGTATCAACAGCACTCAGGAGTCAACTTGAGGCAAATACTACATCAGCGGCCTTTTTTTCTTTGCCATCGTAAATAAATAAATATGTGTCTTCTGTAAATGGGTGCCGATGTGATCCTGCTTTGTTGTGTAACACAAGGGGCCCTCTCAGTAAGTGTGCGTCTCGACGTGACATGTGTTGCCTCCTCTGCAGCCCTCTCTAGTGGGGTGGTCATGAACTGTACGGTACTTCGCAGAACCAAATATGATTTAAGTGCCCTCT
Organism: Colistium nudipinnis; assembly: GCA_016785305.1. Classification (NCBI taxonomy): domain Eukaryota; kingdom Metazoa; phylum Chordata; class Actinopteri; order Pleuronectiformes; family Rhombosoleidae; genus Colistium; species Colistium nudipinnis. The sequence continues at coordinate 750,387 of JAFBJU010006263.1, read as the reverse complement.
CAAATTACACAGGTGCACGGCAGAGTCGTGACATTTTGCAGCAGCTATTTGTCACATTTTGAGTAAATAGCAATTGTGGGATGAATCATGCAGCGTACCACAGATATGTCAGGTATGTGGATATTTGTCAGCAAGGATTATGAGCTGTTGGAGTAAACAGGGTGTAGGGATAAAGTGACTGCTGTGTGGTAATGTGCAGCATGAACATGAGAACATCATTTCTATTATACTATACACAAACGCGTGCTTCCGCTATTAAACACAATATTCTTCATTCATTCACTATTAATGTGTAAACCGTTTGAAAGTAAAATACGTGTGACAGGAAAATGTAGAAGATTTTGTCGAATTAATTGAGAAAAAGGATGGATCACATTTTTTTTTTAAGGCATACTTTGGAGTATAGTTTAATCTGCACAGTGAAATAGGCCAGAATTGAGATATTAAAGTCCTGATGTACAAGTAAATACACCAGATAAGAAGAAGAAAGCTCATCACAAAAACAACGAACATTAAAACTCAGACTGATTCATCCATATATCTCCCCTACTTTTCCTCTTCTTTTTTGAAGATCAAGCAATGGCAAAAAAAGTTGAATAATTCTGCCTCTTTGATGTGCACACACAAGTGAGAGTTCATTTCCATTTTTGATTTTTTTTTTCACCATTTTTTTTTTTCCCCCCCCCCCCCCCCCTTCCCTTTCTGTAAGATTGCCAGCATCAAGATTTACCTTGGTGTGCAAATGTGCTGGAATAGGTTAAAAGGAAATCTCGCTGCTCTCTCAAAGCACAAGTGCAGATGTTGTGAAGTTAATTAAAAATTTAGCAATTCGTTTCTCCTCCTGTCCCAATTTAGGCTGCATCAAATAGAAGAAAACAGACGGAAAAACGAGAGACGTCCATGCAGTCTGTCTTTTTGCACGTGTGGTAGTGTCAACACGGAGGAACACATCGAGTATAGGAGAACTCAGGTCTACACTATAGAATTTCTGATATTTACAATTTACTCTATACTTGTTCATATCGACTGTATTAGTAAGTATAATACATATTGTGTGTAACATATCTATTTAAATCCTAAACCAAAACCACGAATCAAATGTTACATTTTAAATTCAACCCATCGTTCGGATTTTCCTGAATTTCCCCTCATTTCTGTTTATGCAAATCCTCCAGGTTCGGCCGGTGAGGTCACTGAAAGGACCTGAGATTTGTCAAGTCAGTTGTCGTCTGTTTACCCAAAGACATTTCACATGGCCTGCCTCGTTCAGAAGACAACAGTGATAAATACACACCCCCCCCCTCCCCTTCTCCCAACGAGTATCCTTGTTTACTGAAATTGCATCAGTATGTTGACACAGGCCCAGTATCTTCTGCCGTCTCTTCCATCTCCTCCCAAATAATAGTGCCATCCGCGGAAAGGATGTCAAGTCTCAAGGTGCTGCCCACCCCTCTCCACTCCCTCCTGTGTAGAGGATGCTCCAGGAGGGGAGGGGCAGAGGGAGGAGGGGGCACTCTGCACAGGTGTTGCAGCTGCATTCGTACATAATTCCTTTCTGTGCGCCTTTCTCGGCGTTAGCCTCTCTGCGCTGCTTCCCCCCAGTGGGACCCCTCCTCCACTGAGTGATATTGCACGCGGCAGCCGTGCGCCTCTGATCTACATGCGCCGGGCTCCCTCCTGGTCCTGGGTGAATAGCGCTTGACTTGTTCAATTTGTTTAGATGCCGCGTTGGATGCTTTGAAGCCACACATTTTAGCATAAATCATGAACCTGTCTCCTTGCTCACAACTGCTTTGAAATGCAACATCTGCTTTTCGAATCCCCCTGCTTTACAATTAGTTAAGCAACATCAAGAGATTGAGTCCCTCCAATTTCTCTTGATAATGAACTGCTTTGTACACGTGCAAGGTCATTAGCGGAAGCGGCCCCATTTGACTTTTCAAGGCCAGGGTTTCCGAAAACGGATCAACCCTCGTCAGCCCTCACTGCCGGACTCGGACTGCTGTGAACTTCCGGAAGTGCCCGGCATGTTCTAAGCGCAATCGCACACACACACACACACACACACACGTGTTCAATTGGGTTACCCTCCACGGTAACCTACTTAGGAAGTGTCATGGTTGTGGGGCATGATACCGGGCCATGTTGTTTACTCTTTCATCACTCTCCTCAGGTTCCCTGTTTGTTGGTTTGTTTTGCAAAGCACAACCTTCTGTTCAGCTGTGGGAAAAGTGCGGAATCAAAGTCCCGGAGAGGAGCCCAACATTGACACTGATAAGCTTGGCCTGTCACTATCCATTTGTCTGAATGACAGCGATGCTCAGGTTGGATCTCTAGAGGATGTCGTACACACACACACACACACACACACAGAACACAGGTGCATATGCTCCTGCTCAGCTGTCGAAAGAAAGAAATGCCAGCTCCTGGCAAGTTTGCTAAATGAAGTTTGGATCGTCCTGAAGTTAATAGCGAAATAAAAGGAAACACACGCAATATTGGCAGGAGTTTTAGTTATTCACCACACTGCACCAAGGTTCAAACTCTCAAAAACCTATCCGTCATTTAGAAACCTCTCATCGGGTGCATTAAGAATTCTTTTTGCAGGTTGAAGGGGAAAATAAGAATCCCTAAGATTTTACTTTCAAAGGCAAGCATTTGATCAGTAGTCATCAATTAAACTTACTGAGGTGCAAATTACACCGCAAGGATTAGATGAAAGAGCCTCTGTGTCATTTTCTCCCTCCTCCTCAAAGCTGGGCCTGATTTGCAGTACACACAAACAGCAGGCTGATCCCTGGCACGGTGGTGACAGGGTGACACTTCCCCTCACATTACGCAGGCTGAGCTGACTGAGGGGCTTAACAGATCGTGGCATCGCAGGCGTACATTTACAAAAAAAAAAAAATCTACAGCTCTGGCTGTGCGGCACTCCTCTGCACATGTAGCCCTTGTATCTCTGCTCCTGCTTTGCATTTCTGATTTCAGCTTGAGCCTCGCCATGAGATCTGGTTACCATAATGATGCAAGTCCCTCATCCCAGATGGCATGTTTGGGCTTCTTGGGTAATATTTATGAAACAGGATCTGTGACACTTTATTTTTATTTTTTTTTAAGACTGCTGGCGCTCTGAAAAGGAAAATTACTGCTGCAACAATAACAACCTGCGCAGTAATATTTTAATCAGATTTATCACGGTCATGATACGTACATTTTTTTTTAAAACTTGTGTCTTTTTTTTTCTATCTCCTACCTAGGTTTAGATCAGACGCCATTATCACTGTGACATGTGTTCACATCTCCCAAAGCCACTGAACAAAGCTATAAGATCAATTGGCGGGGGTCCCTTCATGCAGTACCCACATTAGCTTGATGTCTGTGGATGATATTGTCAAGTGTTACAGCTAATTATTTACCTCTGTTCATCTTTTCCAAATGCGTTTGGAGACGCTTTATGATTGATAATAGCATTGTTTCCTGGTGTTTTTTTTTTCCTCTCTCCTTTTGTCTCTGCGTTCCCTATTTTCATTATTCATTTTATGTGGCATTGTACAGACAGGCAATTGTAGGGAATTCATCTTTTTAGGGAATTTACACGGCAGACCCTATGAATAAACAATCAATTTTTCCTGGTAAATTAGTCATCATTAATTTTGAATGTTGTGTTGGGGAAAATGAATCAACATAAACGCATCATGCTCAAAGAGGGTCCAACAGTGGATACTTTGAGCACCGATGGGAAATTCACAGAAGATGTCAGACAATTGACAGACATGCACCCAGTGATTTGATCAAACGGCAATAACAATCAATCTGATCCACCAAATATGTTGACATGTGTAAGGATTATGAATTCTAACCCTTTCAGTGGATGAAAACATAACACATATGTCCAATCTGAAGACTATGTGTTATGGCTGATTTTGTCTCCCAAATACTTACTCTGACACATGAGTAAATTATTAAAGGGTAACTTAATGAAAACAACCCCTTAACCATAACCCAATCCCTTAACCCTAACCCAATCTCCTAATCCAATCCCATAACCCCAACCATATACCCAATCCCCTAACCCTAACCAAATCCCTTAACCCGATCCCCTAACCCTAATTACATACTTAAAAGGGGGGGGGGGGGGGGGGGTCATTCTGGGGGTCACAGGTTATTCACAGAAAATGTGAAGAGACTTTTTGACTTTTTTATCACCAACTTCCCGATGTCATAGAGACTCACGCATGCCACTGTTGGATGTGGAAGAGTCAATATAGTGGGGACGTTGCCAACTTCCAGGTCTCTATGATCAAAAGTTATTTGTAGAAAACGTGATGAGAGTTTCTGACTTTTCGCTATTTCACCAACTTCCCAAAATCGTTGAGACTTGCAGATGGTAACGTTGTAGGTGAAATGGTCAATATAGTGGGGACGTCGCAATCTTCCAGGCCTTTGGGACCTTCCTATCAAAAGAGATTTGTAAAAAACGTCATGAGAGTTGTTGACTTCACGCTGTTTCACCAACTTCCCAAAGTTGTAGAGAGTTAAAGATGGCACCATTGTATGTGGAATGGTCAATATAGTTGGGACGTTGCAATCTTCTAAGTCTCTAGGACCTTTCTATCAAAAGTTATTCGCAAAACTTGTGATGAAACATGTAGAAACCTAACACAATCCCCTAACCCAATCACCTAACCCAAATCCATAACCCTCATCCGACACAATCCCCTAACCCTAACCATAACCTAAACACTAACAATAACCCTAGCTCTAACCCTAACCCCTAACCCTAAACCATCCCCTAACCCAATACCCTAACCCTAACTCTAATCCCTTAACCCTAACCCTAACCCAATCCACTCAGCCTAACCCTTAACCCTTAACCCTTAACCCTAACCCAATCCCCTAATCCTAAAGTTATTCTCAGAAAACGTGATCAGAGTTTTTGACTTTTCTGTATTTCACCAACTTGCCAATTTCGTATAGACTTACAGATGGTACCGTTGGATATGGAGGGGTCAATATAGTGGGGACGTTGCAAACTTCCAGGCCTGTAGGACCTACCTATCAAAAGTTATTTGCAGAAAACATGATGACAGTTTTTGACTTTCCACTATTTCACCAACTTCCCGATGTCGTAGAGACTTACAGGTGGTACCGTTGTATGCGGAAGTGACAATATAGTGGGGACATTGCAATGTTCCAGGCCTCTAGGACCTTCCTATCAAAAGTTATTCGCAAAGTGATGAGACATGTAGAACCCTAACCCTATCCCCTAACCCAATCACATAACCCTAATCCATAACCCTAATCCAATCCCCTAACCCTAACCCTAACCCCTAACCCTAACCCTAACCCTAACCCTAACCCTAACCCAATCCCCTAACCCTAACCCTAACCCTAAAGTTATTCTCAGAAAACAGAAAACGTGGTGAGAGTTTTTGAGTTTTCGCTATTTCACCAACTTTCCATCATCCTAGAGACTTGCGGATGGTACTGTTGGATGCGGAAGCATCAGTATAGTGGGGACGTTGCAAACTTCCAGGCTTCTCGGGCCTATCTATCAAAAGTTATTCACAGAAAACGTAATGAGAGTTTTTGACTTTACGCTGTTTCACAAACTTCCCAATGTTGTAGAAAGTTAAAGATGGTACCTTTGTATGCGGAAGCGACAATATAGTGGGGACGTTGCAATTTTCCAGGCCTCTAGGACCTTCCTATCGGAAGTTATTTGCAGAGAATCTGTTGAGACATGTGGAACTCTGATTCTATCCCCTCACCCAATCACCAAACCCAAATCTATAACCCTAATCCAATCCAATCCATTAACCCTAACCCTAACCCTAACCCTAACCCTAACCCTAACCCTAACCCTAACTCTAACGCTAACCCTAGCCCAAACCCCAACCCTAACCCTAACCCAATCCCCTAACCAAAACCCTAACCTTAACCCCAAACCCTAACCCCAAACCCTAACCCTAACCCTAACCCTAACCCTAACCCTAACCCTAACCCTAACCCTAACCCAATCCCTTAACCATAACCTTAAAGTTATTTTCAAAAAATGTGATGAGAGTTTGTACCGATGCATGCGAAAATGTCAATATACTGGGGTCGTTTCAATCTTCCAGGCCACTAGGACCTTCCAATCAAAAGTTATTTGCAGAAAACATAAGGAGAGTTTTTGACTTTACGCTGTTTCACAAACTTCCCAATGTTGTAGAAAGTTAAAGGTGGTACCTTTGTATGCGGAAGCGACAATATAGTGGGGACGTTGCAATTTTCCAGGCCTCTAGGACCTTCCTATTGGAAGTTATTTGCAGAGAATCTGTTGAGACATGTGGAACCCTAATTCTATCCCCTAACCCAATCACCAAACCGAAATCTATAACCCTAATCCAATCCAATCCATTAACCCTAACCCTAACCAAAACCCTAACCTTAACCCCAACCCTAACCCAATCCCTTAACCATAACCCTAAAGTTATTTTCAGAAAATGTGATGAGAGTGTGTACCGATGCATGCGAAAGTGTCAATATACTGGGGTCGTTTCAATCTTCCAGGCCACTAGGACCTTCCAATCAAAAGTTATTTGCAGAAAACATGAGGAGAGTTTTTGACTTTTTCGTTATTTCACCAACTTCCCATGAAGAACCCTAACCCTAAACAAATGCTTTTTCCCATTCTTATCACCCGACAAAGTGGAACCCCAACCCTTACCCTAACCGAATCCCCTAACTCTAACCCAATCTCTTAACCGTAACCCTAACCCCTAAGTCTAACCCTAACTCTAACCCTTACCTAATCCCCTAACCTTATCCCCTATGTCTAGTCCAATCTCCTAACCATAACCCGAACCCAATCCCCTGACCCTAACCATAATTCTATTCTTATAATCCTATCAAATGTTTTTCTTAGAAAATGTTTTGAGAGTGTTTGACTGTTCGCTATTTCACCAACTTGCCCACGTCATAGAGGTATTGCGGATGGTACTGTGGATGATGAAGTGTCAATACAGTGGGGACGTAGACAACCTCCAGGTCTCTAGGACCTTTCTATCAACAGTGATTCCAAAAAGGTGTCGTCCGCGAGTTGTTCACAACTCTTAACCCAGTGTTTTTCACCCTTGTTTGAGGCACATTGGTTATATTAAACAAACCCGGGGGCACACCACCAACCAAAAATGTTACGATTTGACCATCATTTTGACTTAACAATGACTTAATACAGTATATATAATGAGAATTAAGTCTCTCGACTTGTATATACTCACCCAGTGTGAAATCTGAGCCTGTTTAGAAATGATTTGCTGTAACTAATTCATATTTTTGAACCAATTAAGTGAAATTGGATAATTTCCCAATGCACAACTGATGAAGTCTCAAGGCACACTAGTGTGCCTAGGCACAGGGGTTGAAAATCACTGGTATAGCGTATAGAGTTGGTAGCATACCATATAAATGGCGGAACAATTGGCCAATGAGTGGAGAAAAGCCCAGGTTACTTGTAAAGTGGAGTGATGAGATGATGGATCACAGGTGTGCCACAGGAACTGGTGAAAGCCACGCCCCTAAATGACCTAAATGTACACTATAACACACGCACCCACACAGACACATACACAAGTAGGAGGATACACTGGGAGGTGTTGTTGCAGGGGCAGCTGTGACAGTATGGTCTTTTAAAAAAGGATAACAATTTAAGACACATGCCTGGTATTGTCCAGGTAAAGAAAATTGTTTTGAGTGTACCCATAAACAAGGAATGAAGATCTATATGAAGATGAACTTTTACTAAGCTGCAACTTAGGGTTTGCACCAAGACTCTAAACAAGGAAAAGCAGCTGACCTGGAAGTGAACAGAGGAAACAACACTCACTCCACTCACAAATGAACACGTCATGTGAATGGTTTGATTTAATGCAGTCATGATGTAGCTGGTCTTTGTGCGTCTAACTTTTTGCAAAAAAAGTCAATCTTACTCCTCGAATATTTAATTACGCCCTCACATAGCTGGTAATTTCTCAATTTATTTCCTGGTTACATATTGCCATTAACCATAGCTCAGGTTTTAGTAATGTCACTTATTATCTCTTGATTGACTACCGGTACACGTCTCTTTCCACAACCTTGCCACAAGACTCTCCTCAGATCAAACGCCATATTTCATAGGCCGAAACCTTCAAAGCGTGTCGTATCCTGTCGAGATGATGAAATGATTATGAAGAAGCGTGAAAGTGACATTTGGCAGATGGACTGTATTCATCTTTATCACTGCAGATTTCCTGTACAACTTTCCTTTGATAAAAAAACATGAAACACATCCTCTGCTCAGATTTCCAGTGTGTGACAAGTGTTTTAGCCTCATCGCTGATATATAAGTATAAGTCAGGGAAGTTACTGTGAATCTTGAGTCTATCAAACAAGACGTTAGGGCTTGATTTGGGATTTCGATCGCATTTTTATGTGACAGGAAGCTTCCACACAAAAGAGCATCAGGTCGCAGGTTGAATAAAGTCTGCTGATAAAACACAATGACTTTACTTGGCAGCTTTATTTTTGAAGATTGCTTTAATAGTCTAAAGGACAATTCGGGTGATTTTATATAACCTTGCCACATAAGGTGAGAAAGGCAGAGATTTCTTCAATCTATCCCTGTTATATGTACTTCCTAAACCGCCCCCCTCCGCCTCTCTCTCTCTCTCTCTCTCTCTCTCTCTCTCTCTCTCTCTCTCTCTCTCCATCCCCTTTCGTCTTTCGTCTCTGGGAGTATGGGTGCATGTCAAGTGATTGTTGAATTGAAATATTGATGTGGAGTATCAAAGCGTGGTGTAGCACTCCTGTGTTTCCAGAACTAACCACGAAGCGCTTTGATCAGATACTCCTGTGATCTGACTTCTGAAGTTGTTAAGAGTGCTGGAAAACAAAATGCAAACAAACTTCAAGTGCTATGGTATTGATAAAAGTTTTCTTTGACAAGTGGAGATGCGTGCTGTCTGCCTGTGTCTGCCCAAGACTGGAGATTTTGGGGTTTTCGTACATGCTAATGGACAAGAGTTCTGGGAGTTATTACAGTCTCCTGCTTCTCGCACACCTCGCAATGTAAACTGTGGGTAAGGGGTGGGAATCACAACACAGAATCCTGCTGCTAAAGCAAAACATTTGATTAACGGTGCAAAAATCTGCTTCATTCTCATTTCCCAGCTTGTTCGATTTTTTTTTCTTCTCATTTGCAAACTAAATAGCTAAACTGAGAGACCTGAGGGATAAAACCTTGAATGATGCTTGAGTTCAGGGTTTTTGGAAACAGAAAATCAAAACTGTTTCGTCCTTTTTTTTGTTGTTGTTGTTCATGGTGGAAACTGGAAAACGGAGACTGACAACGGACAAAATGATCACTGAAAGCTCATTCTCCAGGCTGAGAGGCGAATCCTTCAATATGCCTGAGCATTGAAAATATCAATATTGGTGTAATGATTCACTCTCACTGTTTGGGCTCATGCAGAGACACACTAATGTCTACCTCAAAAACCGGAACAGGAAAGAGACTCCCGAATGAGGTATCAAGTTGATGCACTGTAAAGTCCAGCTGTTGGTGTCGCTGCTCGTCCCAGAGAAAATGAGTGTCATGGTAATCACGGCCCATCTTGTCTTGCCTTGGATTGCTGAATGGCTAAAGAGTGGAGCACTGTAGTTAGCAGCAGGCTCTTACAGGCTGCCAGTCTCATCCATTAGGCCGCATTTGTCACACGGGGGCCATTGAGTCGGCACAGTGCTATAAAATTGGCTTTTTGACATGGCCACCAGTACAAAGGCTGCTCTCGTCTGTGGCTTGCCCCTTTTGAGTGCAGATGGTCAAGACAGCTGGGACAATTTAGTGATCTGAGGCTTTTAAACTGCCCCCCAGGCATGATAAAAAAAAACAGCTTGAGCAGCCACTCGCATATTCTACGTTGGGAGCTTAAGAGGAAGATTATGACTGCAACAAAAACAACACCATTTGTTTTGCACACTCGACAAAAGAACTGTAAACTCATCCCAGACTGGGAGATCTGAGTCAAATGAAACGGCCACCAAGAAACCCGGAAGAGTTTTAAAATCTCTCTAATGTATTTGCTGCCTTATAGGTGCAGCACAGGACGCCTGTGTTGTCTTGTTGGGGTTTGTTGTTGTTTTTGTTAAAGTCTCTTGTCAGTTTTGAAGTTGAATATGCTGCAGCCACCCAGTCAGAGCTGCCTGCTATGTATGACGGAGCAGACCTGATTACCAGCCATCTCACCAGCTGTTTAATGAACACAGGGACCTCTTTCTCTGGAAATGAGTTTTCCCTTGAAAACTGCGGAAGCCGTATCCAGGTCTATTTAAATGAGGTAACATGGGGAAGGTAAGCACCACCACATGAGCATTGTTTTCACAGTTCAAAGTGAGGAGAGAGTACTTTGCACTTCAAAGCCACTCATCTGGGAAGCAGTACAGTGGGGGTGGGGTGGTGTGGGGGAGAGGGGACAGGAAATAAGAATCAGGGTAATTAACAACTTCTGCTCCGTAAGACATGGTATACCTCTGCCTGCAAGACACACTCCTGTTTTTCGATATCTTTCCCTCTCTTCAATCTCTTCGCTTTCATTTAACAGTGTTGCTTTATCTTA